>CM065714.1:29590669-29615669 GCA_033310375.1 Conus canariensis | reverse complement strand
CCTTATGCAGACTATTGGCATCTGACGGTAGGCAGAGCCTCCTGATGCAGACTATTGGGATCTGACGGTAGGCTGAGCTCCCTGATGCAGACTATTGGGATCTGACGGTAGACTGAGCTCCCTGATGCAGACTATTGGGATCTGACGGTAGGTTGAGCTCCCTGATGCAGACTATTGGGATCTGACGGTAGGTTGAGCTCCCTGATGCAGCCTATTGGGATCTGACGGTAGGCTGACTGAGCTCCCTGATGCAGACTATTGGGATCTGACAGTAGGCAGAGCTCCCTGATGCAGACTATTGGGATCTGACGGTAGGTTGAGCTCCCTGATGCAGCATGCGCTAATACATGGAAATGAACACAACAGGTAACATAGGGGTTGTTCCCGGAAAAAGAACACCGCATCAACTCCACCTTGATAGGTTACGGCACACACACACACACACACACACACACACACACACACACACACACACACACACACACACACGCACGCAGACACGCACGCACGCACGCACACACGCATACACACATATGCAAACACGCACACGTGCTCGCTTTCAATCACACACACACACACACACACACACACACACACACACACACACACATACACACACACACACACACACACAAACGCGCGCGCGCGCGCGGTTGTATACATACACACTAACGCACACACACACACACACACACACACACACACACACACACACACACACACACAAACACACGCACGCACGCACACACATAAGCGCCCGCGCGGTACTTCAAACGGGTACTCATAACCATGGCGAAGCTCTGTTCCTTGGAGGAAGCCTGAAACCCACACAGGTAGATTTGTTTTGAGGAGAAAGACACATAAATCAACGCCACGCACTGCAGCACTCTGTATTACTGCAGCACTCTGTATTGCTGAACAGTACAGTACAGTACAGTACAGTACAATACAGTACAGTACAGTACAGTACACCACACTACACTGCACCATAGTGCACTACACTACACTACACTGCATTGCATCACACCACACTACACCACATCACACCACACTATACTACGCTACACTACTCTACACTACACTACAGTATAGTGCACTACACTACACTACACTACACTACACTACACTACACTACACTACATACACTACACTACACTACACTACACTACACTACACTACACTACACTACACTACACCACACTACACTACACTACAAATGAATTCGGTACAATATAATCCAGTACTATACCTTATTCCTATACATAGGGCCTACTCCCGTCACGTGCAGACACATGCATCCTGCGTATAATAACTCTTTTCAATGTTTTGGTTCCTGCTCTGTTTCTTACTATGTGCCAACTTTCTGGAATTCTCCGCCCTTCAGCACTCGTTACATGGTAAGTACTGCTTCTTTGAAAAAAAAAAGCAGCCTGATTGTAATGATGATGATGATGATGATGATGATAATTATAATAATAGTAATGGTAATAATGATATCAACATCAATAATAATAAACTACAACAACAGCAACAATGACAACAACAACAACAACAACAACAATACTACTACTACTACTACTACTAACAATCACAATAACAATAATAATGATGATGATGATGATGATGAGAAAACATCAACAATGATAATGATAAAAAAATGATAATAAATACTGATAACAATTGTCATACTCTAGGGGTCGTACACACACATGCACCTCTGCCCAAAGTACACTCCGCACGTACACGCAATCACTCCTCTCACCCAAGGAACGCCAAATAATAAACACATCACAAGAAAAGTTTGTTTCCCCTCCTTCTACGAGAGTACAAATATTATTAATCAAACACCAACACTTGAGTAATTTCGTTTATACCTCCACTGCACGAAGGAGGAAAAAGAACAACTGCTTCCCCTACAATCAATGAATTCATAAATATAATGAGGATGAATTAGCTTCTATCACCAGCACAAGGGGAGTATGTTTCCCGTCATCCGAAAACATCAGGAGCATACATCAACATCTTTCCTTCACGTCGGGAAGAGACACATAAAAATCATTTACCATCCAGCCCAAAATACCAAAAAAAATGTCACTGTCTCTAGGACGGAAGTTCTGGGGTATCCTTCCCCACTCGTGACTTAACCAATTATCATCCCCTTCTAGGGGAAAAAAATCGGAACTTCAGTTCCACTCTGTCACGCCCTTACAGATTTCTCGTCAAATGCTTCCACTTTCAAAATTCCTTTCCAGGAAGACATATATAATTTTTACTCTCTGGTCACTCTTTTATACTTGGGGAAGACACACGGGGACAGCCATCTCCGGGCTGAATAGGGCGTCGCCTTATACAAACCCGCCTTCTTCAGGGTCTGGGGCTCGTTACGGAGAAGTAGCCCGCTACCCGACCTGGGCTGGGGACTTGGTCCAGCACCTCTGGGACCACTCCAAGGCCCTAAGTCCGTGGCCCGTGTGAGACAGCCAATCTCTGCCGCGACGCAGCCTCGCTCTGGCCTCAGTCCAACAAACGATCAGGCCCTCCGACTTCTCCGGCTGGCATGGAGCAAGTGATTATCAAATCCTAAAGGTAAATTCAATAGCGCGCGCAGTGCGCCTAACCGTACTTCACACAGGCCACAGCCAACAGAATAGCGATGTGCATTCACATCACACTTTTCACTTAAAACCACAAGGCCAGTCAACCTGCTGTCTCAAAACCAATAGTTATACACAAAACAACATGTGCACATTATAATCAACATAACATGTGCACATGACACCCCCCATCCCGGGGTAAAAAAAAAAAATTTGCCAAAATTTTTTTTTTCCCCTAGAAAAAGCGAGTAACTAACTTCATGTTTACAATTGTCCAAAATCAATGACATATAACTTTCAACCATATACAATACCCATTGGGCGAAAACGTATGGGCAAGTGTTATAAACAAAGTAGCCGAAGATGTCATGTTTCACCTCATATCACACATAGGTGAAAAACAAAACAACGACAAAACAACAAAAAAAAAAAAAAAAAAAAAAAAACATATGGCAAGAACCAATGCGAAAATATATTAGCTCAATCAAGACTATACCCAAATATTTCAATCTCACAATGACTTTGAAGAAAAAATATGGTAGGGAAACAACTCTTTACCCTCGATAGTACATCTTCACAGTGAAAAAATCACCATGTTCAATTGTCAATGACAAATTAGCGTTTAAACAATTCAAAAAGTCCATGTTGTCTTGAAAATAATTGCATAATAGCAACGCACCACAATTCTTAGTGTGACAGCACACATAGCACGCAGCAATCAAACATTTTACTAAATGAATCACAGTTCATTTCAGCCGTGACTTGAGAAAAAGGAATCAAGTATGCGCAGAATAATACCTGTCATCAGATTTCAGCCAAAATATATTAAAGGATTGTTAAACAATCCAGCGAAACATGATAACCAACAAATAATCAATCAGTCAAAGTATAGATTGATACACCTGGATAACACTCACTAAGGCATAATTATTCATGTTTCACACAATACCATATGAGTGCACAAAATTATAACAGCAAAATTTGCATCTTGCACACAAGGTCATGTGTATACAAAACATATTAGAAAAAAAAAATCATAAAGACACACAATTCCAAGTGTACACCAAAGTAGATTCCAAAATTATGAAAACAAGACAGTATTCATACACACATCACAGCGGATTTGTCAGGAAAAAGTAGCTGGTAGCTACTAACTACCAAAAGCTATTCCCGAGACAAAAAATCAGCCAATGTGTTGTCAGTACCTGGAATTGGTTCAATGCGGAACCGGAATTCCTGAAGGGAAAGGGTCCACCGCAAAAGACGACTATTCCTTGTTTTGGATGACTGCAGGAAAGTGAGTGGTCTGTGGTCTGTTTGCAGAATGAACTCTCTCCCCGTCAGAAAGCGTGCGAACTTCTCGCACCCCCAAAGAATAGCCAGGCACTCTCTCTCTATTGTTGAGTACTTCCGCTGACTGGCGGAAAACTTCTTGCTGGCATACTGTACCGGGTGAAGAAGACCGTTCTTTTCCTGAAGAAGCACAGCTCCCATGCCTTTCGAACTGGCATCTGTCCGGAGGATAAAATCCTCGGCAAGAGACGGCAACGACAAAACAGGGAACGTATTCAACGTTCTTTGTATCTGTTCCAGAGCAGTCTGGCACTCTGTAGTCCAAATGATCTGTTTAGATTTATCACCCTTTGTCAGATCAGTCAATGGAGCTGTCAGAGAAGCAAAATGAGATACATACCGTCTGTAGTAGGACAACAACCCCAAAAGAGATCGAACCTGTTTTTTGTTTTTGGGTACCTGCAAAGAAAGAATCTTTGATACCTTAGACCTTTCTGGCATCATGCAACCAACAGCGATGCGATGTCCCAGGAACTCTAAGGACTGGAAACCGGCCTGAATCTTCGATGGTCTGGCAGTAAGTCCATAGTCCCTGATTTTATTGAAAACAGAACGCAAAGACGTCAGCAAAGAAGACCACGAATTGTGCGACAACAGGATATCATCAAAGAAACTCACCGCCACCACACTCATACAAACGCAGTGCACGCATCATACGTGCAAACGTAGCTGGAGCGTTTTGCAACCCAAATGGCATCCTTGTCCACTGGAATAGGCCGAAAGGTGTCTGGAAAGCAGTCTTGCCTTTGTCACATTCCTTCATGGGGATCTGCCAGTAGCCCTTTGTCAAATCGATTTTGACGAAATATCTGCCATCAGATAAATGACAAAGAAGACTTTCAACATCTGGGATTGGTTCAGCATCGAAAATCGTGAGCTGATTAAATTTACGATAGTCAATGCAGAACCTCACAGAGCCATCTGGCTTGTTTACCAATACCACAGGAGAGCTGTAAGGTGAAGTGGATGGTTCAATTACCCCCAAATCTAACATAACCTGTATCTCTTTTTGTACAATCTCCTGCTTGGCAAATGGCAAAGGATAAGGTTTAACACGAACAGGAACATCACTTGACAAAGTAATGGCATGTGGATCCACTCCCTTTGCTGAACCAGGTTTGTCTGTGAGAATGTCACTAAAATCCTGCATAATAGTTTGTAACTCAGCTTTCTGCGTAAAAGTCAAGTCATCACAAACCACAACATCCTTGTACGTCTCTCCCTTTACTGTCAAAGTCGGTAAGACAGATGAGGTGTCAGAGTCAGTGTCCAACAACAAACCAACAGACGCAGTCTCTGTCATGTCGAACACAGTCGGTTTGCCACGAAACGGAACATCGACAACAGCGTTAACTGGTAAAATATCCGACAAGTCAGACGACAAAGACGGAGAATCTGGTACAACTGTCATGTCAACAGACTTGTTGATAGCAACATTCACTCTTTGAACATACAACTTGAGCATGTTAACATGAAACTTCTTGACCTGCCCGTTCATGTCTATGGCGTAATTCACAGGTGATAACTTGGACACAACAGAAAAAGGACCTTTCCACTGGATGCGTAACTTGCTGTGGTCATCTGTCAACAAGACCAGAACCTTATCACCAATCTGAAATGAACGTACCTTTGATTTCTTGTCTGCATATTTCTTGTACCTGTCAGCCATTCTATCAGCTGTCTCCTGGGCAAGCTCACAGGCGTCCGTAATCCTGTTTTGCAAATCAAAAACATATTGATACACATTTTTAGCATCAGCAGCAGACTCAGTGTTGGTACCTGTCCATTTGTTAGCCAAGAGATCAAGCGGGCCCCGTGGCGAATGACCATAAACAAGCTCGAAAGGGGAAAATCCCAATGACTCATTCGGGAGTTCCCGGTATGCAAAGAGTAATGCCGGAATGTACCGATCCCATTCACGAGGGGCCTGAAAGGAAACTTTGCGAAGCATGGTTTTCAACGTACCATTAAATCGTTCGACCATCCCGTTCGACTGTGGGTGATACGGAGTTGTAGTCACAGACTTCACCGACAACAACCTGTATACTTCAGACATCAAATCTGAAAGAAACTGAGTACCACAGTCCGACAGAATCTCTTCTGGAAGACCGACACGCGAAAAAATGGAAAGAAGAGCTTCAGCAACCGTAACGGTATCAATCCTTTTCAAAGGAACCGCTTCAGGGAAGCGTGTGGCCGTGTCCACGAGAGTCAAAACATAACGATTCCCCAATGAAGACGGTTGAAATGGACCAACCAAATCGATTGCGACACGGTGAAACGGAGTGGAAATCAAAGGCATCTTGTGAAGAGGAGCACAAGGAACTCTACCTTTATGAGAAGTCCTCTGGCACACATCACAGGACCGGCAATACTGAACCACATCCTTGCGCACAGTAGGCCAGTAGAACTGTGCAAGGACACGCTGCAAAGTGCGTTTGACTCCACAATGACCTGCAAAAATAGCATCATGAGCAGTGTGTAACACCGTATCTCTCAAAGACAATGGCACCACAATTTGGTTAACAACAGTCTCATTCACCACTGCACACCTGTACAGCACATCATCTTGAACAAAAAACAGAGGAGTTGTTCCCGGCCCTACCTTACCAACAGTCACATTCTGAAAGAGTGTTCCTAGAGTCTTGTCACCCTTCTGTAGTTTTGTCAAACAGTCACAATCCACGTCAAGTACTGAAAAATCTGGCACCGCCAAAGGTTTAGGTGCGTTCTTTTCTCTCTCCGCTTGCGCCCGTGTACTGACCATAGTGGGAACATAAGAACCACCATCACCACCATGAACATTTGACACCCCAGGCAAGTTTCCCAAAACAAGATCACACACTGGGTTGTCAATCACACAAGCAAGAATGACACCATTAAAGTAAGGTGTGTCCACAGGAATGCGTGCAAGAGGAAATTCTTCGATCTTACCACCGAATGTGCGACACTTCTGGGTTTCACACAACAATTGTTCAGGAAGAACAAAAGATCTACGGACTCCTGCAGTGGTACATCCTGTATCTCTCAGCACTGAAGCCTCAAATCCGTTCACCGTCCCTTTTTCCAAGAGCAAATCTGAAACTTCATCAGAAGAGGCAAGCACATACGTTACCTCAGGCGTGTTCAAACGAGTAGCCACATTGGCAGATTGAGACTTTTTAAGATATGGGCACTGAGCACGAAAGTGAAACTTACAGCCACATTCAAAACATGCTTTTTCCTGCTTACCACCCTGTTTACTTTGAACAGCAGACTTGGTAGGGGAGGAAGACGAAACACCAGCACCGTAAGACTTCCTGCCACCCTGCGACAAAGGTACCTGTGAAGATTCTGAATAGCCACCCTTGAACTGTTGCCGTGGCTGTGAAAACCTCTGCTGTGGAGGATACCTGAAAAAACGAGGTTGGGGATGAGAAAATCGTGGTGTAGGTTTTTGAAAGTAAGGTTGTGAACGATTGACTTGCGAATTTTTCGCATATGAAGCGACGTTCGCGTCAAAAACAGAGTGTTCACCTTTTCTGGCAGTACTTTTATCTGGGTGATCTGGGTGATCTGCCGCACGACACATTTCTTCCGCAGTTTTGAACTCTCTTTCGCGAAGAAAAACAGATAAATCTTTACTAACACTTTCCAATAACTGCTCTTTCAGGAGTAAATCGCGAAGACCATCAAAATCACGAGATGTTTGTGAGAGATCAATCCAACGATCCAAATAATGAGAAATGCGGATAAAAAACGATGGGAATGACTCACCTTTATCCGGACGAACAGCACGGAATTTTTCACGGAAACCGTCCGCTGAACATTGAAATTTTTTTAATAACTCATCCTTGAGAGTATCCCAAGAGAGACCCTCTTTTGCCGCCAATGTATGATAAAGAACCAAGGCACTACCCTTGAACAGTGATGCTACGTACAAAGTCCATTTATCCTTTGGCCAACCACAAGAACTGGCATGACTTTCGAACCGGAATAAAAAAGAATCAATATCGTCCTTGTTCTCATCAAAGGGGGAAGTTTGGGAATGTAAGCAGATTTAGGGTGAGTATTTTGAACCTGAATAGAGGTGTCCAAACCAGTTTCTTGACTTGTTTGGAGTAGTTTTCTTTCTCTCTCTATCTCAAGTTCCATTTGTTTCAGCTTAAATTCATGCTCACGCCTCTGTCTTTCCAATTCTCTGTCCTGTTTATCTCTTTCTGCTGCTAATATCTCTCTCTGTAGCTCTGTGTTTCGCTTTTCCTTTTCAGCTGCTCTCTCCCTCTCCCTCTCTTCTCTCTCCCTCTCCCTCTCCTCTCTTCTCTCCCTAAAGCGCTCCTCTCTGTCCATACACTGTTGGATATATTCATTAAGCTTTTCGCCAGTGTAACCAAGGCGTGTCGCCTGATCCAAGAATTTATTGAACTGATCCATTTTGGAATTGAATCAATGAAGTATCAAATAAGTAAATAAACGAGGGATGAGAAATATGGAGAAAAAAAAAACAAAAACAACAGACAGTCACTATTTTTTTTTATGTAAAAGTTAGAGCACAAACATAGAAATCAAGAAAATAGAAAATGCAAAATCCTAAACAAATGTGCGCTCTAACACATTAAATGAATATAACAAACGACAAACAAATGAAAGGACAGACAGTTAAAAAGGAGGGGCATAAGGAAATCTAACAAAGAAGCCTTAATAAAAGAGGAGGTGAATCTGAAGGAACTAGACAGGAGCTTATGGAGGAGAAAAAGTAAGGATTTGAAAAAGTGAGGTGAGCAGAAACTCAAGAGAGAGCAGAACCAGTACAGAAAAGAAGGAAATGAGGCAAGGAAAAGAAAACCCTCAGATAGCACCCTAAAAGCAACTATCTCCCGTAAAGCTGGAGACGGGGTACTTGAAGATATAATGAACTAATTAAACAAGAGAAATACTAACAATCAATATACTAACACTGGGAAGCAATCTTCAAATCACAAATCAACTAAGCACATGAATAATATTAATATAAACACTACAGTATAATAAACATCAATAAGGTATGCAATACCCAAAAATACACAATAACACTAAACAAAAAAAATGGACAAATACAGATAAACGAATAATTATTTTCAAAGGGGAAACGCCTCGAAATTTAAGAGGGAACCAAGGTAACAAAAGAAAATCCTATCAATTTAGAACTTTTGAGTGGGATACGGGATCACACTCACACTGGGGAGGGGATAAAACAAAATTATTCCTAACTTGGGCTGAAAAGGGTGGAAAAGAATTTTATTCCGAAATTACACAGGGGTACAAAACAAAATTCTTAACTGGGGGTCCTTAATTCGGGGTCACCACTGTCATACTCTAGGGGTCGTACACACACATGCACCTCTGCCCAAAGTACACTCCGCACGTACACGCAATCACTCTCTCACCCAAGGAACGCCAAATAATAAACACATCACAAGAAAAGTTTGTTTCCCCTCCTTCTACGAGAGTACAAATATTATTAATCAAACACCAACACTTGAGTAATTTCGTTTATACCTCCACTGCACGAAGGAGGAAAAAGAACAACTGCTTCCCCTACAATCAATGAATTCATAAATATAATGAGGATGAATTAGCTTCTATCACCAGCACAAGGGGAGTATGTTTCCCGTCATCCGAAAACATCAGGAGCATACATCAACATCTTTCCTTCACGTCGGGAAGAGACACATAAAAATCATTTACCATCCAGCCCAAAATACCAAAAAAAATGTCACTGTCTCTAGGACGGAAGTTCTGGGGTATCCTTCCCCACTCGTGACTTAACCAATTATCATCCCCTTCTAGGGAAAAAAAAATCGGAACTTCAGTTCCACTCTGTCACGCCCTTACAGATTTCTCGTCAAATGCTTCCACTTTCAAAATTCCTTTCCAGGAAGACATATATAATTTTTACTCTCTGGTCACTCTTTTATACTTGGGGAAGACACACGGGGACAGCCATCTCCGGGCTGAATAGGGCGTCGCCTTATACAAACCCGCCTTCTTCAGGGTCTGGGGCTCGTTACGGAGAAGTAGCCCGCTACCCGACCTGGGCTGGGGACTTGGTCCAGCACCTCTGGGACCACTCCAAGGCCCTAAGTCCGTGGCCCGTGTGAGACAGCCAATCTCTGCCGCGACGCAGCCTCGCTCTGGCCTCAGTCCAACAAACGATCAGGCCCTCCGACTTCTCCGGCTGGCATGGAGCAAGTGATTATCAAATCCTAAAGGTAAATTCAATAGCGCGCGCAGTGCGCCTAACCAGTACTCACACAGGCCACAGCCAACAGAATAGCGATGTGCATTCACATGCACACTTTTCACTTAAAACCACAAGGCCAGTCAACCTGCTGTCTCAAAACCAATAGTTATACACAAAACAACATGTGCACATTATAATCAACATAACATGTGCACATGACAACAATAACAATGATGATAATGATAATAATAATGATGATAATAACAATATTAATAATAGTAGTAATAATGACAAAAGCAACAACAATGATAATAATGATCATATAATAATAATAATAATTTTCATTTCCAATTTTTAACAGCCCAGTGAACCACACTGTTCCCCTTTCAGAGCTTGATCATAACAATAATAATAATAATAATGATAAACGTTCTAACCATAACAACACGAGTCACCACGACTGCCCGCATTCCAACGTGTCCACCAACCACAGACCACTCACTCACTCATTCTACAATCACTGGACACAGAAATCTGAGCACACGAACCGTGACCGCTTCTTGTCACTCACGTAGTGACCCGCGACGAGGTCGAAGGTCAGGTTACCCACACCCAAGGTCCCGGTGCCCCCACGCTGGTGGTACCTTCATGTCCCGGTGCCCTCAGTCTGTCCCAGGAGACTGCCCTGTCACGGTCTCTGTCTTATTCCACTTCGCTCCATTGTCACTGGATTGGTCACGGTCAGTGTCGTGCTTCCTGATCCTTAAAGCTGGTACGAATGGACCTCGGGCCAATCGGTTGGCGATACCCATGTGGACACTCTCTTGCCAGTGGCCTCTTTTTGCTCCCCCTCCCCCTCCTCCCCCCCCCCAGTGGGTACAGCATTGTTCTCTTGGTTCAAGGGTTTCTGGGGTTGAATCCTGACTGCTTGAGACAGCTACATCAGAGGAGATTATCTCCTAGGGTCCACATTGGTGCTGATTTCAGATTTATTCCAAGACCTTCGGGTGAATTTTTGAGGTGAAGAGTCATGGGTAAACGCAGATATAACACACACACACACACACACACACACACACACACACACACACACACACACACACACACACACACAACCAACCAATCAAACAAACCAACCAACCAGAACCAAACCAAACCAAACCAAAAAACAAAACAAAACAAAACAAAACAAAACAAAACAACAAACGAAACAACAACAACAACAACAAAACAAACAAAACAAAAAACCCGAAAGAAATGAAACCAAATAACACCCCAAACATGCGCTCACATGAAAATGTAAAATACAGTTCCATCCTTCGTAGAAGAACTGGTCATCTGGTGCGCCATTGGGGTGGATCACACACACACACACACACACACACACACACACACACACACACACACACACACAACACACACACACAAACACCGCTGTCCAGGTTTATTGAAAACCCGCGAGGACGACTTAACAAAAAAACAAACGAACAAAAAAAAGTTTTGGTCAGAATAATTTCTGACGTGCTCTTCTCGGATAAGGCCGTCGAAAATTTACGCAGAGGAATTCTAAAGTGACTACACTACACTACACTACACTACACTACACTACACTACACTACACTACACTACACTACACCTGCACTGCATCGCACGATACTACATTGCACTGAACACTACACGACATTACACAACACTACACTTCATTGTAGGACACTTCTCGACACCACACTACACTACACTACACCACACTGCACTACACGAGATGTCCAGATATCTACACTGGATGGAATCTCAGTCAGGCTTTGACTGAAGTTCAGAGGACTGTTGGACCGTGGCAGGGGACATCCGGCAAGGAAGCTACGTTTCCACCCGTCTCTTGCTTTGTTTGTATGCTTGGTTTTTGTTTGTCAACAATTTAAGACAAAAACTACCAAATCGATATTCATCAAACGTGGTGGAAATATTCAATGGGACCCATAGTGGAACTCATAAAATCTTGGCGCGGAATTTTGAAACAGATCCGACTAAAACATGGAACCATTGAAGCCGGGTGCGGATTCATAATGCGGAATCGTTAAATTTGAATGAAAATTTGTAATGCGGATCC
The DNA here is from genome assembly GCA_033310375.1 of Conus canariensis. Lineage (NCBI taxonomy): Eukaryota > Metazoa > Mollusca > Gastropoda > Neogastropoda > Conidae > Conus > Conus canariensis. Next base: position 29,603,413 of record CM065714.1, on the reverse strand, counting down.
AGTTCATTCGGTGAATCCATGAAATTTGGGGTTGGATTCATGACGCGGATTTAAATGAAACAGTGGATTCATCAAATATTGAACAGTGGATTCATCAAATATTGATGAGGATTCTTGGTGCGGATCCGTATGAAGTGGTGGAACCATCAGAGTTGGGTGCAACGCGGATCCGATTCAAACAATGGGACCTTTAAATCTAGGTGCGGATTGATGACGCAGATCCTAATTTAATGGTGGAACCATCAGAGTTGGGTGCAACGCGGATCCGATTCAAACAATGGGACCTTTAAATCTAGGTGCGGATTGATGACGCAGATCCTAATTTAATGGTGGAACCATTGAACTTGGGCGTGAATTCTTGGTGCGAATCCAATTCAAACGGTGGAGCCATTGAATTTGGGTGCGGATTCCATGTGCAGATCGGAATCAAATCATGGAATCATTAAACTGTGGTGCAGATTCATGGGGTGGGGATCTGAATCAAATGGTGAACAATGAAATTAGGATGCAGATTCACAGCGTGGATCTGAAGCAGAAGTGGAACGTGGATGCAGAATTTTCATGCGATGGGAATCAAATGGTGGAAGCAACAAATTTGGGTGCGGATTTTTGGTGCGGGTCGGAAGCAAACAATGAAATAATTAAATTTGGATGTGGATTCTTGATTCGAGTGTCAACCAAACGGTGGAACCATTAAATCTGAGTGCAGATTCTTCGTGGGTCCGGAATCAAACGATTGAACCATTGAATTTCGGTGCCGATTCTTGGTGCAGATCTAAATGAAATGGTGGAGCCAGTAACCTCGGTGCGGATGTTTGGTGTGGGTCTGAATACAAAGGTGGAAGCAGTAACTTTCGATGCGGGGGCAGAGAAAGGTATATTCTACGTACGGGATATGATTGACGGAAATGGCAACTTTTTCAGTTATGAAGCTTTTACAACAAAGGTGGGCAGTCATTTAAATCCTCTACACTGTTTTGGATGTGTCCGTGCAGTAAAAGAATATGCAAGGAAAAGAAACATAAAATTTGAAAATAATTACAAGAATGAAAATTGCAAGTTATTGAAAATTATAACAAGTGTCAACAAAGGAGCTAAGATTTACTATAATATACTTCTCGATAAATTATGTGTATTTGATATTAAGTGTTTTGTGAATTGGGAACTCAAGCTACATACTGCAGTAGATTGGGAAACCGTATTGAAAATTGCGAGAAAAATAAAAGAAATAAAATTCAGGTGGTTCCAATTGAAAGTTTGTTATAGAATTCTTGTATCCAATATCATACTAAACAGAATGGGTTTGAGGGATAGCGATAGATGCAGTTTTTGTCAAATTGAGAGAGATAGTATACATCACTATTTGTGGTACTGCACTACTTCACAAGAATTCTGGAAAGAATTAGAAAACTACATGAAAACAAAGTGTGAAAATAGAATCAGATTGTCATTTAATGTTGAGTTGGTTTTGTTTGGAACCGATGAAAACACAAAAACAGACCAATCATTTGATCTCATTTTATTGTGGGCGAAATATTTTGTTTACACTTGCAGAATTAGTAGTGTTAAACCCAGATTGTCAGCTTTTAAAATTGAACTTAAGCTTCGATGCAATATAGAAAAGCATGCACATATGACAGAAATGCGTTATCATGTCTTTTTGAAAAATTGGTTACCCTACCTTGCTCTGTGCGAAACACTATAACAATCTTTCATTGTTGACATGACACCCTGTAAAATGTTAAAGACACACACACACACACACACACACACGCAAAAACAAAATACACCGATGCTCCTGTAATGGATCGACACACAAGCCATGAAATTTGAGCGAACACTACTTTGTGAGCATGCATTTGTTTTTGTTTTGTTTTGCTTCTGTTTTTTTTCCCCTTCTTATTCCCCCTATCCCACCATGCCCCAGGCACCATGCACCCACCCTTTCAGGGCTGTGGTGTGGGGGCTATTGGTTCCCTCCCTTGTTCGTTTTTTTTTTTCCCTTTTCATTTCATAGCCTCTGTTTATATACTGTAATTGGTATATACCCTTGGCTTTTCAATATTTCATTTAATGATAATTGATATAGAGTAATAAGTTTATATTGTAACATACGAATTATGACACTTTTCTATTATCTTGACAGCTCTAGTTAAAATTGTATGTAAATGTATTGAATAATGTGTGTATTGTTGATGTAACATGTGTATTAAATGGAAATATAACCTTCATTGCAAGGGACAAAAAAAGCAAAAAAAAAAAAAAAAAAAAAAAGGGACAAAAAAAGCAAAAAAAAAAAACCCCAAACAAATAAAAAACAACAAACAAAAAAAAACACAAACAAAAACAACAACAACACACACACACACAAAAAACCCTTTCGATGCGGTTTTGTGATGTGGATGTGAATCGTACGATAGACACATGAAAGTTCGGTGGTGATTCTTGACACGGATGCGAGCCAAACGGTAGAACATCAAAACGTGATGCGGATTCGTGCAGCGGATCTCAACCAAACGGTAGATCCCGGGATTCGTTCAGCAAGATCCGAACAGCTTTTCAACTGAACCTGAACACTGTGAGTTAGTGCTGACATATTACAAACTAGCTATACATTGAAATGTGTTCGTGGAAAGTGAACACGTTGGTATTTAGGCTAATGATTTTTATTCAGGAAAAGATGTCAAAGACTGATGATTATGCATTCGATCGTGTCTACCCCGATTCTAAGCGTGTTGCGTTTCTCTGTTTGTATCTACTCTGCTGGTGTCATTATATTTTAAGGAAACGAAATAGATATCTAAAACTAATAACTTTTTAAAAAATACAGACTTGGCATGTCTGACTTTTCTTCCCGTTACTATCACTATAGGTAATCATGTGCTTGAAATCGGATTTGTTCGTTTGGTCAAGAATAAAAAAAAGAAAAAAGAAAAAAGAAAAAAGAAAGAACGACCCGAAAAAAGGACGAACTTTATTTGTTAATGTTTAGCTCCATATGAAGAGATGTCGGGCAGCAGTTTATTCCACATGGAGTAGAATTCTCATCTGTGCCTGTTCAAAGTAATCGTGTTAATGTCGTTATCAAAGAAATATATCATTAAGAAGCAATTTGTATATAATAATGTTAAAAACAGTGCACGTGCGAGTTAATTAAAACCAAAGCCAATGTAAAACGCTATCCTAATCCACAATCCATCACCTTCCTTCTGAGGGGGTCACGGCCTTTAAGGATAAAACATCGGACTCTGAATCTGGTGTCAAAGCAGTAGTACGATGGATTGCCTTCATTCGCCCACCTCCCCCCCCCCCCCTGACCCCTCTCTCTCCTTCCCCTCCCTTCATGTCAACAGTGAGTTAAATGCATTTTAAAGTGGCAGGTTCCCCATTCCTCGTCCGCCCTTACCCCCCCCCCCCTCCCCTTCCTCCCCTCCGTTCTGCTCGAACGGCCTGTTGCACAGCAATCAATGTCACACCCTATAAGATCACGAAACAATAAAAACAAAGCAAAACACAACACAACACAACACACACACACACACACACACACACACACACACACACACACACACACACACGCACGCACGCACGCACGCACGCACACACACACACACACACACACACACACACACACACACACACACACACACACAAACGAAAAAAAACCGTTTTCACCTCACTTTGAAAGAAACAAGAACAACAAACAAACGAACAAACAAAAAGAACAACACCAAACAAACCCACATGCACTACAAAAGGAAAATTCGAAGAGAGAGTGATGATATCCCGTTCTCACCTAACGTTCAGTCCATTGGAAAAGGTATAGTGATGACAAATGTGTGTAATACGACGCTAATGACAGAAGCAGGAGAGGCGGGGGTGGGGTAGACTGCATGCTCTGTCTGTCTGACCAGTGACAATATGGTTAGCAAACCCAAGGGGGGGGGGGGGGGGGGAGTGAAGGGGGAGGGATGTTTCTAAGACCAGTCTCATAATGAATGAGAGTATGGGTGTGATATTTCTCTGTGTGTAACAAGTCAAAATATGGTTTGCTTTACATTGCTCTGTGCAGTCAAACATACTCTCTCTCCATCTCTCTCGGCCTCGTCGTCTGTCCGTCTGTCTGTCTTTTTTCTCGAAGTACAGAAGCGTGTATAGTATACTTACATTATGCACAGATGTATTAGAAAACTTATATTAATGTGAGCATGGTAAATATACATTTGTTTGTAGTATAATAAGTCTAGAGTGTATTCCCTCAGTCGTAAACGGATTTGTTGTCACAGTGATCCGTCTGTCTGTCTGTCTGTCTGTCTGTCTGTCTCTCTCTCCAGGACAGTGACCGATTTTTTAAATGAAAAAGAGTTGTGCAAAGTATTTTCTTGTCATTGACAGACACCACAAACATCATTTAACAAAATTTAGATTCGGATTCATAGGCACTGTAATTCATCATGACAGGTGTAATAAAGCCTCAAATACTTCTTATGATGACCCACTGTGCAAAAAAAAAGAAGAAAAAAAAGAGAAGATGAAGTACTTATTTTGTTTTATTGTCCTAGATTCTGTGATCTTAGGCAAATGTACATTCCATGAAAATTTAATATAAACCCATGTTTACTCAATCTTGCCATAATTATGACAAATAACAAAAGCAGCATACTGAATAATTTATGCCTGTATCTGTAGAAACCCTTTAAAAGGCGTGTTAATGCAGTAAAAGATTCTGCATGCAAATTTGGAAGTAAACTGTCACGGTATTCTTTGCTTTAAATACATTAGAACTCTGTTCTCAATATTTTGATGTGTTTTTCATGTTTATTTGTCAACGTGTCATTGTAAATGCATTCCCCGCTTCAGAAGAGTCTGTAGCCTATGCTGAATTAAAAATGTTATTCTCTCTCTCTCTCTCTCTCTCTCTCTCTCTCTCTCTCTCTCTCTCTCTCTCTCTCTCTCTCTCTCTCATGTTATTCTTTCATACTCGTCTCTCTCTCCCTCTCTGTCTATCTGTCTGTCTGTCTGTCCTTCTCTGTCTCCCTGTCTCTTTTTTTCTGTCTGTCTGTCTGTCTGACTGTTTGTCTGTCTGTCTGTCTCTGTCTCTCTCTGTCTCTCTTTCTCTCTCTCTGTCACATTTTTGCAGCTGTTTACGCAACGGTTTTCAGTTATAGCTCCCTTGCCAAAAAGAATGCCTTCGCTAATTGCAATAAAATTGTGTCAATGTCAAAGTGTGATTGTTTCTCTCCTTCTTCTTTTCACCCTTTTTGACAGGGAGGAGAAAGCGAGGAGGGGGTGGTGGTGGTGGTGATGGGAACAGCAGTAAAAGGGGAGTGAGAAGCGATGCAGAGATAGAGGGTCGGTGGGTGGGATGGGGCACAGAGATAGAGGGTCGGTGGGTGGGATGGGGCACAGAGATAGAGGGTCGGTGGGTGGGATGGGGCACAGAGATAGAGGGTCGGTGGGTGGGATGGGGCACAGAGATAGAGGGTCGGTGGGTGGGATGGGGCACAGAGATAGAGGGTCGGTGGGTGGGATGGGGCACAGAGATAGAGGGTCGGTGGGTGGGATGGGGCACAGAGATAGAGGTCGGTGGTGCATGGGGCTCAGAGATTAGGTCTGGTTGCTTGGCCAGGATAGGCTCTTTTGTGTGGCATTGGCAAAGATGAAGGTCGGTTGGGTGGGTGGGGCAGAGATAGATCGGTGGGTGGGAGGGGCACGGGATAATGTAGTTCCCCCCCCCCCTTTTTGTAGTGTGCTAGGAAAGTGACATGTGCGACTGATGGGTGTGCGTTGGTGGAGAGATGTGGGAGAGGGAACGGGGAGTAAGAGAGGGGAGGAAGAGGAGAAGGCGTGCGATTGAGAGAGAGAGAGAGAGAGAGAGAGAGAGAGAGAGAGAAGAGAGAGAGAGGAGAGAGGGAGGGGAGAGAGAGAGAATTAATTGGTGGTAGGGTGGAGCTGATGTGGAGATTTTTTTTCATTTAGCCTTTTAATTTAGTATCACATGTGGCGCGTGGTCTGGATCGCTCACATGAAGTCTGTCTGTCTGTCTGTCTGTCTGTCTGTCTGTCTGTCTGTCTGTCTTCTCTCTCTCTCTCTCTCTCTCTCTCCTCTCTCTCTCTCTCTCTCTCTCTTCCTTTGCTCTGCTCATTAAAGTTTTCGACTCCCAAATCCAAGCGGTTGTCCAGTGTAATTCAGAATTATGGGGGCTAGATAAGTTTACTGTGAGTCTGTTCACATCTTCGCATTAAAAATCATCTGAGTGGATATGAGGACTTCTAATGATCTTGCATGGAGAAAGTAATTGCCATCCAAATTATATAAATGCTGTTGTTAAATGTATTCATATATTGGCTTCAGTTACTGATATGTGAAAATGCTTGAATCCCACACAAAACTTATGATACGTGACTTAGATATTAGTAGTAAAGGAAACTGGGGGTCAAATGTATGTGTTTATTTGAACATGAGTTTGGATTTGTGTAGATGAATCAAAGAGTTGGACATAATGGGTTTATCCGAACATTTTTCGTAAAAGATTGGTTGATTGCGTATGGCAAAAAAGGAATGACCACATTCAGGCTAGTGGGAGATTTAAAATACACAGAACTTTCAGCAACACGCCTTGTTTAAAACCTCTGGTATTGGAAATAGACCACTATATTACGACAAGAATAAGATAAGGAATGTCTCACTTGATGGTGCTTCGTTTAAGATACAAAACCTTCTACAGTATTCATTTATTTTATCCATTATGCAGACAAGCTGAAGAAAATGAGGCGTATTTCGTCTCATGCTGTCAAGCACCTGCAAATATCCGAGAAATTATCGTAAAGTCTAAATATTATAGAAAACTATCTGTGTTTTAGTTGAGTTTATTAATGTCCTCATCTGTGTCGTGCGGAATTTCTGGTTGAAATTATAAGAAGCTTTCAAACTTAAGGAAAGTGCTATGTTATATTATGTTTTGGGGCACGAATCTTATTTCTGTTCCTTAATAGTTGCCTTTTTCTGCTTTCCGTGATATACATAGCAAAATGTTCGCCCACCCTTCATAAAAGTCCAAGCCCTACACATGAATAAATCATCCGCATCTCTCTGTCTGTCTGTCTGTCTGTCTGTCTGTCTGTCTCTCTCCGTCTGTTATCTATCTATCTATCTATCTATCTATCTATCTACAAATGATTAATGTAACATTCGTCCAGATGCCTTTGATTTTCAGACAGGGAGTGAATCAAATATTAAAACCCATCTCAGTCAAAGAAAACACAAAAAAATCTGCATTGAATGGAGGGTACATGAAAAATGATTAATTCTTCTCCAGTGATTGTTTTTTTTTTTTTTCTTGTTTTATTGTTCCTCCAAAGTGGAGAACTGCAGGACCAGCAAGTGATAGCTGTTTCGCTCCGTGAAGAGCTCATCAGGCTTGCCCCTGAATCCTTCTAAAAATGTCTACAGACCAAAATGTCTAAAAATGTCTAAAGACTAAAATGTCTAAAAATGTCTACAGACCAAAATGTGGAAATGAAAAAAGACACAGCCTACGGGGGCCAGTACTATTTCATTGAAAATTTTTATTTTTCCCTTCACCAAGAGATCTTCTGCTTTTTTTTTGTTTTAATTGTGGAGACACTTTTTATATAAACAGAAGGAGCTGCTCGATTTTTTTTTTTTTTGGTGTGTGTGTGTACGTACTTATTTGGAAGTTGTTCCTCATCAGCAGGTGGCAACTTGTCATTGAGAGCCTCAGCCTGATATGAAGTTTAACTCCCTTTCTTCCTCTCACCTGCAGATAACCGGGATCCAGTAGCTAAGCTGATGAGCTCTTCACAGAGCGAAACAGTTCTCGCCTGCTGATCTCGCCGACATCCGCTTTGGAGGAATACTAAAACTAATAGAGCACTCACTGGAGAAGGTTATTTGTCTTGCTCCCTTTCACCTAAACGCAAGTCTGTCTTTCAAAGTCATGTATTTAAGTTAGACGGATTTCCATATTTGCTCAACAACCCGTCTGGAAATTAAAGCATAATGATCAGAGAGAGAGAGAGAGAGAGAGAGAGAGAGAGAGAGAGAGAGAGAGAGAGAGAGAGAGAGAAAGAGAGAGACGGTCCGTAACCCCAGTCTTTTCTTTATTGGCATTTCATAAGTCAGTTTAATATATTCGCTCGCAAGTCGATTTATCGACTGTTATCTTTGGGGCTCAAAAGGTTGCGAAGGTCGTAACAGCGAGACTCGATAAGAATTGTCTCCTGGGTACAGGCTAATATTGCACCTGAGGGTGAGGGCGACCAGTCCTTAGAAGACATTGTGTGTATCTGTGTGTGTGTGTGTGTGTGTGTGTGTGTGTGTGTGTGTGTGTGTGTGTGTGTGTGTACACCCCTTTCATCACACAGAAACTCCTCCATCCCCTTTCTCTTTGATATAAAGTTAGCGTCGAGAAATTGCGCCCGGTGTAACAGACGAGAATGACCCCCAGACGATTGCACACTTTAGGGATAGAAAATGGGCCAGTCATCAAGGATAGGAAATGGGCCAGTCATCAAACAGGATTCCGTTGTCCAGTGACTTACCTCTGTTTAAGCGTTTCAAAACCATCCTGTGTTTTAAAGGATCTGCAACACGGATCCTCGGATCAGTTACTTTATTTAACAAATAAATATTCATGTGCCAGGTTGTACATCATCTGTGGCTGCCACGTGTTCCCTTTCTGTGCTTTTTTTCCCCTTTCTATTGCAGCCTCATCCTCCAAGTCCCTCCTCCCCCTCTTCCCTTCATCTGATCCGCTCATCCTCCCTCCCCTTCCCACACACACTTCTACTCTCTCCTTCCCTTTAACATTAATCCTAAGCCGCTGAATTCCCATGTCCTATACACAGCCAGATCCAGGTTTGTCATGGAACAGCACCAGCCCTGCAATTTAGGCGGAGGAATCAATATATATATATATATATATATAATATATATATATATATAATGCTGAACAATTAAGTAGTGGGAGAAAACAAGTGCAGGCCAACAATTCTTCAGTCATTAGAGTAATGACTTGGCAAAGATTTGAATTAAAAAAAAAAAATTGAAGATGAGGGGAATATATTATAATATGAGAAACCCTTCACTAGCTGCCTGAGGGAACCATCGTACTCCCCTATATATATTATGGTGTGTGTGTGTGTGTGTGTGTGTGTGTGTGTGTGTGTGTGTGTGTGTGTGTGTGTGTGCGCGCGCGCGTGCGTGCATGCGTGTGTGTATTCTTCTAAGATAACAAAATGGTTTTCATGATGCAAACAATATATCAATATTAAGGAATTCAAAGGCCGAACGTAATGTATAATCTTAAATCATGAATTTATTTTGGCGAACATGAGGGAGAGAATTAGCATGTGAACGAAACATTTTGAAGGCACATATAAGCATCAACAAAAAGCTAGAAACAACGTACCGAAATATGCAAGCGTAGATTCTTAACTGACAGATGGAAACATACAGACATGTATATGGAACATTTACATGACAATCTTAGTGACCGGTGAAACATGTTCATCGCTTTTAACAACCTGAGGGCACGAAAAGTAGCCTGAAGGAATTACAACGTTCTCACCCGACTTATACACGAGGAATGGAATGGAGAGTGAGAGGGTGAGGGGGGGGGGGGGGGGGGGGGTAGTGGAGGATGATGAGATTACGGAAGGGGGAGGGGGAGGCAGTGGGATGGTAGGAAAACAATATTAGCCCCGTACATATACTGGAGAGGAATGGGGAAAAGGCCAGACCAATTTAGTACTGCGCTATACACAGAATGTAGGGGGTTGAAGGGATGGCTGGCTTTTAAATGGAAGAAAGGAGGGGGTGGGGGTGACTGGAGGAGGTATATTACAGCTTCCTAAACCGGGTGAGCAATTAAAGTACCTGTGCAGGCCCCCGCCGCCTGTCAACGACCAGGGCCTGCCATGATCCAGGTCTTGAGAGGATCGGGTAAACGGCTGTCAGATGACGCTTTTCAGGCCCCAAGATTAAAAGGGCTCATGGGCAAAAATCCGCCATCGCTCTAGTCCTCCCAGCCACCCCTTGCTCCTAACCACTCTGCCCCCGGGACCCCAGGGTCCTCAAGTCAGCTCGGGGTGGGATCAAAGAGGGTGCGGTGCGGGGCTGTTTGCAGGATATTCATAATCTGTAGAGCGGCGCCGGGCGACCAGGGTGGGGTCCACCTGGATCAAACGGGGGGTGCTTTTCATAACGTGTCATTTCGCTAATCTGCGCGCGTGATGGACTGGGGCAATCACTTGGCCGGCCTATCGATGGGCGAGTCTCTCTCTCTCTCTCTCTCTCTCTCTCTCTCTCTCTCTAATTTGCTTTGTTTATGCAAATTATTTCCTCGTCCAGATGATTTTCTTATATGCATTTTGCAATTCTTACGTGCGTGGAAGAAAATGTGTTTGTTTTTGTGCTAATTGATATTTCCTTTCGTAAAGGCCTGATCCAAAAAGAAAGAAAGAAAGAAAAAAAAAATGGGGGGCTACTTGGTGCTTATTCGGCCCTCCCTCCCGCCCCCCTCATTCCTTGAGTAAGGAAAAAACTCTCTCTCTCTCTCTCTCTCTCTCTCTCTCTGATTTCGCCCCTTAAATTTTGAATTTGCTTTGCTTATGTAATTAGTTCCTCGTCTAGATAAATTTCGTTTATGCATTATGCAATTCTTATGCTAATGGGGGGAACATTGTTGAAAGTATCAATGTTGTCTTCTCCGAAGGTCAGTTTAAAAAAGCAAAACATCCGGTTCCTCCCTCCCCAGAGTTAGGGGAAAAGAAATCAATCCCCCTTCATTCATTCATTTCTCTCTCTCTCTCTCTCTCTCTCTCTCTCTCTCTCTCTCTCTCTCTCTCTGTGCGTGTATGTGTGTAGACGCGCGCGTTCGTGTCGCAAAATCCGTTTCCTGCGGGCGAAATTTTGACTTTTTTCGTTTGTTTTTAACAGACTGACTAAAATTAGAAATAGAAAAGATTTAACAGTAGACGATTAGGAACATGTCATATCTGAAAGTTTTTTTTTAAAGTTTTTATTTTTTTTTTATTTTTTTAACAGACGGAGATTTGGGGGAGGGGTGAGTGGTGAAGAAGGTGGAGCGGGGCAGATTGGGGAAAAGACAACGACGTGCTATGAATAACTACAGTAATGGTAAATAGCATTTGCTTTTCATGGTGAGGTAATAATGATAACGATAGTCTTAAAAACAACCAAATGACAGCATACAGTATTGACAACAATACCTTCAATACTACCACAGAGAGAGAGAGAGAGAGAGAGAGAGAGAGAGAGAGAGAGAGAGAGAGAGAGAGAGAGAGAGAGAGAGAGAGACTGCTCCTCGTCACACCGTTAGTCTCATGGAAGGGAGACTGATATCCACAGTCACTCTAGCTGACATCGAATGTGTTCCCGGACAGCTGATGACAGTCTACAGACGTAACACATGGCGACATGTTTAAGAGAACCACCACGGTTAGGGCCGGTCACTGTTAGTTAGCTAGATAGTTGCAGTCAGAGTTAACGTTCATACTCACCCAAGTTGACATGGCAGAGCGGAATAATCTTCTCAGAAGAGTAGAACAGAGGGGCTTATTTGCTCTACAGTGATACCACCCGAACAACAATGGGCCACTAAAATGGTAGTTTTGTTTACGTCCGGTACCAGCGGGATCTGAACCCGCAACATCTCTGACTTCTAACTATCTGCCATTGAGCTAAAAATAAAAAATACATGCATCCACAGCCTGCTGAAGGGCAGGGAAACATGACATTCCAGTTTACTGCCAAGTACAACACAACCAGTTTGACCTTGCAGTGTTCAGTACATACCCTTCAACTGACCTATCAAATCATAATTATTAAAAGAATGAACTAAAAATGAAACAGATTGCAGCGATACTAAAAAGAAGGCGAAATACAATTAAAACACACACACACACACACACACACACACACACACACACACACACACACACACACACACACACACACACACACACAAAACAAGGTATAAAGTTGCATAGACTATGTATACAATACAAAATAGACAAGTAGATTTGCAACGAGTATGTCTTCCTCAGATGTTGCAAAACAACCGATTAAAATCAAAACAATATTTCCCTGCTAGCAGTCAGAATGACAGTGGAGGATGAGACTGAAGGATGAGCTTGTAAGGCCGAGTTGTTTTGTTTTGACATGCTTTTGAGAGAGAGAAAAAAAGCGCCGACCATCCTACTTTTTAGATGTGTTTTATTTGACGTTCACTATCATTATTTATACATTTATTAATGAATGAAAAATGACCGAGATGATATGGCTTCAATTTGGACACTGGATTATGTTTACGGCGGTCTGTCTTCTCGTGTACTTTACCGTGGAAAGAATGGAGAGTTGACAGAACGCTTTTGGCTTTCTTCCCTAATGATAATCGAAAAAAAAAAGTCATGTCATAATATTACGATTTTTGTTACTAAGCCATTCTTTTTCGTCATCATTCATTACTGTATTATTATTATTATTATCATCGGGGTGAGATGTTCAGTTGCGGAGCTGATGGCCGTGAGTTCGAACCTCTCGTGGGGCCGCATTTTCACGGTTTGAAAACGTTCTGTCCACACAGCAGTAAACGGGGAGGCTTATCTACTTCAGGGGAGGTCATTAACGGGTGTCTTGAAGATACGAGTAATTTCGCTGGTTCATCGGTGGAAGATGTAGAGCCCTGTGGGTTTGTGC
>CM065714.1:29573169-29580669 GCA_033310375.1 Conus canariensis | reverse complement strand
GTGTGTGTGTGTGTGTGTGTGTTGTGAGTGAGTGAGTGAGTGTGTGTGTGTGTGTGGACATTGTTTTTGCTGTTGATCGTCGTTATCGTTCTGATGTTTGTTGTATTTACCTCGCCCACGTCTGTGAGTTTGTTTGTCTGTCCGAAAGATTTTGCATAAAAACTTGCCACTAGTTTCGATGATACTTTGTGGGAAGGTGGGATGTGGTGTAACAACGAATCCATTGAATTGTTGGTCCCATCCGTAGTGTGAATCCTGATCAAATTGTGGATCCAATATCGATCAGGAAGATTGCTAACTTCATGGGAAGTAACCACTTGAGTCAGTACCAATTATTACTTCCCTGTTCGTTAATGTGAATTCGGGCTTACTTTATATTACTGATACAATTAATAACAAATATCTTTTTCCACGAACATAAACTCTGTGAGTTAATGACATGAAATGATATATTTTCTACAGTGTTACATATTTTCAGCGGATGCGAAAAAAGTTTCAATTGATGTAACTATCAATATTCCGTGTAGTCAATGATCGATTGAAAAAAAAAAGGTAGGAGGGAGGGGTGGGGTGGGGGTGAGGGGAAGGAAGGGGAAACGAGAAGGAGGGGGGAGGGAGAGAATAATCGTTCATTCCGTAGCAATAATTACTTCCCCAGGTGATATTTCTTTTGCTATCTCTGATGAACTGAACTAAAGGGCGGATGCAAAATTCAATAGACGTTTGCTGAACGCTGCGCACTCCCGAGTGCCCTTCTCATCATTACGCTTTTTTTTTTTCATCAAGAATCATTGTGATGATTGTGATGTCTTGTGATAAGTGATGTAAACGTCAAGTCATAAAGTAGCCGGGTCTATAATCCTAACTTCCAAGACTTTTCAGAACATAAAACACAATTTTTCTCTCAGAATCTGTAGAGGGCAGTGTAATAATATTCCCCTTACCCTCAGTTCTCTTATCTTATCTACCTTTTCATTTAAACGACGAGAGACTCGTTGAAAGCTGATGCCAGCTTCCCCACCGAGTGTGCGTGCTCATATCCCCGTTGTCGGAATGTGTAGATCTTTATGGTGAAGTTTAAGACGCTCACATATGCAAAACTTCTCCCCAGTGGTGAACCCCGCATTTAGAGACAAAGAACTGAAATTAAGAAGACCCTGTTATTGTGAAGAAAGGCATGTCCCTGAGCATTTCTCCATTGTAAAGAATATCTCAAATCTGAGCAACAAGTCCATCAGAAGTTATATCTTGAGCTTCTGAAACTGAACTTTTTTTTTCCATTTGTTTGTTTTGCTTGTATTAGTGCTCCAGGGTCGAAACGCGTCGCCTCTTTCTCGTTATTTGTTTGTTCTATTCGTTAAGCCGGTCAAGCAAAATATCTCTTATTCGCCAAGTCAGTAGATAGGCGTATGATACATTCTGTGCTATTGGTAGTGGTGAAAATGTAGAAAAGCCACACGTCATCCACTTACAGTACAGGATCATGAAAGCGGTAAAAAAAAAAATTAAAACAAACAAAACAAAACAAAAAAACAGAAAAAAAGGGGGGGGGGGGGGGTTGCCTCTGGTGGAGTATTCACTTCAGAGTTAAGGTTCTGATTCAACCTTTCTTTCATTTTATACTTTTCAAAAAAAGAAACACGAGTTTTATTACTGTTTAGATATACCTACTGCTTCTCAAAATCATGGAATAGTCAGCTGCAATTCAATTCATTTATGATCCTTTGCCCGGTTCCAAGAATTTGCATTTTGTTGTGTTTGAAAAGTTCGGTATGTTGCCACAAAGACTACGATTAAGTCAGTAGATGAATATAGGTGCAGTGAACATTTGAGCGTTTCTGTGTTACTGAGGTTATTAAAAATGCCGTCAACTCTGTACAAAACCAATTTCACATTCAGTTTCATAGGAGACAAAAAGAACGAACCCAGCCGCCGTGGTTGCAATGTTTAGTTTCTCGGGCTTGCCAAGTGGGAACCATCAGAGTTGTAAAATTCATGTGATATATATATATATATATATATATATATATATATATATATATATATATATATATATATATATATATTATACAGGCCAGGGCCGGTTTATTTCAGGATTGACACAGTCGAGTTTTGTCAAAATACAGGATGAGTGTATGAGAGTGTTCCTGACCAACACTATATCCGCATCATTTGAGCCTGGCTGACGCTGAGATGTATTATAAGAGGAAGCGTAGACTACAACCCTTTTATTGACTCTCAGGAGAGAATGGAACTCCGTGGCATCATCTTCGTCATCCTCATCCTTTTTGATCTTCATGTAAAAAAAAAAAGTCTCAAAATCTATGGGTTTTCATTCTGCGCTGCTGTGATGATCTAAGAGTTATTTCCCCTCGTCGTCCATGCCAGTGATGGGTACGCGTTCAGGTCGTCTTCATCGGCAAGATAATGGAGGCGGTGGCTGGATAGACGTGGTGAACTCCCTTCCGAGCCACGCAGAGGCTCACTGACCCATGGCACTGCGAATAAGCAATGAATTTCGTCAGTCGAGGGCTTAGGAAGCGATGTCCTGCATATTTTGGATCAGATCAGATCAGGCATCACTAAAAACTACAGACAAGATCCGACATCGGTGCAGTGTCTCTTTCGATGGGTTGCCTCAAGACGACTTGTCATGGATTACCCTCTGTGGACAGCGGGAGCTGGGACTGCGATTGGACAAACCTGGATGTGGATGTGTGTTAAGAAGCGGGATTAAGCAGGGGGTGGGGATACGGAAGATGAGAGAGCAACAATAGATGAACAGATAAATAACTAAATGAATACACAGAATGAAAAAAAAATCAACTGCAAACACATACACATTTCGAAGCGACTTTTTTCTTTTTATTTCACAAGAGATGAAATAAATAATCATCCATCCATCCATCCATCCATCCATCTATCCATCCATCCAACCATCCAACCAACCAGCCAAACACAATGACCAGCAACATAAGAGAAACGCGCCCTGTGCGTCTGAAACAGGCCACGGCTCTGGGCAGGCAGGCAGGCAGGCCACAGCGAAGAGGAACACTTACCTCCCCTGGGCCAGTACAGCCAGACCCGCCCCTGAAGCGAGGAGAGCGTGATATGGCTGGCTCCTAGGCAAGTGTAGGGGGCCAGGGAGGGGAGGGAAGCCAACTACAAAGAACCTGGAGCTGCCTCACAATGGCCGCTCCAACGCCGGAGTCGTCGCAGTGATCAGGGTGATTGTTGTCCGGATTACCCCCTGACAGCCCTGCTAATCCCCCCTCTCTCCTCCTCCTTCCTCCCCCCCCCTCTCTCTATCTCGCCAGCCTCCCTCTCCATCCCCCTTCCCCCCGGATCCCATTCGGCTCCATTTCAGGCTGGGTTTGGGGTTTTTACTGTTCATTTCCCCATTTGTGACTTTAACAACCCAGCTCTCCAGTGATATAGACTGCCCCTTTCAAGTGAGAGTCCGCCCCACGAGGGGCCAAACACCTGCCCGTGTCAACATAGATGGCATCAACTTTGTCTTTTCTTTTTCTTTTTCTTCTTCTTCTTTTTTTATTAGGGGAGGGGGGTGGAAGAGATGGAAGGGTGGGCTGGGGGTGAGCGAAGGGAAGGCGAGAGGGAGGGTGGGGGAAGGATCTGGGAACAATGCCGCAAACAATAGGCCCTAAGTCTTGCCTGTATTTTTTTTTATGCTGTCGCTGTAGCCTCCAACTGGTGATGGGGTCAGACTTCGGGAGATGGTGGGAACAGGAGTTTGGCCACGCTGTTGAGTCGCTGATCGCTGATTTGAACAGGACAAACAAAAACCCTTTTAAAAAGTGTGTGTGTGTGGTGGGGGGGGGGGGGGGGGGGGGGGGGGGGGGGGGGGGGGGGGGGGGGGAGGGGAGCACAGGGGAAGTCGTACCAAAAATAGCGGTTGATAATTCCAGCCTCCATAAAACTAACACAATGATTTTCAGGATTAGAAGAATAATGTCATTAATTTTTTCCCCGGCAAGACAAATTGCTGGCGGTGAAATCAGAACGCTACACCCCCCTTCCCTCTCTCTCTACACAATCTTTTTATCGCTCCCCCCTCTCTCCTCTCTCTCTCATCTCTCTCTCTCTCCCTCTCTCTCTCTCTCTCTCTCTCCTCTCTCTCTCTCTCTCTCTGCGATTCGTAAATGCAGAAAAGACGCTCTTAACTAGCCATTACAAAAACATCTGATGCAACTGAGAAACACGAATCCAGAATAAAATCCACGCTTATGTTAAGGGCTCCTACTAATCATGCGTTAATTATCGATTAAGACCAGACTGACTAAACACTATAGTAAAGTAGTCTAAATGTGTGTGTGTGTGTGTGTGTGTGTGTGTGTGTGTGTGTGTGTGTGTGTGTGTGTGTGTGTGTGTGTGTGTGTGTGCTTTTGTTCATGAGCTCTTTGGGAACTCAATATTTAAGCACCAAAGCATCAGTTTCATGGTGTCTCCATATCCACCTCTCTCTCTCTCTCTCTCTCTCTCTCTCTCTCTCTCTCTCTCTCTCCTCTTATCACACACACACACACACACACACACACACCACACACACACGCACGCACGCACGCACGCACGCACGCACGCACGCACGCACGCACACACACACACACACACACATGTACATACACACACGCACGCACGCACGCCCACAAATACTCTGTACAGTACACTTGCGAGTGCTTGACACTATCAAGCTGAATAAACTAAGGAAAGACGCAAAAACTAACTGTAACTTCATGGCTATATGTAAATCGTACAGACAAGATATATACACGGCATCAACGTTATTTTACTGGCTATTGTTTTCTTTTAGTTTGTGGAGAAAAGTTCATCGCTCTAATGTATATTCATCGTCTCAGCAACAGTTGTTTTGTTCAGCTTTTTCTCTGATACCCGTCTCCTTCGATTCTTCGATTGCTCACCTCGAAAACAAAGATCAACAATGAGAATTCTTTGTCTTTCCAAGCCGCAACTTACCCCTGCTTCTCAGACACTTGAATTTTCTGACCACATTGAAGGAGAGAGGCTAAGAACACATCTCTTCTGAACTAAGCAGTGTATATGTTGTTTGCGTAGTTATATATTGAGTATGTATATGTCGCTAGAATCACATCATGTGTTTATCCATGGTGAGTATGATGTATAAGCGAGAATGAATGACAGAGTGCCAGTAAGTAACAATCGTGTGGAGCTCTGTGAACAAGTCTTTAAAATGTGCATGAAACAAATAGGGGATGTCATTAATTGTTATTATTTTCAAGCCTAAATTAGGGGGTCTGCTATTCGTGTACATTACACGCCGCCGTCTTTTGCTATTGTAAAATCATCTGACCTAGGCACGTGCGACTGTATAGAAATATACGTGGGTAGGTCCCCCCCCCCCCCCCCCCCCAACAAAAAAAAAAAAAAAAAAAAAAAAAACAGAACACAGGTAACTTCTTTTTTGTTATAGAGTTTTCACTCATCAGCCTCATCACTGGTGAAGGACAATTTGAAGAGGAAGGTGATGGGGAGAGGGGTTAGGAATGGGGGTTGGGGTGGTAACGTTTTCTTTCCTCGTGTTTTTAAAAGATGGGAGTTGTCATATGGACTGCCAAGGCTAATCATGCGACACTTTCTTTGTTATTACTGTATTCCTTTTCTCCCCAGCCTCCTGATGAAATCAGTTTGTTTTAATAAACCAGTGTCCGAGCTCATGGGCATGACTTGCAGCCTCCTTCTCTTTTCTCTCTCCCTACCTCCTCTCTCTCTCTCTCTCTCTCTCTCTCCTCTCTCTCTCTCCCACACACACACACACACACACACAAACACACACAGAGAATGTGCACATCTGTCTTTGTCTCTGTCTCTGTTTGTCTGTCTGTGTGTTTGTCTGTCCGTCTGTCTGTCTGCCTGCTCGCCTCTCTCACTATCTCTCGTGTTCCTTCCCTCCCTCCCTCTTTCTCTGTTTGTCTGTCTGTTTGTCTGTCTGTCTGTCTGTCTGTCTGTATGTCCGTCTCTCTTTCATCCAACAATTCCACCCTTCTGTCTGTCTGTCTCTCGCTCCTTCTCTCCCTATCCCTCATCGTCACCAACATCTCTCTCTCTCCCTGTCTCTGTCTCTCTTCTCTCTGTCTCTCTTCTCTCTCTCTGTCTCTGTGTGTGTGTGTGTGTGTCTCTCTCTCTCTCTCTGATTCGAGTAGTTTTGCGTTCCTTTGTTGCACTGTAATACAATAATGTCGAGAGGAACATTTTTATGTTGTTTTCCATTTGCTTTGAGCGACGGCGACATGGTCAATTACAGCTTAGAGGCTTTGCTTTTTGGCGTTGGTTTTCAGAAGACATTGACAGTCTTAATCAATTTAACGCTGTCATTCTCAACATCAACAGCTGATTTCAGGTTGCTATTGTGAGAGCACGTGCGACCGTTTTTAATCGACATTTTCACGTGGCCTTTTTTTCCATTTGATTTCATCATTTATTATTTTTTTTAACAGAGAGTAATGACATTTTAGAGAGATCTGGGTTTCAGAGTGACGCTATTCCAATTGACTCGCAAAATGTTCTCGTCTAAAACCTGATTTAAGCGTGTGTGTGAGTGTGTGTGTGTGTGTAGTGTGTGTGTGTGTGTGTGTTGTGTGTGTGTGTGTGTGTGTGCGCGCGCGCGGCGCGTGTATGTGTGTGTGTGTGTGTGTGTGTGTGTGTTGTGTGTGTTTGTGTATGTGTGTGTGTGTTAGTATGTTGTGAGTGTGTGTAGGGGGGGGGGGGGGCACACACGGACGCAGGCGTGTATGCATGTGCATAGAAGAGTTTCCCGATCTTCAACCAGGGCATTTCTGCAAACAAGCAATCCAGTTACCATTAAAACATTCCGAGTAACACCTTGCGGTCAAACCCGCCGGTTCACGGGGACCAAATCAGCAGCAATCGACTGTGAAGGGCAATCACTCGCGTGCACAAGGCTATCGGCTCAGGGCTTTGCCTCCCTTTTTTCTTGGCAGCCGATTAGTTGGACTAGCAGCAAAACCTCCCTGCACTTGCTGCGTTCAGCTCACGAGCCAGGGGCTCAGAGATGAGTGGGCTGATTTGTTTGTGGGCTTTGTCCGGTGTTTAGGGGCTGGCGAGGGGCTCGCTTGCCTTCTCTTGGCGGCCATGATTGGAGGCCGGCAAGCGCTGGGGCCCTGTACCACTGCCCTTATTAATGACACGCGGCTTTAAATGAGTTTCATTCTATCCTTGACAGAACGGGCTTTGGGTCCCACAATGACGATCAGAGGGGGTCCGAATAGGGGAGGGGGGAGGGTGGTTGGTGGTGGGGCGTGGGATGAAATGGGATGGGGAGTGGGGAAAAAGGAGAAGGGCGAGGGTGGGGGTGGGGGTATTGCGGGTATGGACGTTCGGGTAGGGATCGTCGCTTTTGAACAGCAGTCCAGTGGGAGGTAGGTTAGTGACAACGTTGACGCCCTTCCGCGATGTGTGGGCAGAGGGACAACGATCACCATTGTG
>CM065714.1:29550669-29568169 GCA_033310375.1 Conus canariensis | reverse complement strand
CCTCGTATATCCTCCGGCTCTTGAAGTTGTCTCCCTGTCTTCAACGTCGTCTGCCAAGCTTTTGCTCTGTTGAAATTGACGTCACTGGCCTCCCCAGGTCACCACAACGTCATCTTCACTGACATCGTCGTCAGCATGGGTGGCACAGGTTGTGACGGGTGACTAACATTGTCGTTCCACACGGCAAGTCCGAGTCATCGCCATCTGTTTGTCAACATCATTCAACATAACAAATCTGAGTCATCGTCAACTGTTTGTCAACATCATTCAACATAACAAATCTGAGTCATCGCCAACTGTTTGTCATCATCATTCAATATAACAAATCTGAGTCATCGTCAACTGTTTGTCAACATCATTCAACATAACAAATCTGAGTCATCGTCAACTGTTTGTCAACATCATTCAACATAACAAATCTGAGTCATTGTCATCTGTTTGTCATCATCATTCAACATAACAAACTGAGTCATCGTCAATGTTTGTCACATCATTCAACATACAAGTCTGATCATCGTCAACTGTTTGTCAACATCATTCAACATAACAAGTCTGAGTCATCGTCAACTGTTTGTCAACATCATTCAACGTAACAAGTCTGAGTCATCGTCAACTGTTTGTCAACATCATTCAACGTAACAAATCTGAGTCATTGTCATCTGTTTGTCAACATCATTCAACGTAACAAATCTGAGTCATTGTCATCTGTTTGTCAACATCATTCAACATAACAAATCTGTGTCATTGTCAAACTGTTTGTCAACATCATTCAACATAACAAATCTGAGTCATTGCCATCTGTTTGTCAACATCATTCAACATAACAAATCTGAGTCATTGCCATCTGTTTGTCAACATCATTCAACATAACAAATCTGAGTCATCGTCAACTGTTTGTCAACATCATTCAACATAACAAATCTGAGTCATCGTCAACTGTTTGCAACATCATTCAACATAACAAATCTGTGTCATGTCATCTGTTTGTCAACATCATTCAACATAACAAATCTGAGTCATCGTCAACTGTTTGTCATCATCATTCAACATAACAAATCTGAGTCATCGTCAACTGTTTGTCAACATCATTCAACATAACAAATCTGAGTCATCGTCAACTGTTTGTCAACATCATTCAACATAACAAATCTGAGTCGTCGCCTTCTCTGTCTCGTTTCTCTTGCGTAATCTTAGTCATCGTCATCTGTTGCCATCATCATTCAACATAACAATTCTGAGTCATTGTCATCTGTTTGCCATCATCATTCAACATAACAATTCTGAGTCATTGTCATCTGTTTGCCATCATCATTCAACATAACAAATCTGAGTCATCGTCAACTGTTTGCCATCATCATTCAACATAACAATTCTGAGTCATTGTCATCTGTTTGCCATCATCATTCAACATAACAATTCTGAGTCATTGTCATCTGTTTGCCATCATCATTCAACATAACAATTCTGAGTCATCGTCATCTGTTTGCCATCATCATTCAACATAACAATTCTGAGTCATCGTCAATTGTTTGTCATCATCATTCAACATAACAATTCTGAGTCATTGTCATCTGTTTGCCATCGTTGTTCATCACAGAATATCTAAGTCATCGTCATCGTCATTGTCGTTCGACACAGCAAATCTGAGTCATTGTCATCCCTTTGTCATCATCGTTCAACACAGCAAATCTGAACCACCGTCATCTGTTTCTCGTCATCATTCAAGATGACATTCTGAGTCATCGTCGTTTCCATGTCACTGTCGTTTAACACGGCAAATCTGAACTATCGTCATGTTTGTCATCGTCCTTTAACACAGCAAATCTGAACTATCGTCATGTTTGTCATCGTCCTTTAACACAGCAAATCTGAACTATCGTCATGTTTGTCATCGTCCTTTAACACAGCACATCTGAGTTATCGTCATCTGTTTTTCATCATTGCTCATTGCAGCAAAGGTCAGTCATCGTCAACTGTCTGTCATCATCATTCAACATAACAAATCTTAGTCATATTCCTCTGTTTTGTCATTGTCATTCAACACAGCAAAATTCAGTCATCGTCAATCGTTTGTCATCATCGTTTAACATGTCATTCTGAATCATCGTCATCTCTTTGTCATAGTCGTTTATCACAACAAATCTGAATCATCGTCATCTTTGCAGATATTATCCGTCACCACTTCAAATCAGAGTCACGTGATCGTCATCTTTTTCTCATCGTCATTTAAAGCGGCAAATCTGAGTCGTCATCTGTTTGTCATCGTACTTTCATCACAGCAAATTTCCTCCCCCTCTTTGTGGATAGCATCGTTCATCAGCAAATTTCCTCCCCCTCTTTGTGGATAGCATCGTTCATTGCAGCAAATTTCCTCCCCCTCTTTGTGGATAGCATCGTTCATTGAAAGCAAATTTCCTCCCCCTCTTTGTGGATAGCATCGTTCATTCCCAGTCAAATTTCCTCCCCTCTTTGTGGATAGCATCGTTCATCACAGCAAATTTCCTCCCCCTCTTTGTGGATAGCATCGTTCATTGCAGCAAATTTCCTCCCCCTCTTTGTGGATAGCATCGTTCATCAGCAAATTTCCTCCCCCTCTTTGTGGATAGCATCGTTCATTGCAGTAAATTTCCTCCCCCTCTTTGTGGATAGCATCGTTCATTGCAGTAAATTTGTCCTGCCACTTTTGTGGTTTTACGCCTCGTTCATATGCAGAAAAAAATCTGATCATCCTTTCTTTTTTGTGCATCGTTTATCTTTGACACGTCATTTTCATTCCTCTTTGTGATTAGTCTTTCGTTTGGGAACAGTAAATTTGTCCCCTCCCCGTTCCTTTGTGGATAGCATCGTTCATTGCAGCAAATTTCCTCCCCCTCTTTGTGGATAGCATCGTTCATTGCAGTAAATTTCCTCCCCCTCTTTGTGGATAGCATCGTTCATCACAGCAAATTTCCTCCCCCTCTTTGTGGATAGCATCGTTCATTGCAGTAAATTTGAGTCACTGCCAGCTGTGTGTTTTTTTTACGCCTGTCGTCGATCATCATGAAAAAAAATCTGAGTTCAAGAGTCTTTCTTTTTTTTTTTTTTCCAGTGTGCGTTTAATCTTGTGAGCTATCCGTCTTTTTCATTGCTTCTACTTGTTATTTATGTACATGTCGTGTTGGGAGAAAACGTGTAATGCTTGTCCCCCTGTTCCTCACCGTTTCCTTATTTTCTCTTTCATTAATTTATTCAGTTTTGGGTCGTTGTGGGTTGCTGTGTCAGTATGTTTGACAGACAGGATTCTATTCAGTTTGTGTCATGTATTAGGTCGTCGCTCTCTCTCTCTCTCTTTGTGTCTCTGTCTCTCTCTCTGTCTCTGCCTCTCTCTGTCTCTGTCTCTGTCTCTGTCTCTGTCTCTCTCTTCTCTCTCTCTCTCTCTCTCTCTCTCTCTCTCTCTCTCCTCTCTGTGCGTGTGTGATTTTTATTCAGTTTGTGTTATGCACCAAGTGCTAGTTCTCTCTCTCCCTCCCCCTCTCTCGCCATGTGTGTGTGTGTGTGTGTGTGTGTGTGTGTGTGTGTGTGTGTGTGTGTGTGTGTGTGTGTGTGTGTGTGTGTGTGTGTGTGTGTGTTGTGGTTGTGCGTGCGTGCGTGCGTGCGCGCGTGGTTTTGTGTGTGTGTGTGTGTGTGGGGTGTGGTGTGTGTGTGTGTGTGTGTGTGTGTGTGTGTGTGTGGTGTGTAGACACGCGCGCGCGCTCGAGCATGCATTTATATTGGCAGCGTTAACTGAACAATTGGATGAAACCACACCTATACTATGTGGACCATCCCCACTATCTGGACGTCCGCCTAAGGCGATAAGCTTATGCCTCAAAACAGCTTTCCAGTGATTCTTCTGTCGTGAAAGAAAACTTCAGTACTTTATTGATAGTATGAAAGCAGACTCAAGTTCTGTGGATCTCTCCTCACCCCCCCCCTCCCCCACCCTACGCACTCTGTTACCAGGACGTCCATGTAATGCCAAACACCTCACCATGGCTTAATCCTTGATATGATTCTAAAAATGATTTCTTCTGCAGAAAGTTGAGGAAAACAATCGATTGTCCAGACAATGAGAGTTTCTAGCTTGGTCCAGACAACGGGGCTAATATAGGTACATTGAAATGTGTGGGTTAGAATGATTAAATATTGACCCGGACTCCCGCATGGAGTCGGAAACTGTACTGATAATGTGTAGAGACAAAGAAAGTGCGGGGTAAAAAAGATGAAGAAAGAGATACCTTCGACTTTATTAGTTCACATTGAAAATTTATTTTCGCGGCTTTCTGTCGATGGGTATAGGAGTAACCGAAATAAATTATTCACACTTGTCTATCAGTTTTTGCAGCTCCCCTTTGTACCACAATAGAAAAAAAAGTTATCGGTCACCGTGGCGCAATGCTTAGTGTCGCAGATTCCGGGCAAACAGAGCGTGGTTCGGTTTCCATCAGAGCCATTCATTTTTGTGTGCGGTGTTTTTCGGCCCTTAACCGGCTCCAGCCCAGAGCCGAGTTTGCTATGGGCTCAAGTGGGAAGACTGGAACCACACCGTCCATTTTCATCCTCTTAATGGATGCGTCTCTTACAGTGGTGCTAAAATTTCCTGACCAGTGCTACATGTGTCTGTATTTCTCCGGCCTGGTTGACACCAGGATATATTATGAACCAGGACATATTTATGAACCAGGATATATTATGAACCAGGATATTATATTATAGAACCAGGACATATTATGAACCAGGATATATTATGAACCAGGACATATTATGAACCAGGATATATTATGAACCAGGACATATTATGAACCAGGATATATTATGAACCAGGATATATTATGAACCAGGAATATTATGAAAGTAAACGTAGAACAGAGCCCTGTCATGCAGTCTCAGACCTAAACTCCAGAGCATTATTTTCACCATTCTCATTGATCAGCTCAAAAAAAAAAAAAAAAAAAAAAAAAATCTCAAATTCTGTGGTCCATCATGCCATGCTATCATGATGACCCAGTTTCGATTTCCTTTCTGTCTTTGTCCTTGGCAAGTCGGGGTTGCCGGCAGTGCGCTTCTTGGTGCTTATGGTTAGGCAGACGTGGTGACACCCTCTGGAAAGGGGCTCTCTCCTACGCTGGCTTCACGACTAAGCAATTACGTTGCAAACAGAGAGCTGAGTGGCTGATGTCCTGAATCAGAACAGGCACCTCTGAACACCACCAGAAGTACTCAGCAGCAGTGCAGTGTCTCTGGTGGGCTGCTAATGACGACTTGGATTGTCGGTACTGGGGCTTCGATGGACAGGCAAGGGGGTGATGGACTGGGAACTGGAATGAGCAGCGTGGAATAATGCCACTGAGTGACACGGAAGACAACAAAACAACAACAAAAAAAGGTTAGTTATTCCAGTTAAATTACAGCTTACTCTTACGAGATACGCCACAATGTGGAGACTAAATTCAATCTGTTCTCCACTTCGTTGTCTCTGCTTGTTCCTGCAGTAGATATACCACAGCTTGTGTGGGTACATTGTTCTAAATATCGTCTTGCGGCGTCCTCTTTGTGAGACTGGTTTAAATGAAGTTGTCCTGATTTAATCGGTAATCCATCGGTGATAAATTCAAGAGGTCGCGCTCGGAGAAAATGCTGCCTTTTAGTCGTATAGTTAGAGGTCTGGATTTTGCCCAGAGGAATAAGGCAAAAGCAAAGTGTTTTTCGACGGAGTTCTCCTTTGATGTCATTCAATTGTTGTCCAGGGCATGTAAGGAGCAAAGAAGCTCCGTGGTGCATGATGTGTGAGTGAGAGTGTAATGACACTGATGGAGCGTGAGGACCCTTTGAATAGGTTCTTGATTGATAAAGACTTCT
Source organism: Conus canariensis (assembly GCA_033310375.1). Lineage (NCBI taxonomy): Eukaryota > Metazoa > Mollusca > Gastropoda > Neogastropoda > Conidae > Conus > Conus canariensis. The sequence goes on along the minus strand of CM065714.1, from coordinate 29,562,292 downwards.
TTAATAAATGAAAAGCTTAATATCTAAAAAAGAAGGCTTCCTGTGTTACCTTGTGCTTTGTGCGCAGGGGGAGTTACATGCAAACGTTACTTAGGCGAAACACATGGGCAGAATTCATAAAAAAACAAACAAAACAAGAAAAAAACAATGACTGTTGGTGGGAGAAGCAAAACGGAAGATAAAGAAAATGTTGGGGGGGGGGGGGGGGGGAGGAAAACTAACAACACAAAATGTACCCTGGAGCTAGAGCTATATTTTAAAGAGAGAGAGAGAGAGAGAGAGAGGAGAGAGAGAGGGAGAGGAGAGAGAGGAGAGAGAGAGAGAGAGAGAGAGAGAGAGAGAGATAGAGAGAGAGAGCTGTCTTCTGCATCGAAAGGAGCTCGTTTATCATAAGCCTGCATGTACATGTCGTGCTGGGAAATAAATTACACTTTTAACACGTACTGACGGCGGAGCTTTAAAACTGTTTGGCGTGGTTTATAAACAGCCCCCCTTGCCCCTCCCTCCCCCCTGGCTTCTCTCCCCCCCCCCCCCCCCCCCCACACACGCAAATAAAAGCCCCAAACTTGCATTTTAAGAGCGTTATAATTTTCAGAAGGAATGCTAAGTTTATATCAGCTGTTTTGACAGAAAATCCCTCCAATTTAGCCAAATTAGCGTATTCGACGGCGACATTTGCAAAAAACAACGTTTTTCTGACTGAAAAAAATGTCGTATATCTACATAGGAAACATTGGTTTATTTTTGTTTATGAATCTGTTATTTAGCAGGTATGCATCAAATTAAGAAAAGATGTTTCTAACATGAAAAGAATGGCGGCAAAGTAAGAAAAAAAGGGTTTACAATAACACCCCCCCCCCCCTCCCTGCAACCTTTCCGTGGTTTTGACCGATTTGAAAATCCACTTTACAGATTAGGTAAATACACACAAGCACAAGCGCCGCGCGCCATACACACACACACACACACACACACACACACACACACACACACACACACACACACACACAACACACACACATAAACAAGAGCTTGGGTACCTTTCATCACGCACTTGTTGAACTCACACCCAAGCCACTAGCGTGCAAAATAAAGAAAAAGAACAAGAAAAAAGAAAGAAAGAAAGAAAGAAAGAAAGAAAGCGCTGGACCGCTTTTGGAGTCCCTGTTCGAAGCCCAAGCTGAGAAACGAGACCTCTCACCAGATGGCGCTGCAAATCCCGTGGGTTTCCGCCTGATCAAAACAGACCAGTTTAATGAAAAGTAGAAGACATCCCCACATTCCCAGCCCTGGCTGGGAACCAACGAACGCACGGCGTCTTGCACGCAGCCCGGCTCTGGGACCGCTAGGTAGCTGGCTGGCTGGCTGGCTGGCTGGCTGGAAGTGAAGGAGTGCAGAAACCCGAGCCCCTTTCCAGGATAAAGACGTCAATTGCAGGCAGCGGCCCCTGCATCCACCTTCTGTTGCTGGCAGCCCCAGACAAGGCCTAAGCCGCCCACATTACAGGGAGATCTGGCGGGCCGGGGCTAGAAAAATCAAAGCCATCTGTCAGAAATTCATAAAGAAGTTTTGACAAACCCGACACAGGAGAGTCCTGGCGCGTGAAAGGCAAGACAGCCGGTAGAGAGGAGGGGGGGGGGGGGGGGGTGTTGCCCCGGGGCCTTGGAAGAAGCCTGGAATCCAGTACTCAGGTCGGTCACGAAGACGTGACCTAAAGGTACGCCGCGTACGTACATAGCTGGATGGAACAGTCAGAAGCTGCGAGCTAGGCTGGAATGGCACGCACGCGCCGCTTAGGCCGCTATTACAGCAGCAGTAGCAGTAACAGCAGCAGCAGCAGCAGCAGCAGCAGGCCAAGCCCGACGACGCTGCCCATAGCGCGCATAGCAGGAGCAGCATGTGCGTGTGAATATGAAACTCAATTAGTGAGCGGCGAAGCGGGCTGGCCTAAGCTCTCAGACAGGGTGATTAGCGTGTTGTGAAGACTTGTCAGAAGGCATCCTCATCCTGCGCCGTCTCCTGCACCGGCTTCCAGCAGGCCCGCTGCCAGAACTGCTCGCCTGCTGCTGTTTTTTTTTTCTCCTCCCTTTTTTTTCTCTTCCCCTCCTCTTCTTTTTCTCTTCTCTTGTCCTTTTTTTTCTTTTCTTCATTCGGCAGGGAAGAGATTAAGGCCTATTTTCCCCCGGAGAGATACTGTTTTTTTTCTCTCCCTTTCTTCCTCTTCCGTCACTAAAGTGGCGAACTGAACAGGCAAACAGATTCCTGCACAACGTGTGAAGAACTGTACTGAGGGACTCGTGCGAATGTTTCTGAAGCCGATGCTGCGGGCGGAAGAAGGGAAGGAAGAAAGAAAGAAGAGAAGAAGAGAACAGGTGGGAGAGGAGGAAGAGAGGAGGAATATGGAGGAGAGAGAGAGAGAGACGGGGAGGAAAGAAGAAAAAGGAAGATGAAGAAAAGCAAACAAGAACAAGGAGATGAGGAACAAGTCAAGAGGGAAGGAGGAGGAGAAGAAAAAAAGGAGGAGGAGGAGGAGGAGTGGAGGAAGAGGAGGAAGAGAGAGGAGAGAGAAGGAGAAGAAAAAAAAAGGTAAAGGGTGAAGAGAAGAAGAAGAGGGGGGGAAGGAAGAGAAGAGAGAGAAGAAGAAGAAGAGAAGAAGAAGAAGAGAGAAGAAGAAGAAGAGAGGAAGAAGAGAAGAAGAAGAAAAAGAAGAAGAGAAGAGAGAAGAGAAGAGGAGAAGAGAAGAGAAGGAAGAAGAGAAGAAGAAGAAGAAGAGAAGAAGAAGAAGAAGAAGAAAGAAGAAGAAGAAGAAGAGAAGAGGAAGAAAAAGAAGAGAGAAGAAGAAGAAGAAGAAGAAGAAGAAGAAGAAGAAGAAGAGAAGAAGAAGAGGAAGAAGAAGAAGAGAAGAGAAGGAAGAAGAAGAGAAGAAGAGAAGAGGAAGAGAAGAAGAAGAAGAAGCAGAAAAAAAAGAAACAGAAACATGAAAGAAGGATCAGCGGAAGATCATGATGATGATGCTGGTGGCGGAGATGACAACGACGACGACGACGACGACGATGACGATGATGATGATGATTGATGATGATGATGATGATGATGATGATGTTCGGTCGACCACTATGAGCATCTCGAGGCAATCTTGAAACCATTTTTTTTTTGCTATCAGGAAAGGAAAAGGACAGAAAGACGGACAGACGGGAAGGACAGAAAGGACAGAGAAAACAACATCGCCACCGCCGAGTGCTGATTTTGCCTAATTGCAGGCGGAAGCGAAGAGGGCAGATCAGCAACCAGTCGGTCAGTGATGGGATGGCATAGGGAGAGGTTGGGGTGGAAGAGACGGGATCGAATTTCTGAGAGAGAGAGAGAGAGAGAGAGAGAGAGAGAGAGAGAGAGAGGAGAGAGAGAGAGAGAGAGAGAGAGAGAGAGAGGCAGGCTAGAAAGGAAGGGGGATAACCGAAGCCAGGTCTTTATCATGCCAGTGGCTACCGTCCCGTCAGGTCCAATCATAATCAGGGACTGCGGAAAGAACACATAAGACCGTGATCCTGACACCCTGTCAGGGCAGACGCCGAATACTCACTCCCCCCCCCCCTCCCACACCCTTACCCCTTAACCCCTCCCTAACCCCCTCCTCTTCCCTCCCCCCTTTCTGCCCCCCTCCCCATCCCCTTCCCAGCCTTCCCGTACCCCCCTTCCCCCCCCCCCCCCCCTTTTCCATTTCTGTCACAACTGATCAGAATTTCTGCTGGCTGATAACCTCTGATCTGACGCTGTGATAGTGTCTTACGTTACTTACCGGTGACCGGACTGTTCATATCACTATTCTGTTTCTTTGTGTGCACGGGGGAGAGAGAGAGAGAGAGAGAGAGAGAGAGAGAGAGAGAGAGAGAGAGAGAGAGAGAGAGAGAGAGAGAGGAGAGAGAGAGAGAGAGACTTTTCTGAGAATTTTCTGCCAGAGAAAGAATTTTCTGCCGGGAAATAAGATTAACCGCTTCGATTTTATTTCAGTTACTGGATGAAACTGACTTTGAGAGGAGAAAGTTCAATTCTTAAAGTTTAATCATGACATAAACATCGTCCAAATCACCCAAATGGGTACACATGCACCGGATGAAATGCCTAGTTCTGGTCCATCAGTTGGTTTCAGAAAAAAAGTTCAACAGTTGTCTTGGAAAATTGCAATTTAAGGGGAAAAAATCTAAACAGTGAGTGTGTGAATGAATGAATCAGTCAGTATACATACATACATACACAGACACATATACACAATACATTCACACATACGTCCACATATACATAATACATTCATACATACATACACAAACATATGCATCTCTCTCTCTCTCTCTCTCTCTCTCTCTCTCTCTCTCTCCTTCTCTGTGTGTGTGTGTGTGTGTGTGTGTGTGTGTGTGTGTGTGTGTGTGTGTGCGTGCGCGTGTGCGTGCGTGCGTGCAATTAAGAGGGACGAGGGATACGGATGTGTTGGGTGCATACGTGCGCGCGTGTGTGTGGAGGAGAGAGAGGGGAGAGGAGGGCGGACGTTAATGCATGCAACTTGTCATTTTATTTGATTTTTCCTCTCTGCATTTTTGATTCTATTCTTCGTGATAGTAAACACAGGAGTGGTACATTTTAGACATACTCTGATGACATGATGTGTGTCTAAACGTGAAATCTTATCTGACTAGGTTCGTTTTTTGTTTTTTTGTTACATAGTTGATGTTCTGTCCATTCGTGTCTGAGTGATAATAGTTACACCTGACGTAATTTCTTTTTTTTGGAGATAATAAAGTTTTTCTTATTTCATCATAATGCTTGTGGTATTGGTGTAATCAGAACCAGATAAAAGCAACGGCAACAACTACACAGCAGAACCAAGCTATGAAAAGTGTGAGTTCATTCAAACAAGGATAAGTCAAGAGAAATGGAGAGAATAAGATCCTGTCCAAAGCCAGTACGAACGGAACTATGCATGGCTGCTGTCATCCACACTTTCTGCACATAAGCATTCTCCTTCTTCAGACTCATCTTCCGCGCTCCCTTCCTCTACTTCCCCCTCCATCCCTGTCCTTCCACTACCTTCCCCCCATCCGCGCCCTCCAAATGCCATCACCACTCACTTTGCCCCCCCCCTTCCCCCCTCACTACCACCATCCACTCTCACTCCAGGCACGTCCATATCCAGTGTCATGCGGTCGCTCTCAGGCACAGTGGGAGCAATCCATTTCAGGTCGTTGAGAGGCATCCCGCCAGAGAAGACACTGCCGAGTCACTTCAAGGGTATTCAGTGGTGCCTGGTCTGGTCCAGCACACGCAGGGCGCCACCTCCTACAAAGCTCTCCTTTGGAGGACATCATGAACTTATTGCTTAGTCGCCAAGTCAGCGTCAAGTCAGGCACTTTGCGGAAGGAGTCTCCACATCTGTCCAGAGACAGTCCCCATGAATCTGTCAATGACGAGTTCGACAAGAAAAAAACGAAACAAAACGAAACAAAACAACAACAACAATAACAACACTAACAGCAACCTAAAACCGAGGTCACTACGAAAGCAGGGCATGAAGGACCACACGTTTGGAGTCTTTCTTTTAAAAAAATGATGATCGATGGGGATGGAGATGATTCTGATACTGGTCTAGGATAAGCAGTTTAAAAAGAAATGACTGATTGATGAATCTATCTATCTATCTATCTATCTATCTATCTATCTATCTATCTATCTATCTATCTATCTATCTATCTATCTATGCGAATGCATCAAATCATTGTTTTACCATTGACATATTTCATCATCTCTCTGACAGCCTTTGCTAATGAAGAAGAGGAAGAAGAAAAGGAAGCGGGGTGGAGGTGGGAGTGGGGGTCAGCGAAATGAGAAAGAGAGGCATGAAGGGGGACGAAGGAAGGGGAAGGGGGAGTGCGGGAAATACAGAGGCAGAGAAGAAGCTGAAAGAATGAGTCAGAACTTCAAGCAGAACGCCAAGGAGTGCAGATTATTTTTGCTCGTGTGCTGAGCGAAAGAAGGCAAACGAACAACGGGAAAACAAAACAAAACAAACAAAAAAAAAAACCCACAGAAACAAAAAAAGCAACAACAACAAACAACAACAACAAACAAACAGAAAAACAGACTCACACACAAATGGTTTTGCTGTGAATGCGAGCTTGTTGGAGTGGAGCCAGAGAGCTTTGAATTCGGAATAGAAGAGCGTTACACCGACACTCGTCAAGTCTGGCATCTCTTTGGCTTCTGCTGCCTCGTGCGGTGCGACCTCCCTGTAGAACATGGCCAACTGCTGCAAGGGTACTGTGGGAAACTGAACGTAGACCTCAGGCAAGAGAAAAGAGTCCTCCCTCTTCGCTTCAGTCAGATCATCCGATGCCATCTCGCAGCCCTCAAACCCTGATGGGATCTGTTGCAGTTTCTAACTTGGTTTTAATTGCTACCGTGCAAGGACTGAATACCCCCCCCCCCCCCAACACACACACACACACATTACCTCCACCAGCTTTTAAAAGTTATTTTGCTCATTGGATCTGAGTTGTCGTCTGCATCCAAAATCATCACCAAATCTGACCAAGTTCTTAGTTATCAAGATGTATACTTATATATTGAAGAAATAAGTTGTGGGAAAAAAGCAGTGCAGGCTGACAATTCCTCCGTCGTTAAGACGACGACTTCGTAAAGACAACAAAGACAACAGCAACACCAACAACAATAAAAATCATAACAGTAGTACGATAATAGTAATAGTAATAGTAATAATAATAGTAACAACAAGAGCAACAACTACAATAATGATAATAATGGTAACAACAACAATAACAATGATAATAATAATGATGATGATGACGAAGATGATGCTGATGCTGATGATAATAATAATGATAATAACAATAATAATGATAATGAGAATGATGATGATGATGATGACAATAATAGCAATAATGACATTGTTAATAATAATAGTAATAATAATTACTTACACACACACGCACACACCCACACACCACCCACCCACACACACACACACACACACACACACACACACACACACACACACACACACACCCACCCACCCACCCACCCACACACACACACACACACACACACACACACACACACACACACACACACACACACACACACACACACACACACACCCACAAAACACACCACACACACACCCAACACACACACCCACACCACACACCACACACACACACACACACACACACACACAACACACACACACACACGCACACACACGCACATGGAGGATGAAACCTGGCCGCTGCTGGCGCCACGCTATAATTCAATGGAATCTCGACGACTGTTCAGTACGGTGAAACAAGGAAGATACAACTACACAAGAGCTCTCCAATCATCGCATGTGTATCTAAAAAATGAAACGTTTGGAGAAGACTATTTAGCTCTTTGTCAGAAAGCTGTAACAAAGAGAGAGAGAGAGAGAGAGAGAGAGAGAGAGAGAGAGAGAGAGAGAGAGAGAGAGAGAGAGAGAGGAGAGACGTTTAAGCAACATCATCAAGGGACATATTTGGCAGAATCTAATGAAATTAGAAACAAATTTAACTTAAAGGAAAAGAAAATGGGAGAAGAGAGAGAGAGAGAGAGAGAGAGAGAGAGAGAGAGAGAGAGAGAGAGACAGAGAGAGAGACAGAGACAGAGACAGAGAACAGAGACACAGAGACACAGAGAGAGATGGATGAAGGAGGCACACTCCATTCGATCAATTCATGTTATTTATAGTCCAGCCGACCACGTGGGGCCATGTCAGGGCTGTGAGTGCACGATCAGAAATGATAAAATCTTACCAGCCGACGTGGTACACTGGTAAACATCGAAGGTTGCAGGCTGGGAGATAGGTCATGGATGGATTCCTATCAGAGCAATATATTTGTGGGATTTTCCGGCTCCTACCCAGAGTCCAGTGTGCTATGGGCTCAAATGGGTCGACTGATACGGCACAGTCGAGTATCATCAAGTCAACGGATGTGTATCTGACAGCGTGGCTAAAAAATATTTGACCAACACCGCATGTGTCTGTATCTCTCGGGCTAAGCTGACGCTGGGATATGTCATGAGAGTAAGCGTAGAGTACATTCCTGTCATATATATATATATATATATATATATATATATATAAAGAGAGAGAGAGAGAGAGAGAGAGACAGACAGACAGACAGACAGACAGACAGACAGACAGACAGACACGCATATATATTGATAGACAAACACCCACAGACATAGACGATATATATGCATTGAAAGAGACCAACACAGAGAGAGAGAGAGAGAGAGAGAGAGAGAGAGAGAGAGAGAGGAGGGGAGAGAGAGACAGACAGACAGACAGACAGACAGACAGACAGACAGACAGACAGACAGACAGATTAAAGTCACGAACATTTCTTCAAAATTTGAATTATTAAAATGACTACAACGTGGGCGTATTCCTGCGCATTTTTTAACCATGTTAGTGTCCTGCGCGCAGACACAGAACCGTTGAGTAGGGTATTGACTGGCGCGAGCGCGCATGCGTCTGTCTGTCTTCAAGAAAAGGAGTAAAACAAGTGGGCCAGTCAATATTACGAGAGTGACAGGTGTCAACATCTAAAAAGGGAGTACTGTAGTTAAATGATGAAGTCTTTAGATGTTTAACTGTGTGGAAGGAAACCCGGCTGACTGTGCAGCATACAGTAGATTGTGCAAGGATAAAAAAAAATTAAGAATTTCTTTTTAAAGACACACGTGTAGATAGTACTTGTGTGTAAAATGAAAGGGTGCTAGGACAAGCTACATGAACAAATGCGGCCAGGGGTATTGTCGCATCGCAAGCTACATGAACAAATGCGGCCAGGGATATTGTCGCATCAAATGAGAGTATGCTGATTTTCTGTGCCATTTCTTTCTCCAGCCTGAATTCCTGACTCACCGTGTTCTTTCCTTTTCTCTTGTCTTGTCCTTCCTTTCCAATTTTTTTTTCTGGGGCTCTGCCCGGGTTTAAGACATATAAACAAGCGAAAAATATATTTACGCTCCAACTGTTATGACAGTCCATTTAGAACGCTAGTCCAATCAGAATGCCAACAGGGAGAACGCGATCAACTAAAGAACTGGAAATTCATAAAAGAACAGCAGGATGTCAGTTTGAACAAGCAGGATTTCAAAGTTCAAAAGAGCGGAGTTGAAAAACTGAACTGACAACCATATGATTCCAAGACAGCAGGTGCTAGTTTCGGTGCTGTCTCTGCTTGGCACTGATCAGTGTGACCTGCCTAGGACGCTCTGCGTCACGCTCTGCACCCAGCGTCACTGACGACACCCCTTCCCTTCACCCGCGCAGTGTAGGTTCTTTGTCGTTGAAAGGGACTTCATTACTTACGAATTCCTTACTCTCCAACACGCCCATCTATCACCCTGACAGCTTACCTTAATTGTGGATTCATAGCTATCATTAAAACGCCTTTTTCGCAGCGTGGGCTTCTACAAGCAGCTCGCAGCGGAGTGACAATCGCCGGCGTGAAATGGCCTGCTTTGAATATGCCCGCTTTTTGAAAAATCTGCACATTAGCGGAAAGGCGACAACTCTGTTCTATTCTGTCCTCCTAGATTCGGGGATCACGATTACAAATATGCTCAAAACACGAGCTTGTTCATTCACCCGTGCAGGACCAGGCTGAAAAGAACCGTCAACAGTCAATGAATTGCAGTCGGTGATAATCCAGTGGTGGCGTCGGCTGTTGAATCTCGTCCTGCCCCAGAGACACAGCTAATACTGGCCCGCACGTGTCCCCCCTACCCCCTCCCACGACCCTCCTCCCCCCCTCTTCTCCATATCGGGGCGGGGGAGGGGGGGGGAGACGACGGGGTGAGGCGCCGGGGTAGGAGGGATTGAGGGAAGGGTGTGTGGGTGTGGGTGCTTGCTGGCACCAAAACCAGGTCCGACACCATTGTCCTCATTCACCTTGCGTTGCTCCCGCGCACGGGGTCTGTCTTTGCCCATGCAGGTGAGGCGTGCAGATCGTGAGTTCATGCAGAGGCCACTGGGAGGTGCCAGTACCGACTGAACCCCCTGTCGTGTGGTGAGGGAGGATGGATGCAGTCGACATGAAGTGGTGCCCCTATCTCCCTTCGCTTTTTGTCTTATTTCCTTCCTTTCTATAATAGTCTGGGGACACTTTGACAGCTTCGATAGTTTCATGATCCTAAACGGTTTTGCACTAATTGAAATGTGGATTGTGAAAATTTCTTTTTTTGCTACTCATCACGACGACTCCCTTCTCCCTGTCTGTCTCTCAATCTGTGTGTGTGTGTGTGTGTGTGTGTGTGTGTGTGTGTGTGTGTGTGTGTGTGTGTGTGTGGCGCGAGCGCATGTCTCTCTCTCTCTCTCTCTCTCTCTCTCTCTCTCTCTGCAAGCCAATCCGCAAGTTTAAAAAAATGCACTCATTCAACACATGAACAGTAAAGCGAAGGGATTATGAAGGCAGGGACGGTTGGAGGAGGGGGGAAAGAGAGAGAGAGAGAGAGAGGGGGGGGGGGAAGAGGCGGGTAGGGAGGGGGAGGGAGGGGCGAACGGTGGTGGTGTCATTGCAATGAAAGGTCTGGAACATCGACCTCACGGACAACAATCAGCGATCGCTGTGTTTGTGCCAGGAGAAACCATGATCTCTGATCGGAAGCGTTTTATTCTTCACTCTGGCTTTCTGTTCATCCCTTCCCGTTTACCCTTTCCACCCCAAGTGCATCTCCATATGCCCCCCCCCCCCTCCGCACACACACACACACACACACTCTTTCTCTCTCGCTTTCTCTGTCTGTATGCCTGTCTGTCTGTCTCTCTTTCTCTCATTCTCTCTCTAAACACACACACACACACACACACACGCACGGACACGCGCGCGCGTGCACGCACGCACGCACACACACGCACGCACGCATGCACACACACACACACACACACACACACACACACACACACACACACACACACACATGTAGCTGTGAAGCTTTAACATTTTAATGATCATTTCATAAAGACCTTTACTATTACATTTCGGCCATGTCAGTTGTGATATACAACAACCTATGCCCATATTTAGGTCATGTACAAATTTATAAGAACAATGTAAGCAGCACAATATGTGTGGCACCCAATCCTCATTGTTTCAAACTGCGAGTCTATGAATAGTCTGCCCTTCTGTGAGTCATTTGTCTGTCTGTGTGGTCTGCCCATAAGCGCTAGACCTTGGCTGTGTCCGCTTATCTCTGTCTCCAGCTCATTCTCATTCACTTTCTGTTTTCTATTTTCAGTTTCACTTATGTCTTTTTCATTCTAAAATGAGTTGATGTTTTTATATTTGCGCATGCAAACGTAGTGTTATTTGCTGTGACTGAACATGTTTTTGAAAACTACATATTGCGGGTCTGGATAGTTTGTTCCCAACTATACATCCTTATTTATAATCCAGGCAACTACCAAGGTCACAAAAGGATGTGCTAAAATCCTGATCCAGAGGAACCCAAGAAAGAGATCACCTAATTAGCAGCACAGCATGATGTTGGCACACTGACTGTTTTAGAATTCCCACGTTTCCGTTGTCGA
>CM065714.1:29535669-29543169 GCA_033310375.1 Conus canariensis | reverse complement strand
GATCCATTTTTGAAGGGCAACGAACATCCAATTTAGAATGGTAGAGGAAGACTCATTTCGGAGTGCTAAACAAAGATCCATTTTTTAAATGCTAAATGAAGATCCATTTTTTAAATGCTAAATGAAGATCCATTTTTGAAGGGCAACGATGATGCAGTTTAAAATGGTAGAGGAAGGCTCATTTCGGAGTGCTGAACGAAGATCCATTAAAAAAAAAAAATGTTAAACGAAGATCCATTTTTTTAAATGCTTCAAGAAGATCCATTTTTTTAATGCTAAACGAAGATCCATATTTCAAATGCTAAATGAAGATCCATTTAACAAAAATACTAAATGAAGATCTATTTTGGAGTGAGAATGAAAGTCAGTTTCGACGTGCTAAACGAACATCTCATTTGAAGTGATCATCGGAGATCAGCTTTCAAATGCAAAACAAACATCCATTGTGAAATGCTTAACAAAGATCCATTGTAAAGTCTGAGACGAAGATCCATTCGAAGTGTTAAACGAAGATCCGTTTCGAAGAGCTAAACAAAAATCTGTCACCAAGTGCTAAATGAAGATTCACATAGTATTGCTTAATAAAGATCCCTTTCTAAAAGCTGACAACGATTTTAAAGTTTTACATAAACTCAGTTTGATGTGCTTATTACGGAAGATCTTTTTTGTGGTTATAACCACGATCAATTTTGAAACACTAAACAAAGATCCATTTTAAAGCGCTTAACGAAGATCCAATTTGAAGCGCTAAACCAAATTCCATTGAGAAGTGTTAAAAAAGAATCCATTTTGAAGTTCTAGGCGCAGACCCATTCCGAAGGGTTGAGTAAAGATCCATTTAGAAGTGCAGAGCGAAGATCTGTTTTGAAGAGTTAAGCGAAGATTCATTTTGAAGTACTAAGAAACGAAGATCCATTTTGACGTGTTGATTGAAGATCCGTCTTGAAGTACTGAGCGAAGATTATTTTCGGAGTTAAAGCGAATATCCATTTTGATGTGCTTTAACGAAGATTTATTTCAAAGTGCTGAGCGAAGACCAAAACACCTATCACTGACCCTTATTTCAGAAGAAGAAGAAGAAGAAGAAGGAAAGATTAAATTCAGAGGCGTTCCATGTCTTGATCTCATTGTCACATCACTTTGGATTTTCTCTCCATGATCGTACCCGAGATAAGTTCGTCGAAGTCGTATCAGCAAGTTCTTTGGAACTCCTTGGCGCCCTCCGAATGTCGTTGGATTGACGAGGTAGCGCCCTCCGAATGTCGTTGGACTGACGAGATGGCGCCCTCCGAATGTCGTTGGATTGACGAGGCGGCGCCCTCCGAATGTCGTTGGATTGACGAGGTGGCGCCCTCCGAATGTCGTTGGATTGACGACGTGGTGCCCTCCGAATGTCGTTGGATTGACGACGCGGCGCCCTCCGAATGTCGTTGGATTGACGAGGTGGCGCCCTTCGAATAAGGACGCTCACTTACTCTAGTTCCGCGACAAAGTAATTCTTGTCGTTAGTAGTGGGTTTAATCGGTGATGTTCTGCGTACATTTGATCTGAACAGATACCACCGACACCACCGACGTGACTCGATGGTAGTGCTCTGTCTCCTCTGCTGGGTTTCCATGTGTCGGCATGATAATGATCGCTCCCTGTAGATTGTCGGTGCTCGGGCTGCGACATCATACACCTGGTTGGAGTCATGTGTGGGGAACAGGACTGACTTCCATGGGAGTGATGTCACCGGCATGGATGGAGAGTGAGACAACGAAAACAACCAACCAAAAAACCAGATCCGAGCAATTGTCGTTAAAAAAAAAAGAAACAGACAACGTGGCCAGCCCGATTTGTTTGAATATTATGTAATGCTTGCATGCTGATGTGAAACAGACAGAAATCGTAGCATGGTTAATGTCATATGCCGTGTCAAAATGCGCTGCCCATTAGCGCTCGGGGCATTGCGTTCAAACATGGTTTCTACCAAAGACTCAGACTAAACTGACAGAATATGCACACGTAGTAACAAATCTTTCGGTGGGAACAGTTAGGACTATTGACATTCTTGTGTCCTTTCACATTCTGGTGCACTTATAGCGAGAGATTTTAAGATTGCTGCATACCATCATATTGCGGATGTGTGTGTGTGTATGTATGTGTGTGTGTGTGTGTGTGGGGTGTGTGTGTGTGTGTGTGTGTGTGTGTGTGTGTGTGTGTGTGTGTGTGTGTGTAATTTGGCGGACAGAGAAGCAGAGGGGGGCAAAAAGATTATATGAACAATATAAGTTGGAATCATATTAACTGTGGGGAAAAGTAAATGCGTTTCGAAAGGTGTTCAGGAATTTATTTGAATAATACAAAGAGAATGGGGAAAACGAAATCTTGAAAGACAGAATCATGCTTTTCAAACAACATCATCATCAACAGCAGCAGCAGCAGCAGCAACAACAACAACGCATCTTTACTAGAGTACCTTTCTCATGAAAAACGTTCATGAATTGCAGACATATAACATTATTTTACCGCGAAAAGCTGGGCGCTTTTAAAACAACAAGGACAACAGCAACGACGACGATGACAACAACAACAACAACAACAACAACAACAAACAGCAACAATGCATCTTTATTAGAATACCTTTCTCATGAAAAAAAAAACTTTCACAATTTGCAGACAAACAACATCATCCTTTTTAACACGAAAAGCTTGACGCTTTTAAAACAGCGGCAACAACAACAACAACAGTATCATCAACAACAATGCATCTTTACTAGAGTGCCTTTCTCATGAAAAACTTTCACGATTTGCAGGCATATAACCAACATTATTTTACCGCGAAAAGCTGGGCGCTTTTAAAACAACAAAGACAACAACAATAACGACGACGACAACAACAACAACAACAGCAACAACAACAACAGCAACAATGTACCTTTATCAGAGTACCTTTCTCATAAAAAAAAAACAAACCCTTTACCGATTTGCAGACAAACAGCATCATCATTTTAACACGAAAACTGGACGCTTTTAAAACAACGGCAACAACAACAACAACAACAACATCAACAACAACGCACCTTTACTAGTGTGCCTTTCTCATGAAAAACTTTCACGATTTGCAGACATCTAACATCATTACGAAGACTCTTTTGTTTATTTATTTATTTATTCACTTACGTATTTGTTTATTCATTTATCTATTTACGTATTTATTTGTTTGCATGGGCCTTCCTCACATGTTTGACAAAGATCTGTTTTCCATCTGCTCTGACTGCCATGAACAGTTCCTTTTTTCCCTCTGATCTTTTCAACTTTCAGCGGTTGCTGTGGCATTCCTGTTCAATACTGCCGATTTATGAAGCATAGTTGCAATTAACAATGTTCAAATCGGACGTAAAGAAGTTCTCCAGTTCAGTGAAAATTTGTGTACGTACTACAGGCACAAGATCACCACCCTCCCCACATACACACACGCTCTCATTCCCACACCCCCCCCACTCTGTCACTTGGGGATCTGGGATCATTAACTATTCTTTGAACTGGCTTTTCCGAATCAGATGGCCTTCACAATTTATGACATATCATTTGGCGTTACCTCAAGCTTAAAAAAAAAGAAAAAAAAAGCCAGTTCATCCAACGTCATCATCTGACGTCAATTCACGTCATCAAAACCAGCGGAACTCCGTCATCAATACCGTCCACCCCCAGCCCTGCAGGTCACTGGCTGGTCGTCTCCCCCCTTCCTGGCATTGATCCGGAACGTTGGAGCGTGTTTGTAACAGAGGCTTACGTGGCGGTTAACCTTTACTGGCCACTAAGCTGGTGGGCTTACCCCTGTTTGGCCCTCCGTGTCTGACCAGCCCCTCCCTCCCCTCCCCCCATTCATTCATTACACCCGCTAGGTCAGCATTACGGTTAGGTCCCCACAGCATTCTCCTGCACGTGCCTGCTCCGCAACTCCAACCGCTCCCCCCCCCCACCTTCCTCTTTCCCTTTCGCCTCCCTACCCCTACCTCTCCCTCCCTCCTCTCCCCACCACCTACCCACACTCTTTTACCCATCTCCATCCTCCTGGCGAGTAGCTTCTTAAACGACAATCCTCACAGCTCAAGCCAGCGTGGTCCGGGAGTCTATGGCTATTGTCACGGAACCTTTTTTCGACTTGTTTTTTGGGGGTGGGGGATGGGGGTGGGGGGTGGGGCGAGGACTAGCCCGTGAAACTGTAGTTTCGACAGTCCTCCCTCCAGAGTGTTCCTCTGACCGCCCCACTGAACGAGGCCAAGTCCGCACGCCTCAGCGCCGCTGGCCGAAGCTGATGGGAGGAAAAGTCCAGAAAATCCCTGGGGTATTAGAGGGGTCTTCACGGGTGTGATCCCCTTAAAACGCACTAACGGCTCTGTTGTGCTCTGCTGGATCAAATCGTGGACTGACCCGGGGCTGCTTACGATACAGCAGAAGGTTGTGGTCTGTGACAGGGGCACAGGGGGAGAAAAAAAGAAAAGCCTGGTGTTTGTGAAGAAGGGTTTGAGGCTAATGGTCTGTGGGGGCCAGGCGGGGGAGGGGGGGGGGGGGGAGGAGGGGGCGAGGAAGGGATGCAGTCCCTGCTCCACAAGTGCTCGATCTGGTTTCTGTTTACTTTGAAGTGATTTCACGCGTCCCTCTCCGTCAGACGTGCGTGGAGGGTCTTTAGTCAGTGAGGAAACTAGCTGAATTAGCCCCATGGGGGTGGGGATGGGGTGAGAAGAATGGAGAGGGCGACAGACTCACGACACCATGTCTTTGATGTTTCTCTCAGCGCGTTCCTGCGCGCGCTCGTGCTCTCTCTCTCTCTCTCTCTCTTTCTCTCTCTCTCTCTGTCTCTGTCTCTCTCTCTCTCTCTGTGTCTCTCTCTGTCTCTGTCTCTGTCTCTGTCTCTCTCTCTCTCTCTCTCTCTCTCTCTCTCACCACACACACACACACACACACACACACAAAATCATAAACACGTACGCACGCGCGCGGTCGTTCTCAAAGCCATTTATGAATGGGCTTTAATGAATACACAACTTATAATAATGAACACAAATTTGTTCAGAATATATGTGAAAATTTATCCCGTAAATTTATAGAAAGCCTACTCAAAAAGCGCTCTGCGAAACAACTCCACCCCCTCTACTCCCCTCAGCCTTTTTTTTTTACCCAGTGTCTTATCCATCAAACCATTCCGCATCTCGTGTTTCTCCGCCTCTACCCCATCCACCTGCCTACATATTCATGCATTGCATGCTTCTTAACAGACTGCCACAAACGGAAGTCCAAGTCACGAAATGCGGTCACAGTTGTTGGAATAGGTCAGTTTTGTGGCCAGGGTGGCGTAGAGTAATAGGTAGTTTGTTCCGAATACAGAAGGCTTGAAAAGTTGGTGGTTTTTTTTTACTCGTTTATATACACGGAAACCGAGGTTCCATGTGTGAACGCATGCATAACATATTGCACACACGTAAAATCCCATCACCAACTGTCGGAAGAGAAGGCCAGTTTGGCCGTTGGTATGGATGACACGTTACACATAGCATGCACCCTGCGTGAGAAATTGAAAGAATGAAGGAAGTATGGAAATTGAGTGAACAATATTGAACGATATTGAATTGGGCTAATGCATAGGTCAGACATCCGCTGAGTCGTATCCACGAGACCCTCATTCTTCAATTGTCTCATCTTAGTTGTTAATTAATTTATCCATCAGCTTCAAATCATGCGTAGTGTGGTCTCAAAACTTAGCGGTTGTGGTGTAGCGTATATGGACTAGTCCGCACGCAGTGACGCCTCCTTGATGAAACTGAAACTGAAACTGAACGATATTGACTAGATGACACCGGAAACGACTGAATGAAGCGCCAGCTGGCAGCTCTTCAGTCGACACTACCCCGGTAGGCAGCCCATTGTGTAAACGAGTGTGGATTGTAAAGCGCTTAGAGCTTGGTCTCTAGCCGAGGATAGGCGCTATACTAGTATTCATAATAATAACAATGATATTGCCATCTTCACCGGACGAGATATTTCAACTGTCCAAAATTAGGTGCAGAACGGGGGTGGTGACGCAGTGGAATGTGAACCTGGACGACCTCAGACACGCAGGAAAGGCATTAAATGTTTCATGTCAAGTTTTGTTGTAATCCAGCTGACCACACAAGAGCTTCCAGGCCAGGTCAACACCAAAAACAAACTGACAACATCCAAGTTGAAAGCTGTATTCAACACTTTAAAAAAAAAAAAAACAGGCTGCCAGTGAACAGAACGAAAAAGAGAACATATGCACAGAATCCGATGGTTTTAATTTCTCTGGAATCTTCTAACAGTTCTGTCCTCTTTTTACTCTGGAAAGACAAGGGAGCAGTGAGGTGGTGAATAAGGAAGCGGGGGAAGGAGGCGGGACTGGGGTGCCGGAGAGGAGAGATTCAGAAGAATCAGTTCAAGATCCAGCAAATGCTCAAAAATGGTTTTCGTCGTCCGGGTGGACAAAACGAACTGTCGGTGGATGGACGTGGTGGTATACTGTCGGTGGATGGACAGGTGGACAAAACGAACTGTCGGTGGATGGACGTGGTGGTATACTGTCGGTGGATGGACAGGTGGACAAAACGAACTGTCGGTGGATGGACAGGTGGACAAAACGAACTGTCGGTGGATGGACAGGTGGACAAAACGAACTGTCGGTGGTTGGACGTGGTGGTATACTCAGGACAGGGACACTCACTCACAATGGCTCCGTGACTAAGCAATTTTTGTTGTCATTAAGGCGGGGAGGGGGGAGTGTAGGGAGAGGCTGTGAATAAACTTGAAACGTACGGTCCCCTTTCTACCCCTATCCTCCCTAACCTGTCCTTGTTCATTTATGGCTTTAAATAATCATTTATTCATCCATTCATTGATTCTGAAGTGAAATCTCAGGTAGCCTTCTTTTCTTTATTCCTTGATTTCTGTTTGGCGATTTCTGTTCAGTTTCAGTTTGGTCAAGCGCCTGCCAACTCGTCCATGCACGCGACACCGTACCTGCAAAACCCTGAGACCACAGATGTTGACCCTCGCATCAGTCCATCCGACGCTCTGGTCAGACTCACAAGATTTTTTAAGAGACAGCAAAAATCAAGCACCAACAGCCTACCACCACCGCATAGAACTATAGAAGAACATTGACTTCAAAAGATCATTTTCAGACGTTTCTTTTTTCTTAATAAAAGTACTTCTCTGCGAAAATAGACACGAAGGATAATCACTGTTTGGAACATGAACACAGGAATGATCAATGACGTTTTTGTTTCGTACTTGTTTTCCTTTGCGTTTCGGCCGGATACTGCAGTGTAACGTGATCACCATGGAAACACCAAGCATTACACATGAAAATAGGTAATTATGTCTCATGAAAACAGATAACAATGATTCGGGTGTTGAGGCACTGATATGCGGCTTGTGACTGCTCTACATCAATGCCGCTCGTGGAGGAAACGTGCACATTACCACAGCCTTTTTACT
>CM065714.1:29493169-29530669 GCA_033310375.1 Conus canariensis | reverse complement strand
CTGTTCACCACTGCCTTTCTGAGGAGGCCTCAAACACTTTGATAACACACCAAACTGTCCACTTACTCACAGGAGGCAGCATATCGCATGGTTAGAAAGTGGCATGTGAGAAGATGAGTCAGAACAGCAACATGGTAGTATTTCCTTTTGATATTTTGTGGCAGAAAGGTGTCTCTGTGATTCAGGTTGGTCTGGCAGAGAATAAAGTGTAGACAATTCTTTTTCACTGTTTCACCTCCCGTGCCATCCTCCAAACACACACACACACACACACACACACACACACACACACACACACACACACACACACACACACACACCACACACATTGAACTCTACGCATCCGTTCATTATCTTCTCTTCCGTTCATTCTTTACACTTCCACTGCCAACCAGTCGGAGTGATACAGCCACCTGAAACACCTGCAGTGTTCGTCAGGAAAATTGAGCAACAATCTCAGAGGCGCATCCAGTCTGTGAATTGAGCACACAGCACATTCCACTCTGGGTAGGAGCCGACCGGGGTGGGGGGTGGGGGAGGGGGATGCGTAAATAAATGTTTCTCTAACAGGAATCGAGCCCACGACCTTTCAGACTACAAGTCTGCGACGCTAACCACCAAACAACTGGCTAGGATGAAGGCAGTTCTAATAACTCTATATACAAGAGAACTGTTGTCTCGAAGATACAGAGGTGAAAAAATCTTCTGTTCCGCCATTCTTTTTAATCTATGCACCATAAATAGTAAGGATCTCTAATGGGTGGACAAAATGATCGGTATTCTCAGTCTTTATGTCCGCTTATTATTCGTTGTGTGACTGAGAGGGTTCTAACTGACAGGTTTATTGGGAACACGGATCAGTGTTCGTGTGGTGACCTTCGTCATGCGCGTGGGGAGATGGTGTCACCAGCAGTTTGCGAAACTATCAGTCACAGCAGCTTCTCCACCATTGTTTTCTTTTCAATGTTCCAGCTTTTCTGTCTGTCTTCTTCGTTTTTTTTTCCTTTCTGTCTTTCTATCTAGGAAGAAGAATGCTTGGGATTCTCCCAGGATATCCCGGACGACCGTGGTGGATACAGTGTCGTTATCTCAGAAATTCGACATACATTGCTACAATATGCTCGACCAAGGACGTTGTCACGCAGTGTGTGTGCGTGTGCGTGCGTGTGTGTGTGTGTGTGTGTGTGTGTGTGTGTGTGTGTGTGTGTGTGTGTGTGTGTGTGTGTGTGTGTGTGTGTGTGTGTGTGTGTGTATGTGTGTGTGCGGTCAGGCAGTATATATATATATATATATATATGTGTGTGTGTGTGTGTGTGTGTGTGTGTGTGTGTGTGTGTGTGTGTGTGTGTGTGGTGTGTTGTGAAGGGAGACGAGAGGGGAGGGGGCGCGTTAAGGTGAAGACTAGGTGTTGTGTGTGTGGCATATATTTCAAGCAGAGAAATGTAGAAAGTCTCCAGGACATGTACCCCCTCACAACGAGTGCCTTTCCCCTCACACCGAGCAACCGACGCATCCAACACGTTCTGCAGGTTCTGTCTTAGCGGGGAAACGAGTGTCCCCACCCCCACCTTACTCCACCCCCATCCCCTCGCTGCCCCTCCGCGTCATCCTCCCTCCTCCCTTCTCCCCCCAACCCTTTCCATCCGTGTCACGTCCCCCCTGCCCCTGGCATTGCGTCCTTTTTGCACGTCGCAGAACCGATTCTACGCGGGCGCTGTGTATCTTCAACGTGCGGAAACGCGATTAAAGTCGGGTATTAGGAAAATCTACATTGACGACGATAAGCTAACACCCACCCCAGCACAATCAGCCGTTCCGGTAGTTTGTCCACCCCTTCCTCCCCTCCCCACTGTAGCAGAGGGGGACCCGTTATCGGAGAGAGAGGGGGGTGGGGATGGTGGGCGATGAGGTGGGGGTGGGGTGGGGGGTCAAGAAAGGAGATAGAAGGAGGTGATTGATGGAGCAAAAATGGCCCGAAATTGACGGCTTCAACGTGAGGCCGGGGGCATACTGGGGGTCTTCCATCACGCTGACCAAAGCAGGGACGCAAGGGTTTCGCTTACAGGTCGCCTGATAGCGGGGGGTTTGACAAGCGCCCGCCAACGAGATCGTGCCTGGTGACCCAACCACGCAGGTGTGAGGTCCCCGGGCTTCTCCTCAACGGCTGCCTTGTGCTGGAATGTGTCAGGCAGGCCAATATTGACCCCCGTCCCGGCGCCCCTCACACCTTCCCCCCACCTCCCTCACCCTTCCCTCCCTCCCTCCCTCCCTTCCTGCCACCCTCGCCCTACCGCCCCCCCCGCCCCCCCCCCCTCCTCCTGCTTCCCGGGGCGATCTCCACCGCCTGCAAGCGAGATGCCAGAGTCACCAGCTCCGGTTGCCCACACCCAGAGGCCGTTTAGCACCTTAGCCTCTCCCGCCTCTGCCCTCTCCTCCCCTCACCTCCTCCGCCCACCCCTTCACTGACCAGGCCAGCGCTGTCCGGCCTGTTACACCCCACCCTTCAGGTCTGTCATAGAGTGTGGGTGGGAGGTCTCAGGCCGCTTGATTTGTGGTGAGGGCACAGTGAGGATATTGATCCTCGTTATCAAGCCACTGGCGGGCTCGGGGGATTTTTCCCCCCTCCCTTCGCTTCCCTGTTTATACATCTTCCTTAATACCTGATGGCACCATTCTGTAATCAAATAAGTGCCATTGTCATTCCAAGGAAGTGATTCTTATGCACAGAGTGTCACTTCGAAAACGAGCTTATGAAAACACAAAAATGTCCAATGATATCCATTCTACCGTTGCGTTTTATGGTGCATTGGTATTGAATGGTATGGTATCATGTCGTCCCAGCAGTTTTCTCTGCGATACGGGCTGATCTCCCTTGAAAGAGTGCGTCACGACAGTACAGCGCCACTCATTCCCCCCACCATCCGCCCCAGCCTGCGTGTATTCATTTAACACTATGAAGTCGATTTTCCAGCAGAATTTTACAATGGGCAATTCCCTTGTTGCCTTGGGGTCTTTTACGTGCGCTGTGGGCATGCCGCACTCAGAGCTTCGGTTTATCGTCTCATCTGTATTGTCTCGGCATGTCTGGGAACACATCGGACTTAATTAATCACAGTTGCCATCGATCATTAACAGGCATATATGATTACCAGGCCTTTGCCATCTGCTCGCCTCTCTCTCTCTGTCTCTGTCTCTCTCTCTCTT
This sequence comes from Conus canariensis, assembly GCA_033310375.1. Lineage (NCBI taxonomy): Eukaryota > Metazoa > Mollusca > Gastropoda > Neogastropoda > Conidae > Conus > Conus canariensis. The sequence goes on along the minus strand of CM065714.1, from coordinate 29,527,465 downwards.
TTCAGTAACACACCGCTGCTCTTCGTTTTCGCCATAACCATACCCAGCTTCGATATAGTGCAGGCCAAGCTACTGCAGCCCACCCGAAATTATTCACACTATGTAGCTTAGACGCCACCCACCGAAGGATATCCTGCGATACTGCTGCTGAGTCATCCTGGTGCTGCTTAGTCCGTTGCTGACCGCGGTCGTTGCTTTAGTTGTGAAGCTAGAGCGATTGACTGACTCTCCCCCATCTCAAGTGGACACGGTAACTGGACCATTCGGCCGCAGCCCCCGTCAATACTACTTCAGCAGAAGCCACTGAAGGTAACCGAAGCAATGGTTGAAACTAGGGTGACCCTGCGACCAGTGCACGTGTTTCCAGCTGTGTCTTTGCCGCAGCTGCTGTGTTATTCTGAATGGAGTGAAAGACTATGGGCTTGCTGGAAGTTTTGCTTTTGTTTCATGTAATGATTCGAGCACAATTGATTATTGTTTTTCATGTCGAGTGACATGTTACGTTCAGTGCATGCCTCATCGTTATCTGTACATAATTCAATCGAGTCTGGTCATTTGACAGTTGCAATGACTATTACCATACCTCACAGACATGGTCATGAATTGACACTCAAGACGATATGAATACGTACGATAAACTGTTTCGGGATAAAGAGAAGGACTCGGAGGTAACACAGTTCATGAATATAGATATATTTAAGAAAAGACTGGGACATGCTGAAACTAAGATAAAACTTGACTTGCGAGAAGCATTAAATGATTTTGTTAACGGTCTGGTATCAGCCTGACAATGTACGATAAAGAAGCATAAAGTGCACAGGCAGCAGAAAAATGGAATACGATATGCTAAAGATCATGAAGTGGTAAAAAAGCACTGTAAGTGAAAATGACCAGTGTTCAGCGGGACAAGGGACGCTGATGACATGAAAACGCATACAGAGCCAAAGAAAATAATCTCATGTGGTTAAACAAGAAAAAAAAGTAGACATTCAGGAAAACTAAAATTACTGTTTTGGTCAAAAAGTCACGTAATTCGTCTGATTTCTGAAAGGGATGAGTCCAGGCAAATATTGGGGGAGAGATGGTATCACTGCAGATATTCTGAAGATCAGCGGACAAGGCATGAGCTTTCTAGCTGAGCTGTATAATTTTCGTACTTGGCACTTCTTTTACAAAATCAGCAAATGCTATCATTATGAATGTCTGTTATTATACCAGACACAGGAAGGGTGATATTCATCTAGCTGACAACTAAAATGGAGTACTCAGTACTTCGTATGATCGGTAAATATTTTACATCTATTCTGAACACAAGTTTACACAAATGGTCAAAAGATTATGACAAATTTTTAAAAAGCCAAACTGGTTTCCGCAAAAACTGTTCTTCACCTGATCAGTCTTTTATTTGTATGCGATAGCCCAGAAGTGTTTGAGTAAAAAACATACACACAAAAAAAAAGAAACAAAAAAAACCCAGAAATTGTATGTTGCCTTTGTTGATTTCAAAAAGGCCTTCGACTCGGTAAATCATGCATAATTGTTTGAAATTATTCATGGTCAGGAAATCCGAGGTTAATTTTTCTGTATACTGTCAGGTATGTACAATTCATTTTTATCATGTATCAGAGTTAGTGGAATATACTGTGAGTTTTTTAACTGTCCAAGGTGTGAACGTCAAGGATGTGATCTTATGCCTACTTTGTGTTCTTTTTTAAAATATGAAATTGCTACTCGATTACAGAGACAGGCAAACATGGCATACAGCTCTTACCTTGTCTTATATTTTTTTTTAATCCTTCTGTTTGCCGACGATGTTGTGTCGGTAGCGACAACTTTTGGACTGCAAAATCAACTAAAAGCTTTGAGAAAATGTTGCAATAATTTGAAACTGGAAGTCAACATAGCGAAAACCAAAATTATGATATTCAGGAAAGGTGGCTATAGCTCTAAACATGAAAAGTGGTATTAAGAGGCCAGTGAACTCGAAATTGTCAACAGATATTGTTATCGTGGGAGAGAGTTAGTGTTCAGCAAGCACTGATTCTTCAGTGACAAAAGCGAAAACATCTGCCTATTTATTATACAGAACATTCCAGAAGTACAAAGGCATTACTAGAACACCCTTCTTTATAGTTTTTTAATCGAAATATTTTTTTCTGATGTACAGTTCTGAAGTTTGGGGTCGTAAAAAAAAAAAGAGAGAATAGAGAATATTTCTGGGCATGGATTGGATGTACCAGTACGAATTCATGAAAAGTTGATCTATTCTGAACTTGACAGGTTCCCGTATAAAAACAAACAAACAAAGAAAAACAACTGGTTCCGCATAATGCAGCTCCATGGAAATAGGCAACCTCATCAAGCTTGCACGATGCTTCTTGTCACAGATGAACATGGAAAATAAATGTTGGGTGTCAACAGTCAGACAACTTCTATGTAGCACTGGTCTCAAGTTTGTATGGTTGTTCCGGGGAGTGGCGAATAAAAAGACGTTTCCGGGTTGGCTGAAGGGAATATTAATTGACCTGTACACATAGGACTGACATGCAGCTACTGGGGACAAAGACAGTCATGACATTTATTGTTCTTTTAAAACAGTATTTGAAGCTGAGAAGTACTTGTCGCACGTTGATATTTTCTGCTTTATTGTAACATCAACACAACTTCGTCTTGGTACATTACCAACCAATAACAAGTTAAACAGATACAATGGCTGTTCTGCTAGCGAGGATTTCATTGTCTGTCATAATCACATCCAAAATGGATATCATTTTCTGTTACGTGCACAATTTGCTCACGCTTAAGGAAAAGATTTAGTCATCATTTTCCACGTTCACTGGACCGAACATGCTCTACAAATAACTCAGTAAATAATAATAGATATCTAGCAAACTTTATTCATAAGGCGTTCGACAGTAGGAAACGTTTCATCGATAACTGAGTTAATTTTTGCTTTTTTTCCGAGCAAACAGTCTCGTTTTTTTTGTCTTCATTAATGAAACTTACATTATTCAACAACTTATTCAATATGCCACCGTTATCGCAATATATAGTATGCAAATCACTATACATTTTCGTTACGTACATACGTCTTTTTGCTAGAGAATATCATGCCGTTTGTAAATGGGCCAATGGCGAAATTACAAGTCATTTTAAGTCTGAAGTCTGAATCTTTCTCTCTCTCTCTCTCTCTCTCTCTCTCTCTCTCTCTCTCCACACACACACACACACACACACACACACACACACACAGAGTAGAGGGGCGGGCAAGAGAGAGAGAGAGAGAGAGAGAGAGAGAGAGAGAGAGAGAGACACACACACACACATAGATAGACAGACAGACAGACAGACAGACAGACAGACAGGGACAGAAGGGTAGACAGACATGTAATTAGACTGACAGACAGACAGAAGGGCAGACAGACACGTAATTAGACTGACAGACAGACAGACAGATAGACAGAAAGAGAGACAGACACAGACATCGATGTTAAAAATTGACAACGACAAGTAGAGAGAGAGAGAGAAAAGAGAGAGAGAGAGAGAGAGAGAGAGAGAGGAGAGGAGACAGACAGACAGACAGACACACACAGACACACAGACACATAGATGGACAGACGGGTAGACAGACAGACTGACAGGGGCAGAAGGGCAGGCAGACACGCAATTAGACAGACAGACAGACACAGACATGGATATCAAAAACTGACAGGACAAGCAGAGAGAGAGAGAGAGAGAGAGAGAGGTGGAGAGGGGCGGGCAAGAGAGAGAGAGAGAGAGAGAGAGAGAGAGAGAGAGAGAGAGAGACAGACAGACAGACAGAGAGACAGACTGACAGACTGACAGACAGATAGACAGACAGACAGAGAGAGAGAGAATTAGGAGACAGACAGACAGACAGAGGCGGACAGACAGACAAATACGCACATAAATGGACAGAGAAACACACACAGACATAGACAGATGTATAGACATTGAAAGAGATCAGCAGAGAGAAAAAGGAGAGAGAGAGAGAGAGAGAGAGAGAGAGAGAGAGAGAGAGAGAAAGAGAGAGACAGAGACAGAGACAGAGACAGAGAGACTCAGAGACACAGAGAGAGACAGAAAGAAACGCAGAGGGAGACAGAAACATAGAGACAGACAGACAGACAGATAGACAGACAGACAGACAGACAGACAGACAGGTAGACAGACAGACAGACAGACAGACACACACACACACACACACACACACACACACACACACACACACACACACACACACACACACTGACACTCAAACTACGTGAGAAGAGCAGTCTGACCGCGGAGTTATTTGTTTCACTTTGCATTTGTCAAGAATGAGGAAAAGCAGAAGAGAGGGAAATCTCCACAGAACACTTGTTATTTATTATCATTATCATTACTATTTCTTCTCCTCTCTCTCTCTCTCTTTTTTCCAGATACCTCTTTTATTGGAGGGGAAGCAATCATAGAGATAGGAGGGAACGGGGGGAAGGGAGGTACCATGGGAGGAGGAGGCAAGAAGAAGCCGGAGAGAAAGGGGATGGGAAATTGAAAGGGACAGCCAGTCACTGGAAGCGGAGAGAGAGAGAGAGAGAGAAAAGAGAGAGAGAGAGAGAGAGAGAGAGAGAGAGAGAGAGAGAGAGAGAGAGAGAGAGAGAGATCCATTCCTCAGATAATCACAACAAAACTTTGGGCTCAATACACCTTTTGTGTGTGTGTGTGTGTGTGTGTGTGTGTGTGTGTGTGTGTGTGTGTGTGTGTGTGTGTGTGTGTGTGTGTGTTGTGTGTGTGTGTGTGTGTGTGTGTGTGTGTGTGTGTGTGTGTGTGTGTGTGTGTTGTATTGTGATTGTTTTGTGTGTGTGTGTGTGTGTGTGTGTGTGTGTGTGTGTGTGTGTGTGTGTGTGTGTGTGTGTTCTTATAGCAACAGCTTTGCTCTTTCACACCACCAACAGTCTGTACAAGGTCGTTTGCCCTTTCACACAGTTTGCCCTTTCACACAGTTTGCCCTTTCACACAGTTTGCCCTTTCATACATCTGTAGATCCATTAAAAACAGCTAGTTTTCACCTTCACATTCGCTAGCGCCCATTACAAAAACCAGATTTCCCATTCATAATTCTGTAGCGTCCAATAACAATTGTACTTCCAACCTCATATTTCTGTAATACCCATTAAATTTCCTCTTCACATTTCCGTAGTGTCCATTAAAAGTAACCAGACATAAGATCGCCCCCCCCCCCTCCCTCCTCCCGCTCCCCCCAAAGCCTTCTCCTTTCTGTCGGATCGTTGAAGGTAAACAGATCTGGTCGTTCACAGTTCTGTAGATCTCATTGAATCTAGTCAAGTTTCCCCTTTTACAGTTCTGTAGTGCTCATTAAAAGTAACGAAATGACCCTTTTCACGCGCCTGTAGTGCCTAGTGAAAGTAAGCAGATTTGCTAAGACTCACATTTCCTGTCTGACACATCTGTGGTGGCCATCACAACTAATCACATTTACTCTTACGCAGTTCTCTGGCGTCCATCAGAAGTATTCAGATGTACTCTTTCACAGTTTTGAAGTGTCCATTGAAATGACCACATGTCCTCTGTTGTGTGCATTATTAAAAGTAAGCAGAATCCTCTTTCACAGTTCAGTAGTGTCCATGAAAAGTAAGCAGATTTCCTTTTTCACAATTCTGTAGTACACACTTAAAGTTACCAGATTTCCTTTTTCACAGTTCTGTACTACACACTTAAAGTTACCAGGTTTCCTTTCGCACAATTCTATAGTACACACTTAAAGTTACCAGATTTCCCTTTTCACTATTCTGTAATAAACATTTAAAGTTACCAGATTTCATTTTCCACAATTCTGTAGTACACACCTAAAGTTACCAGATTTCCTTTTCCATAGTTCTGTAGTACACACCTAAAGTTACCAGATTTCCTTTTCCACAATTCTGTAGTACACACCTAAAGTTACCAGATTTCCTTTTCCACAATTCTGTAGTACACACCTAAAGTTACCAGATTTCCTTTTCCACAATTCTGTAGTACACACCTAAAGTTACCAGATTTCCTTTTCCACAATTCTGTAGTACACACCTAAAGTTACCAGATTTCCTTTTTCACAGTTCTGTACTACACACTTAAAGTTACCAGATTTTCTTTTTCACTATTCTGTAGTACACACTTAAAGTTACCAGATTTCCTTTTTCACAGTTCTGTAGTACACACTTAAAGTTACCAGATTTCCTTTCTCACAATTCTGTAGTACAAACTTAAAGTTACCAGATTTCCTTTTCCACAATTCTGTAGTACACACCTAAAGTTACCAGATTTCCTTTTTTACAGTTCTGTAATACACACCTAAAGTTACCAGATTTCCCTTTTCACTATTCTGTAGTACACACTTAAAGTTACCAGATTTCCTTTTTCACAATTCTGTAGTACACACTTAAAGTTACCAGATTTCCTTTTTCACAATTCTGTAGTACACACTTAAAGTTACCAGATTTCCTTTTTCACAATTCTGTGGTACACACTTAAAGTTACCAGATTTCCTTTTTCACAATTCTGTAGTACCCATTTGCTGTTTCATATTTCTGTAGTGCCCATTTGCTGTTTCATATTTCTGTAGTGCCCATTTGCTGTTTCATATTTCTGTGTTGTGTAACGTATTAGGCATTACTCTATAATAGTACAGCGGTGTCCATTTGAAGAATTACTCTGTAACAGTACGGCAGTGTCCATTTGAAGTAACACAATGAGCATTTTCACAGGTCTGTGGTGTTCATTCAAAGTACCAGATGCGCCCTTTCACAGCTCTGTACTGCTCTTTCAGAACAAGTAGAGGTACCCTTACACAGTCCCTGCTATCCCTTGTAAATAACCTTTCACGGCTCTGTACTGCTCTTTCAGAACAAGTAGAGGTATCCTTACACAGTCCCTGCTATCCCTTGTAAATAACCTTTCACAGCTCTGTACTGCTCTTTCAGAACAGGTAGAAGTACCCTTACACAGTCCCTGCTATCCCTTGTAAATAACCTTTCACAGCTCTGTACTGCTCTTTCAGAACAAGTAGAGGTACCCTTACACAGTCCCTGCTATCCCTTGTAAATAACCTTTCACAGCTCTGTACTGCTCTTTCAGAACAAATAGAGGTACTCTTACACAGTCCCTGCTATCCCTTGTAAATAACCTTTCACAGCTCTGTACTGCTCTTTCAGAACAAATAGAGGTATTCTTACACAGTCCCTGCTATCCCTTGTAAATAACCTTTCACAGCTCTGTACTGCTCTTTCAGAACAAATAGAGGTACTCTTACACAGTCCCTGCTATCCCTTGTAAATAACCTTTCACAGCTCTGTACTGCTCTTTCAGAACAAATAGAGGTACTCTTACACAGTCCATGGTATCCCTTGTAAACAACCTTACACAGCTCTGTAGAGCTCATTTTTGGTCAACAGATTTGCACTTTCACACTTCAGTAGCACTCATTTGAGATCAGCAAATTTGTCCTTCAGTTCAAAAGTGCTCATTTTAGGTTACCAGATTTTTCTTTCCCAGTTCTGTAGTGTTCCTTTGAGATGACCATATGTGCCATTTCGCAGTGTTCCGAGGTGTTCATTTCAGTCACGAATTTGCTCTTTCGCGGTCCTGTAGTGTGGCCGTTATTTAATTAAAGTAACTAGTTTTGCTATTTCACAGTATTGTATCTGTTGTGCCCATTTTTCATGTTCGCTTTCTAGAAGACACTAATTTGGACAAATATATGACGCCCTTATCTTGAAACTTGGTAAATTCTACCTTAACACCCGTAGATGATACATAGTGTGTTGTGTAACACTTTTAAAAAAATATATTTTTGTTCATTCTACACACAGAGACACAACGTTTGGTAAACAGAATACTCTTATCAAACGTTTCATTTTTTAAAGGGTTTCTTATAGAACTGCCTCTGTCTAAAATCATGTCGTACTATCCACTCAACGTAAGATATTTGCTCTCATATTTACATACCTCTGCGCTACCATAGAATACCACAAAACTTGCACTGTGCCGGGCGATTTATGCTACAATATTTTTCATTTCATACATCTGCGCCAACTCTTTGCACCGTCCCGTTTTCATTTAGTTTCATTTACGTATTAGACCCTTTACACAAGTATTGTACTTACATGTTTCAGTTGTGACCCTTTACACAAGTATTGTACTTACATGTTTCAGTTGTGACTATTGTATGAAATACGCATTGCGTTTTAAAACCATCTCAGTCAGCAGTCATTATCGATCTCTCACACTGCTTTGGAGAAGATGTCCGCTTTTTTTTTTCGGCTTTTGTGCGAAATGGAAAACCTTTCGATGCTGTTTCCATCCTACCCATTGTATCTATTCTTCGTCGTTTTTTGTAGCCTTTTCGACACTCTAAAGCACGGAAACAGCCTTTTAAGGTGAAATAAGCATTGACATACCATACATCGAGATTTGCTTTTGGCATCTCAGAAGGCTTATTAATGGTTCCTCAAAACATGCTACCCGTCTACAAAAGACGCCCCCCCCCCCTCTCTCTCTCTCTCTGTCTCTCTCTCTTCGGAGTAGCTTCCCTTGCTTGGCAAACAGTATGACGTCATTTTTCAGCAACAGTAAATATATTGCCCTTTTTTCCCCAGTAAACTGTTACTCAACATGTCTGTTGTGGGACCCCCGTCAACCCTAGAAATCATGCTGAATGCGGCACAGAAAGAAACGACGTTGTCATCTTTCAAGATGAACGGCAGAGGGAACCATAGTCACTGTGCTCATCAGACTAACAACAGCCAGTCAGCGTTTTTTGTCATTCCAGCTTCAGAGTATTGTGCTGTGTACCAAGGTAAGTATCCGTCTCCCGTGAACAGAGACAGAAGAAGAGCTGCGACACACGGAATGGACTATGAGAAAAAGGCAACTCAACTTTTTCATCTCCTTCAGGTTTCATTTTGCTGGTCTCGCCCAGTTTGCTTTGTTCCACTGACAACACCACGGATAATGAAGCTGTTTGTGCCGACATGTCGACATTGGACAATTCTCCCATAGGAGAAGGCCTTTCTTCAAGTGACACACGGCGCAACAGCCAATAAACTAATGAAATTTAGTCTCTCTCTCTCTCTCTCTCTCCTCTCTCTCTCTCTCTCCCACACACACACACGCACGCACGCACGCACGCACGCACGCACGCACGCACGCACACACACACACACACACACACACACACACACACACACACACAACACGGATCGTTCTCCATAACAGAGAGGTGGAATGGCACTGTGACAGAAGTCTGAGTCTTGTGACTTGGTGATGGGCAAAAAGGAAAACTGAGACTAGACTGAATCAGAGTGTACGAGTAGTCATATTTGTCTATCTTGAAATTCAAATCAGCGAACAAGACAGTCGAGAAACATCGGTTTAAAAACACTGGCCTGCCTGAAGGAGAGGAAAAGGTGTATGGACAGTTTTCTTCTTGTGCTCGGAGAGGAGCGGCCAGTCAACTGGGACAAGGGCAATGGTGTGACGAAAGGAAATCCCTATATGAACATTTCGTGATCGTGATTGTTGTGAAAAAAAAAAGAGTGCTAACACTAACACTGTCATTGCTGTTGTTTCGTGCTTGACTAATGCCATGATTTGGATTCTATGTCATCATAATTGTTGTGCTATAAAATCAACTTTCGTCATGTTTTTGTTTTGACAAGTTTGTTTCAAGCACAGTCCCTCCTTCTTCCCACTGCACGCATACATATACAGATCATCACCCTCATCATCGCCTCCACCAACTCATCTCCGGACACAACACTACCACGATCACCAAGAGGAACAACAACAACAACAACAACAACGACGACGACGACGACGACGACGACGACGACAATAGCAACATCCCTTCCACCAAACCGCTCTCTTCCTGTTTTGTGCTCCCACGACCAACCCGTCCTCTCCGACCATAATATACAACATTAATGCGCGCGGGAGCACGCGTTCGTGCATATCACTTTTATTTATATCTTACTCGCTTCTAACAAAATCAAGAGAAATCTTAGAAATATGAAAAGAAAGAAAAGAAAAAAAGAACAATTGAAGATAACATCAATAGAACAAAATAGAAAAAAAAGAAAAAGTACAGCCCGCAAGGAAAGACTAGACAACAAAGCAAAAAAAAAAGAAAAAAAAAAGGAGAACAACAACAAAGCCTCCCTAAACGGAAAAACAAAAGAAACAACTACAAACCAACAAAACAAAACATACGAAGACGAGGGTTGGGGGTGGGCATTAGGGAGGGGGAGGGAGGGGGTGTAATAAAAGTACAACAAAAGCAAAGAAACAAATTACTCATGGTAAGGAAGAGGAACACAGAAGACAGAATGGAGAAGAAAAAGAAGGAGAGGAAGAGGAAGAAGAAGAAGAAGCAGAAGTGGAAGGAATTAAAAGAAGAAGAAAAAAAGAAGAAAGCAAGAAAGGAATGAAGGGCGGGAGAGCACTCCGCCCAGAATGAAGACAAACAGGATCAGCAATGATGTGGAAACATGTGAAGGTGGAAGAGGTAGGGTGTGAGATGAAAGTGCAGAAACAGGCCTTGTGGATGGGGCTGGGGGGGGGGGGGGTAGGAGGAGGCGAGGGGCGGAAGTGCTATGGTGAAGAGGATGGAAGGAGTGAAGGGCAGGGATAACTGGGGAGGAGGGGGTGGGGAGGGGAAAGGGGCAGGAGGAAAACACAGGATGATGTATTGTTGGGGAAGCAAGGAAAACACAACAACAGCACAGAAAGTGTTAACGTGATTAAGATTGAACACACACTTTCTCTCTTTTCTCTCTCTCTCTCTCTCTCTCTCTCTCTCTCTCTCTCTCTCTCGCCGTATACGTAGACAGAAGACAGACAGACAGACAGACTGGCGAGCAGACTAAGACATAGAAACACATTCAAGCACTATCACAGACATGCAGGCACGCCCTGAGAGAGGGGCAGGGGAGAGAGAGAGAGAGAGAGAGAGAGAGAGAGAGAGAGAGAGAGAGAGAGAGAAGGGGGGAGGGAGGAGGAGAGGGTCGGGGCGGAGGTAGGGGTGGGGGTGGGGTGAGCAGAGACAGAATAGACAGATTGGCCGTAATAAAATTGTGCGTTGCCACCTCCCCCCTCCCTCCCTCCACACACACGCCACCGGATGTAACAAGTACACGAACAACCATGCACAAAGAGTTACGAAAGCCACTGATGCGTTCATACAGAATTTATCGTTTACACTACAAATGAGGTTAACCAATCAGTCTAGTATTATCTCTCTAAATAACGACTGAAGGTTGTGAAGACACTTAAATCAACAACAAAAAAGTGTAAAACTAAGAGCATAGAGTCAGAAAAACACGGCTTGTTGATTCGGCAGTTGAGGACAGTACTTCTCTGGGTCCCACTGGTACCTTCAAGTGCATGTTTTTTCTCCTCAGAGAGAGAGAGAGAGAGAGAGAGAGAGAGAGAGAGAGAGAGAGAGAGAGAGAGAGAGAGAGAGAGAACGTCCCCACGGCCATTAATGACAGATCATCTGTGGAGGAGAAACTGTGCAGACTGATCATCTATTCCTTACTTTCTTCACATGCCGTGTAAAATCAGCAAGACGTTGGAAATACTGTCTGCCTTGGTGTGATTTTGTGGTTGGCTGTGCTGTGAACGGCGTGACTTAGTAATAGTACTACTGTGATAACATCAAAATTTTCATGACTGATATCCGTTCAAAGAAGAATTCTATAAAAAAAAAATTACGTTGTAACTTAAAAAAAAAAAAACAACCCTGGCGCGGTACCATAACAATAATATTTAAATGTCAAATTCTATTCGGAGTCGGTAAGATATCTTTATTTTTTGTAAAAGTTCAGACATAGATTTTACTAAAAAATTGGGATTATTCTATTACACAATATCTCGAAAATAAACAAAGAATAAGAAAAGGAAGACACTAAAGAAGGAATTAAGGGGAAAAGAAGAAGAACAAGTAAACAAGCCAAACAAGTAGAAACTGCAGAGCGAACTGACAAACACAAAACAGAAACAAAGCAAACACGGGATCTTGTGACAAGAGAGCGCAAATAAATAAATAAACAAAAACAAAGGAATGAATAAACGTGGGAATAAATTAACTGGTAAAGAAAGAGAGAGAGAGAGAGAGAAAAAAAAAAGAAAAGATAAGAAAAGAAAAGAAAGAAAGAGAGGAAGAAAGAAAGAATGACAGAAAGACGGAAATAAGAAAGGCAGACAGAATTCAGAGAATGAAAGAATAGAAAAGAAAGATGACAGACTGAATAAATGAATGAAAGAAATTCAGGCAGGATGAATGAATGTGAGAAAAAAGGAATGACACAAAAAAGTAGAAGGAAAGAAGCAATGAAGGAAAGAAGCAAAGACAAGAAGAGAGGTAGACAATGAATGAAAGAACGACAGAACTGAAAGAGGGGAAGAATGGAAAAAAAGAAAGAATGAAATGAAACAATGAAAGGTTGAATGAAGACATAAATGAATTAATAAGAATGTGAAAAAAGAGAAAAGAAATGAAAGAAAGAGACGAAAGAAAGAATAGAAACAAGGAAAAATGATAGAATGAAAGACACACACACACACACACACACACACACACACACACACACACACACACACACACACACACACACACCGTAACGACGAAGCCTTCAATACAAAAAGACATAGTATTCGAAACGTTGGAGTAACGATTGCATTTGAGGGCTCACACCCTCAGTTGTCTTCAGTAAAGTCAATGGGTTAAACGTAGAATAGCCCAATGGCCATACAGACAATGAACCGTTAGAGGTACACCGAGTCTGAGCATGACATCATCCCTCTCCTTCGGCCGCCTTAGCTTTCCCTGGGATGAATCCAGGCACTCATTACATTACTGTCAGGTGAACGGAAGAAGATTTTCACCTGTGAAAATCCGACGCCATGAGCTGGCGAAGAAATTCCGCGGTGAAAAAGAATAAACCAACACGCAAGGAAAGTATCATAATTCATTGTGAAATCAAACTGTTGAGAATCAGAATTGATTATAATTATATACAACATAATGAATGTCTATTATGTGTATAGTAGCTATTGATCTGAATGTCTTTTAACCATCATTTTATCCCTGTATGTATCGGGCTAAGTGATTCGCGATTGATGCCCGCGTCACGGGCTTCCGCTGTCTGGTGTGTTGTTTCCTTTCTCATCCAAGTCCTGTATGGTGAAGTTAGTCGAAGACACTATGTGGTGCGAAGTTTGAGACAAGGTCTTTAGTGTTAAACATGTCATCAATGAATACAGTGATATATACGTATACATTGTCTGGCGTAGACAGTGCGCAGCTTAATGTAGGGAAGATTCTCTCCCTGTCTCTCTCTGTCTCTCTGTCTTTCTCTCCCTCTCTCTCTATCTCTCTGCCTGCCTGTCTGTCTGTCTGTCTGTCTCTCCGTCTCTCTCTCTCACTCTCTCTCTCTTCTCTCTCTCTCTCATTACCAAAACGAACCCGTCCATTCACCCATCCACTAACCCCCCTCCCTCCCCGCCCCACATACGCACAGAGAGACACACAGAGAGAGAGAGAGAGAGAGAGAGGGGAGAAGAGAGAGAGAGAGAGAGAGAGAGAGAGAGAGAATGCTATGCACTAATGCAAGATACAAAATGAATTAAAAAAAGACTGTCTCCGTCACACATACACAACGACACACAACGACCCACAACTGAATAAATAAAAGAGAAAAAAAGAAGAAAGAAAAAAGAAAAGAAGAAGAAGAAGAAGAAAAGAGAAAGAAAGAAACGGTGAGTAATGGGGACAAGTATTACGCGTTCCCTCCCAGCACGACGTGTACATAAATAAGAAGTAGGAACAATGAAAAAGACGGATAGCTTACAAGGCCTCAAGAACACTTTACGTGTTCATCTGGCACAAAGGAACTTAACACGGCCGGGGCTACTGAAGTGTCTCGGCTTGGTCCGGGAGCACACGTTAAGCGTCATTTCAGACCGTGCGCTGGATTTACGGCCCGTGGTTGTCGGTCCACGGACAGGTTTTCTGGCATATAAATGACCTTAAATCATAGCCTGCACCACGGTTGCCCTCGCCATCCATCACTATACCTCGCCACCACTGGGCTATCCCCGCGTCATTTGGACGCGCCGTTGCGGTTGGCTAATCAATGACGCGCCATTTGTCTGTTTACCCAGTTGTTGGCTTGATCGTTGTTTTATTTATTCACTGTGAGAAGAAATTCTTCGAACAGCTTGATGACAGATGGTCGTAAGAGATGAACCCCCAACAGACAAGCATGTCGGCCATGAACTCTAAACACTCTAAGGGGGCCGGGGCGCATTCACGTCATGACTCCTAGGTGCCCTTCTGCTGTCAGAAATATTTTGGCGCCGCCGGGATTCGAACCTGCATCTCCAGGATAGTTGGGCGTCTCAAGGCGTGCCTTTTCAGACAGATGTCTAACTCAAACAGCTATCGGACACCTGCTCCAAAATGGTAAAGCTTTAGCGTTATGAAGTGCCATTTTGTTTCTCCTCGGTCAGATTCAACTGGAACTCTTTTCAGCTGCCTCTGCCACTGCATGTAGAGTTCTGGTCCTCTTCTTATCGGACATTGACAGCAGTGTCATGAGATCATGGGCTGATGAGCCTGCAAATCGCCTCGCTTCAACCTTCATAGCGAGGACTTTATCATGGAAGCCAGATACCCTCAGGGTGCTGGCTAGACTGGAATAATTCTCAGTATTGTAGATGTGAGATGAGCTTCCTTAACTTATCATCTTGGCCAAGAATGTAATGCTTTCACTAGGTACGTGATACTATAAGATTACGCAAGAGATACTGAAACGACTTGAACCACACTTGGTGGACAGATGACATGTGGCCTAAAGACGAGGCTTACAAATGTTTGATGTGGATCTGAAGATCAGATTCAGATCGCGTTGCGGATCGGCGATCCGATCAGCATGATCATTACTTGAAGTTACCGTTAAAAATTGACAAATGAAATGATATATTGTTATAGAATATTGAAACTTTGCGATTTTATTACACACGCTGTTCGTGCCTATTATTACTTCCCTTGGTTCAAAGCGTGGATCGAAGATCCATTTGCTTCTGACAAGTCTACGCTCTCACGGGAGTCCTCAACATGCTTCTGTTTCATTGATCATGGCTGTGTTTCATTGTTCAAAGATTATTCAGGCATTCATTTATTTGCTTGATAGTGATTTTTTGTTTTATTACTACCATTTCACCAGTCCTACCGGTGGCTTATCATTTTTTGCTTTCTTTCTTTCTGCGTACGCAGGCTGATACTCCTCCGGACACTGCCTGTATATACAGGCAGTGGAGTTGTGTGTGTATGACCGTTTTTCATCCCGCCATTAAGGCAGCCATACTCCATCTTCGGGGAAGGTGCATGCTATGTGTGACGTGTCATCCATACCAACGGCCAAACTGGCCTTCTCTTCCGAAAGTTGGTGATGGGATTTTACGTGTGTGCAAGATGTTGTGCGTGCGGTCACACACGGAACCTCGGTTTATAGTCTCATTCGAAGGACTGTATGGGGAATGGAGTCAGAACCAATGTTAATTCCGAGGGAAATATCCCCCTGTACCGAAATTCGAACTCGCAACCCCAGGATCAGCTTTTCGTTTAAATGCTACTCTTCTTCCTCTTCTCTCTATGTGGCTACTTGAAAACTACACGCAAGTATAAATGACATTCAAAGATGTGGATGAGCAAGCTACGTCAATGTAAAGCGCTGTCGTCCCTGCCTTGTCACTAGCTTAGAAAATAAGATTCAGGGAACGAGGAAGGGTGGGGAGAGGGGCGATGAAGGAAGGGGAGGAGGGTGCGGAGAAAGGCTGAAAGTGCGTTGAAAGGTAACTCAAAGCTGGTGCAACCAGCGTGAGGACACCATGGCACTGAATGGACGGCCTGACGTAGCTTCTTCCACGTGGACAACAAAAAATTGCCAGTGGCGAAAGCGAACCGTTCATGTGAATGTGAAGTTCTACATGAGTATGAAAGTTTGGGCAAATATGACTATTCGTGCGACCGTGAGTAATGGTCTATGTGAATGTGAAGGTCTGTGTGAATGGGAATTGATGTTTGATTACCTTATGTCCGTTTGAGTGAGCACGCTTTAAATTGCTAGTCAGGTTTAGATTTCACGTACAAAATGTGTCACAGTAGACAGGATCACCACCCCAGGAGAAGGGGGCGGAGAGGAGGGGGTGTGGGAAGTCTATATTACATTACAATGATAGCTTCACACGTCAGCAGTTTACTATGGGCAACCACAATCAATTTTTTTTAATGACGCGTGCTAGCGAGATTCGAACTTTCAACGCCTGACTCCAAACTCGTATATTGCAGTGGCCATTTTTTTTAATACTAAGGAAGTCTTTATACACCCAAATTTTGTTCTCCACAATTTACAGCGTTCAGCAGTTATTTCTGAGATCTTGGATATCGCAATGAAATGGGATAGTGGAATTTTGATAGTGACATCATATAATGGGTGTGACTCGCATATGACATTGTACATATTGGGCCATGGTGATTGTCAACAGGACGCCTTTGTTGGTGGAAAACAAATGCCAGTAATAAAGACAGATTGAGAACCTAAGTAATGATAATAGTAATAACAACCAAAAAATGATAAGAATAATGATAATAGTAATAATGATAATAACAATAATGATAATACTAACGATGATGATGATGGATGATAATGATGATGATGATGATGATGATGATGTTGATGATGATGATGATGATGACAAATCTGTCTCGTGGGTCACTTTTCAAATTTGTGATTGATTTGTTCACAGAAGCGTGGAAGTCAGATTCAATCTGTTCAAAAAGCCCCCGTTTCATCTCAAGATCAAAGTTAGTCGAATCATGAATTCTTTGTCTCATTGTTGAAATTGGAAAGGTGGGGGGGGGGGGGGGGGGGGGATAATAAATCTAAAAAAACAACCAAAAAATGTTTTGATTTGCACAGATCTTTTCATTAGGTATGTCAAGTTCAAGGACAATGTTGCTGATCTGTCACGTGACTCATACGACGGAGGAACGAAAGTAGAAAACCTAACTGTGATCACGATTGGATGACAAAAATAGCTGGAGCAGCGGTCGTCCGCTGTGATGAGAGTGCAGGCCCTTTGGCCTCCAGGGCAGCTGTTGGTTCGGGGAGGCTTTAAATTATCTGACTCACAATCTGACCAGGCGATGCAATTCCCAAATGGGAACCCGCCTACGCCGACAGATTGAAATGACACGGTAAACTATTTTCTGACATGATCAAATCAACGGCAGAAACAAACCTAACCACAGAGGCGAGGCATGGTACGGATATTGATTTAGACACCTGAATTTACGGCACAGAAGGCAAAGGCCAACCAAAGACAGCAATTTTGATGGAAATGTTCTTTCGCTTTGGCGTATTTTCTTTCTTCTTTCTTTCTTTCTTTCCTTTCTTTTCTTTCTTTCTTTCTTTCTTTCCTTTTTACCTTTTTTGTGTGTATGAGGTATGTTTTGACTGTATGTGTGTTGCTAAATATTGTCGATAAGAAAAAACTCCGTTTGGTTTTTTTGTTTATTTTTTTTCAACTGTCTCACGTTTCGTGCCACTTCATTAACATTACCCCCACGCCGCTCATTCCGGATCCCTGTCCATAGCCCTGCCCTCGTTTGTCCAGCCTCTGCACAGGCTCCAACAGTCTACTGGAGCGGTCAGGTTCCAACAGTCTACTGGGAGCGGTCAGGCTCCAACAGTCTACTGGGAGCGGTCAGGCTCCAACAGTCTACTGGGGGCGGTCAGGTTCCAACAGTCACTGGGAGCGGTCAGGTTCCAACAGTCCACTGGGAGCGTCAGGTTCCAACAGTCTACTGGGAGCGTCAGGCTCCAACAGTCTACTGGGAGGCGGTCAGGCTCCAATCACTGGGCTCAGCTCCAAAGTCCCTGGGTCGGTCAGGCTCCAACAGTCTACTGGGGCGGTCAGGCTCCAACAGTCTACTGGGAGCGGTCAGTTCCAACAGTCCACTGGGAGCGGTCAGGCTCCAACAGTCCACTGGGGGGGTCAGGCTCCAACAGTCTACTGGGAGCGGTCAGGCTCCAACAGTCTACTGGGAGCGTCAGGCTCCAACAGTTACTGGGAGCGGTCAGGCTTCCAACAGTCTACTGGGGCGGTCAGGCTCCAACAGTCTACTGGGGGCGGTCAGGCTCCAACAGTCCACTGGGGGCGTCAGGCTCCAACAGTCCACTGGGGGCGGTCAGGCTCCAACAGTCTACTGGGGGCGGTCAGGTTTCCAACAGTCACTGGGGCGTCAGGCTTCCAACAGTCTACTGGGAGCAGTCAAGCTCCAACAGTCTCTGGGAGGCAGTCAGGCTCCAAAAGTCCACTGGGGCGGTCAGGCTCCAACAGTCCTACTGGGAGCGGTCAGGCTCCAACAGTCTACTGGAGGCGGTCAGGCTCCAACAGTCTACTGGGGCGAGTCAGGTTTCCAACAGTCTACTGGGAGCGGTCAGGTTCCAACAGTCTACTGGAGGCGGTCAGGCTCCAACAGTCTCCGGTGAGCGGTCAGGCTCAACAGTCTACTGGGAGCGGTCAGGCTCCAACAGTCTACTGGGAGCGGTCAGGCTCCAACAGTCACTGGGAGCGGTCAGGCTCCAACAGTCAACTGGGAGCGGTCAGGCTCCAACAGTCTACTGGGGGCGGTCAGGTTCCAACAGTCCACTGGGAGCGGTCAGGTTCAACAGTCCACTGGGGGCGGTCAGGCTCAACAGTCTACTGGGGGCGTTCAGGCTCCAACAGTCTACTGGGGCGGTCAGGTTCCAACAGTCTACTGGGAGCGGTCAGGCTCCAACAGTCCACTGGGGGGGGTCAGGCTCCAACAGTCCACTGGGGGCGGTCAGGTTCCAACAGTCTACTGGGAGCGGTCAGGTCCACAGTCCACTGGGAGCGGTCAGGCTCCAACAGCCCTACTGGGAGAGCTGGTCAGGCTCCAACAGTCTACTGGGGGCGGTCAGGCTCCAACAGTCTACTGGGAGGGTCAGGCTCCAACAGTCTACTGGGGGCGGTCATGGCTCCAACAGTCCACTGGGGGCGGTCAGGCTCCAACAGTCTACTGGGCGGTCAGGTCCAACAGTCTAACTGGGGCGGTCAGGCTCCAACAGTCTACTGGGGGCGGTCAGGCCCAACAGTCTACTGGGGGCGGTCAGGCTCCAACAGTCTACTGGGAGTCGGTCAGGCTCCAACAGTCTACTGGGAGCGGTCAGGCCCAACAGTCTACTGGGAGCGGTCAGGTCAACAGTCCACGGGAGCGTCAGGCTCAACATCACTGGGGGCGGTCAGGTTCCAACAGTCCACTGGGGGTCAGGTCAGGCTCCAACAGTCTACTGGGGCGGTCATGGCTCCAACAGTCCACTGGGAGCGGTCAGGCTCCAACAGTCTACTGGGAGGCGGTCAGGTCTCCAACAGTCTACTGGGGGCGGTCAGGCTCCAACAGTCACTGGGAGTGGTCAGGCTCCAACAGTCTACTGGGAGCGGTCAGGCTCCAACAGTCCACTGGGGGCGGTCAGGCTCCAACAGTCACTGGGAGCGGTCAGGCTCCAACAGTCTACTGGGAGCGGGTCAGGCTCCAACAGTCTACTGGGAGCGTCAGGCTCCAACAGTCCTACTGGGGCGTTCAGGCTCCACAAGTCTACTGGGAGCGGTCAGGCTCCAACAGTCCACTGGGAGCGTCAGGCTCCAACAGTCCACTGGGGCGGGTCAGGTTCCAACAGTCACTGGGGCGGTCAGGCTCCAACAGTCTACTGGGAGCGGTCAGGCTCCAACAGTCTATGGGAGCGTCAGGCTCCAACAGTCCACTGGGGCGGTCAGGCTCCAACAGTCTACTGGGAGGCGTCAGGTTCCAACAGTCCACTGGAGCGGTCAGTCCAACAGTCTCTGGACGGTCAGGCTCCAACAGTCTACTGGGGCGGTCAGGTTCCAACAGTCACTGGGAGCGGTCAGGCTCCAACAGTCACTGGGAGCGGTCAGGCTCCAACAGTCTACTGGGGCGGTCAGGCTCCAACAGTCTACTGGGGGCGGTCGAGGCTCCAACAGCCCACTGGGGCGGTCAGGCTCCAACAGTCCACTGGGGCGGTCAGGTTCCAACAGTCTACTGGGAGCGGTCAGGCTCCAACAGTCTACTGGGAGTGGTCAGGCTCCAACAGTCCACTGGGAGCGGTCAGGCTCCAACAGTCTACTGGGAGCGGTCAGGTCCAACACAGTCCTCACTGTATGGAGGCGTCAGGTTCCAACAGTCCACTGGGGGCGGTCAGGCTCCAACAGTCTACTGGGAGGGTTCAGGCTCCAACAGTCTACTGGGAGGGTCAGGTTCCAACAGTCCACTGGAGCGGTCAGGTTCCAACAGTCTACTGGGGCGGTCAGGCTCCAACAGTCCACTAGGGAGGCGGTCAGGCTCCAACAGTCCACTGGGGGGGTCAGGCTCCAACAGTCACTGGGAGCGTGTCAGGTTCCAACAGTCCATGGGCGGTCAGGTTCCAACAGTCTACTGGGAGCGGTCAGGCTCCAACAGTCTACTGGGAGCGGTCAGGCTCCAACAGTCCACTGGGGGCGGTCAGGTTCCAACAGTCTACTGGGAGCGGTCAGGTCCAACAGTCTACTGGGGCGGTCAGGCTCCAACAGTCTACTGGAGGCGGTCAGGCTCCAACAGTCACTGGGGGCGGTCAGGCTCCAACAGTCACTGGGGCGGTCAGGTTCCAACAGTCACTGGGAGCGTCAGGTCCAACAGTCCTACTGGGAGCGGTCAGGCTCCAACAGTCACTGGGAGCGGTCAGGCTCCAACAGTCACTGGGAGCGGTCAGGCTCCAACAGTCACTGGGGCGGTCAGGCTCCAACAGTCTACTGGGGCGGTCAGGTCAACAGTCACTGGGGCGGTCAGGCTCCAACAGTCATGGGGAGGTCAGGCTCAACAGTCATGGGGCGGTCAGGCTCCAACAGTCTACTGGGGCGGTCAGGTTCCAACAGTCCACTGGGGCGTCAGGCTCCAACAGTCACTGGGAGCGGTCAGGCTCCAACAGTCTCACTGGGGGCGGTCAGGCTCCAACAGTCCACTGGGAGCGGTCAGGTTCCAACAGTCCACTGGGAGCGGTCAGGCTCCAACAGTCTACTGGGGCGTCAGGCTCCAACAGTCCACTGGGGGCGGTCAGGTTCCAACAGTCACTGGGGCGGTCAGGCTCCAACAGTCCCTGGGAGCGGTCAGGCTCCAACAGTCACTGGAGCGGTCAGGCTCCAACAGTCTACTGGGGCGGTCAGGTCCAACAGTCCACTGGGAGCGTCAGGCTCCAAAGTCATGGGCGGTCAGGTCCAACAGTCACTGGGGCGGTCAGGTCCAACAGTCTACTGGGGCGGTAGGCTCCAACAGTCCACTGGGGCGTCAGGCTCCAACAGTCACTGGGGCGGTGCTCCACAGTCACTGGAGCGGTCAGGCTCCAAAGTCACTGGGAGCGTCAGGCTCCAACAGCACTGGACGGTCAGTCCAACAGTCCACTGGGGGGGTCTCCAACAGTCCACTGGGGGTCAGGTCCAACAGTCACTGGGGGCGGTCAGGTCCAACAGTCACTGGGGCGGTCAGGTCCAACAGTCACTGGAGCGGTCAGGCTCAACAGTCCACGGGAATGGTCAGGCTCCAACGTCACTGGGGGCGGTCAGGTCCAACAGTCACTGGGGCGGTCAGGCTCCAACATCCACTGGGAGCGTCAGCTCCAACAGTCACTGGGCGGTCAGGTTCCAACAGTCTACTGGGGCGTCAGGTTCCAACAGTCCACTGGGCGGTCAGGTCCAACAGTCTACTGGGGGGTCAGGCTCCAACAGTCTACTGGGGCGGTCAGGCTCCAACAGTCCACTGGGAGCGGTCAGGTTCCAACAGTCTACTGGGAGCGGTCAGGTCCAACAGTCCACTGGGAGCGGTCAGGCTCCAACAGTCCACTGGGGGGTCAGGTCCAACAGTCTACTGGGAGCGGTCAGGCTCCAACAGTCCACTGGGAGCGGTCAGGCTCCAACAGTCCACTGGGAGCGGTCAGGTTCCAACAGTCCACTGGGGGTCAGGCTCCAACAGTCACTGGGGAGGTCAGGCTCCAACAGTCTACTGGGGCGTCAGGCTCCAACAGTCCACTGGGGCGGTCAGGCTCCAACAGTCTACTGGGGCGGTCAGGCTCCAACAGTCACTGGGAGCAGTCAGGCTCCAACAGTCTACTGGGGCGTCGGCACAGTCACGGGGTCGTCCAACAGTCCACTGGGAGCGGTCAGGCTTCAACGTCACTGGGAGCGTCAGGCTCCAAAGTCCACTGGGGGCAGTCAGGCTCCAACAGTCTACTGGGGGGTCAGGCTCCAACGTCCACTGGGGCGGTCAGGCTCCAACAGTCCACTGGGGGCGGTCAGGTCCAACAGTCTTCTGGGAGCGGTCAGGTTCCAACAGTCCACTGGGAATGGTCAGGCTCCAACAGTCTACTGGGAGTGGTCAGGCTCCAACAGTCTACTGTGGGCGGTCAGGCTCCAACAGTCTACTGGGAGCAGTCAGGTCTCCAACGTCTACTGTGGCGGTCAGGCTCCAACAGTCCACTGGGGGCGTCAGGCTCCAACAGTCTACTGGGAGTGGTTAGGCTCCAACAGTCTACTGGGAGTGGTCAGGTTCCAACAGTCTACTGGGAGCGGTCAGGCTCCAACGTCTACTGGGGGCGGTCAGGCTCCAACAGTCCACGGGGGCGTTCAGGCTCCAACAGTCCACTGGGGCGGTCAGGCTCCAACAGTCCACTGGGAGGGTCAGGTTCCAACAGTCCACTGGGCGGTCAGGTTCCAACAGTCTTCTGGGAGCGTTCATGGCTCCACAGTCACTGGGAGCGTCAGGCTCCAACAGTCCACTGGGGGCGGTCAGGTTCCAACAGTCTACTGGGAGCGGTCAGGCTCCAACAGTCACTGGGGCGGTCAGGCTCCAACAGTCTACTGGGGCGGTCAGGCTCCAACAGTCTACTGGGGGCGGTCGGTCCAACAGTCCACTGGGAGCGGTCAGGCTTCAACAGTCTACTGGGAGCGGTCAGGCTCCAACAGTCCACTGGGGCGGTCAGGCTCCAACAGTCCACTGGGGGCGGTCAGGTCCAACAGTCTACTGGAGCGGTCAGGTCCAACAGTCACTGGGGGCGGTCAGGTCCAAACAGTCTACTGAGGCGGTCAGGCTCCAACAGTCACTGGGGCGGTCAGGCTCCAACAGTCTACTGGGGGGGTCAGGTTCCAACAGTCTATGGGGGTGG
This sequence comes from Conus canariensis, assembly GCA_033310375.1. Taxonomy (NCBI): domain Eukaryota; kingdom Metazoa; phylum Mollusca; class Gastropoda; order Neogastropoda; family Conidae; genus Conus; species Conus canariensis. The sequence goes on along the minus strand of CM065714.1, from coordinate 29,504,111 downwards.
TCAAAGGCCTCCAACAGTCTACTGGGAGCGGTCAGGCTCCAACAGTCCACTGGGGCGGTCAGGCTCCAACAGTCCACTGGGGCGGTCAGCTCCAACAGTCCACTGGCGTCAGGTCAAGTCTGGGGCGGTCAGGCTCCAACAGTCCACTGGGGCGGTCAGGTCCAACAGTCTACTGTGAGGTCAGGCTCGAACAGTCATTGGGGGCGTCAGGCTCCAACAATCTACTGGGGGCGTCAGGTTCCAACAGTCCACTGGGGCGGTCAGGCTCCACAGTCCACTGGGAGCGGTCAGTCTCCAACACTCACTGGGGCAGTCAGGCTCCAACAGTCACTGGGGCGGTCAGGTTCCAACAATCACTGGAGCGTCAGGCTCCAACAGTCTGCTGGGGCAGTCAGGCTCCAACAGTCCACTGGGGAGCGGTCAGGTTCCAACAGTCACTGGGGCGGTCAGGTCCAACAGTCCACTGGGAGCGGTCAGGCTCCAACATCACTGGGGCGTCAGGCTCCAACAGTCTACTTGAGGCGGTCGGCTCCAACAGTCCACTGGGAGCGGTCAGGCTCCAACAGTCCATGGGAGCGGTCAGGTCCAACAGTCCACTGGGAGCGGTCAGGTTCCAACAGTCTACTGGGGCGGTCAGGCCAACAGTCCACTGGGGGCGTCAGGCTCAACAGTCACTGGGGCGGTCAGCTCCAACAGTCTACTGGGAGCGGTCAGGTTCCAACAGTCTACTGGGAGCGGTCAGGCTCCAACAGTCCACTGGAGCGGTCAGGCTCCAACAGTCCACTGGGGTGGTCAGTCCAACAGTCTACTGGGGCGGTCAGCTCCAACAGTCCACTGGAGCGTCAGGCTCCAACAGTCACTGGGGCGGTCAGTTTCACAGTCCACTTGGGTGGCTCCAACAGTCACTGGGAGCGGTCAGGTCCAACAGTCACTGGGGGCGGTCAGGCTCCAACAGTCTACTGGGGGCGGTCAGGCTCCAACAGTCTACTGTGGGCGGTCAGGCTCCAACAGTCCACTGGGAGGGTCAGGCTCCAACAGTCTACTGGGGTGGTCAGGCTCCAACAGTCCACTGGGGGCGGTCAGGCTCCAACAGTCCACTGGGAGCGGTCAGGTTCCAACAGTCTACTGGGGCAGTCAGGCTCCAACAGTCACTGGGGGGTCAGGCTCCAACAGTCCACTGGGGCGGTCAGGTTCCAACATCTACTGGGGCGGTCAGGCTCCAACAGTCACTGGGAGCGGTCAGGCTCCATCACAGTCCAACTGGGAGCGGTCAGGCTCCAACAGTCTACTGGGAGGGTCAGGTTCCAACAGTCCACTGGGAGCGGTCAGGCTCCAACAGTCCACTGGGGCAGCCAATCGGGGGTCAGGCTCCAACAGTCTACTGGGAGCGGTCAGGTCCAACAGTCCACTGGGAGCGTCAGGCTCCAACAGTCCACTGGGAGCGTCAGGTCCAACAGTCCACTGGGGCGGTCAGGCTCCAACAGTCACTGGGAGCGGTCAGGCTCCAACAGTCACTGGGGCGGTCAGCTCCAACAGTTCCACTGGGGCGGTCAGGCTCCAACATCTACTGGGGCGGTCAGGTTCCAACAGTCCACTGGGAGCGGTCAGGCTCAACGTCACTGGGAGCGGTCAGGCTCCAACAGTCCACTGGGGGCGTCAGGCTCCAACAGTCTACTGGGGCGGTCAGGCTCCAACTGTCCACTGGGGCGGTCAGGCTCCAACAGTCCACTGGGGGCGGTCAGGTCCAACAGTCTACTGGGAGGTCAGGTCCAACAGTCCACTGGGAGGGTCAGGCTCCAACAGTCCTACTGGGGGGTCAGGCTCCAACAGTCTGACTGTAGGGGGTCAGGCTCCAACATACAGTCACTCACTGTAGGGCGGTCAGGCTCCAACAGTCTACTGGGAGCGTCAGGCTCAACGTCACTGTGGTGGTCAGGTCCAACAGTCCACTGGGGCGGTCAGGTCCAACAGTCTCTGGAGGTTAGCTCCAACAGTCTACTGGGAGTGGTCAGGTTCCAACAGTCTACTGGGAGCGGTCAGGCTCCAACGTCTACTGGGGGCGGTCAGGCTCCAACAGTCCACGGGGCGTCAGGCTCAACAGTCCACTGGGGGGTCAGGCTCCAACAGTCACTGGGAGGGTCAGGTTCCAACAGTCCACTGTGGCCGGTCAGGTTCCAACAGTCTTCTGGGAGCGTTCAGGCTCCAACAGTCACTGGGGAGCGGTCAGGCTCCAACAGTCCACTGGGGGCGGTCAGGTTCCAACAGTCTACTGGGAGCGGTCAGGCTCCAACAGTCCACTGGGAGCAGTCAGGGTCCAACAGTCCACTGGGAGCGGTCAGGTTCCAACAGTCCACTGGGAGCGGTCAGGCTCCAACAGTTCACTGGGAGCGGTCAGGTTCCAACAGTCTACTGGGAGCGGTCAGGCTCCAACAGTCCACTGGGAGTGGTCATGTTCCAACAGTCCACTGGGAGCGGTCAGGCTCCAACAGTCCACTGGGAGCGGTCAGGCTCCAACAGTCTACTGGAGTGGTCAGGCTCCAACAGTCCACTGGGGGCGGTCAGGTTCCAACAGTCCACTGGGGGCGGTCAATCCAAGTCGTCAAGAGTCAACCCACCAGAGAAGACACTCCGCTGCCGCAAAATCATTTCGGTGGTGTTCTGTAGTGCCTGTTCTGATCCAACATACACAGGACACCACCCTCTAAACCCTCTTCAGACGACGTGACTTGGTAGCGGAGCCAACGTCTCACTCCTGAGGGCGCCAGTACGTCCGTTCAATAGTTTCCATGAACTTGCCGATCCCAGAACCTCAGCACAAACGCATCAAGGACAAGAACGTGGACAGGAAATCGAAAGTGAGGTCAACATGAAAGCAGGGCATGAAAAGTCACGGAATGTAAGACTTTTAGTGTTTCATGCTGATCATTGAGGATAAGAATGATGAACAGGATGCCACGGAGTTCCACTGTGGTCTACAACTGCATGACAGTGCTATACTCTAAGCTTACGTTCATAAGATGTTCAAGCGTCAACGAGGCCCAAGTGATAGACACCTGCGGTATTGATCAGGCAATTTTTAGCAACCCTTTCAGGGACGTATTCTGTAAGGAAATGAAACTTGACCGCGTGGTTCCAGTGTTCCCAGCTGAGCCCATAGCAAACTGTGCTCTGGGTAGGAGCCGTTCGGGGTAAAAAAAAATCCCACATGCGAATTAATGGCCGTGATGGGAATCGAACACCGACCTCCCTGCCGGGAATCCGCGACGTTAGCCATTGCGGCGCCACAGCGTCTGGTAACAAAAACAAACAGTTACTAAACAAACAAACAAGCGAAAACAACTTCAATCATTACCAGAAAGCATCCGAACAGAAGTATCAAGGCGTCTTTTAGCTGATATTTCCCTTTAGACATGTAAGTAAGTGGCGGCAGAAATATTCTAACGTTGTCCCCAAATCAAGAGGCGTAATCAAACAATCAGTCGACAAATTGGTTCTTTAAGGTGGAAAGGGGCCCTTTTAAATAATGTACACGTTCCAAATCTGTAGTCACGCTCTGTGCATCTCTCTGCAGCTAACCACTCAAATTATGTCGCATTACTGAAGTCTGACTATAAAGCCAATGTCACACTATCAAAGTCTGAATACAGACAAGACAGCTAGCACTTAGCACGGGTGTGACAAAGCGAAATCACGGCAGGGCGCAAAGTCAGGATGGATCCAGCTTCCTGGGGAACGGCGATCCCCGTGATTCTGCTGCCTGACAGGAAGTGTGGGTCTTAAGGAGGCTGGAACAATGCCTCGCTCTCCTTCTCTGACCTGCAAGCAGCTGCCAGCACCCCATTCCCCTCTCCGCCAATCCCTGTGCTCCCTGCCGAGGGTTTTACCGACAACACCCTGTCCGGATCGACTTTCTTCAGCCTTCAGTCGACCATTATGGGCTGGTTCCTATTTCAGTATCTGGATGTTCATTTCAGCCTCCTTTTAATCCTTCGCTTTACACGCCGCCAGACATTAACATATGGTCTGCCACGGGGCTCTATGATAGAAATCTGCAGGGATTACGGTGTCAATGGCGTGATAAAACACAGTTTGTTTACTCAACCCAGCAGCTCGTTTTTCACACATCTGCATAATGCAAAGAAACACGATCATTGGAAACACTTTTGTCTGCGGAACACATTGATCAAAGGGGGCTGCCTTCTGTGTTGAAAGTTTCACCTGTCTTAATCCCCCTCCCTCCCCCGTCCCCCCCCCCCTCCCCCCCCCCCCCCCCCCCCCCCCCGCCCTCCTTCGTGTATCTTTATGCTTTTGTACGTAAGGAGATAGGCGCCATGCGCGCAATTCTTATGAACTGAACCCTACAGCAGCTGGAGAGGACTCGGCTGGAATGATTTACTAGAAGGTCCCAACTACACCTTTATTACTTACGCAGGCGATTCGTAGGCTTTTATTGCCTGGGCAGTACATCTCTCTCTCTCTCTCTCTCTCTCTCTCTCTCTCTCTCTCTCTCTCTCTCTCTCTCTCTCTCTCTCTCTTTTCCAGTCTCGACCGTCCGGCTCTTTCTTTCTCTCCTACGGCATCACCCTATGAAATATTCACACCGCTACTTTCTGTTCCTCAGAACAGAGAGCACACACAGCTAGCTTCACTCCATGGGCAGGCCGGGGGCCAGGGGCTGCTGGCCAAGCCATCAATATTGGATCAGCAGGCTGCAGTTGAAGACAGGGAGCGAGGGTGAGGGAAGCAGACCGCTGCTGTCTAGACAGCGTCACTTCAGAGATAGCTGCAACGATAACGTGAGGATGACGCACACGCCAAGGTCCTTTACGACATCTCCGCCTCAGGAATTCACACCTATTCTGATGCTGCGGGAGCCGGCGAAGCGAACAGTTCTCCAGGTGTCCTGCTGGTGTAGAGACCGCGGCTTTACGCGAGGTTGTGCACTTTCGCCCTCAAAGGCTTCCGCCCCAGTGATTTTCTCCCCGCGGTGACACTTTTTCACCGTGGTATACATGTAAAGGTATATGCTCGGTGATCGAATTTGATTGTAGCCTCTTAAAACGCGTACAGACATTTAAATCAGTGTAACTTACCATAACAAACACATGTATACACGGACGTATACGGACACACAGATACACAGACACTGACACAGGGACACAGACAGGCAGACAGACACACACGTATACGCGCGCGCCCGCGCGCGCGCGCGCGTGCACACACACACACACACACACACACACACACACACACACACACACACACATATATACCACACCACACCACCTCACACACACACACACACACACACACACACACACACACACACACATATATACCACACCACACCACCTCACACACACACACACACACACACACACACACACACACACACACACACACACACACACTCACACACACACACACACATAGTGTACACGCACCACCCCACATCACTCCAAACCAAGGTCTCTTTCTGTGGTGCCTGACAATTAAAGACCAGCGCAGATCAATGTGCCGGCACTTCAATCACAAGACTGTATTTTGGGTTCACATTTCATGAGTCAGTCAGTCAGTACGCATTGATGATTCACTACCGATCAATCCCACTACGAGGGAAACAAATCGCTCAATACTTTCCGTGATGATTCAGGACACTTCCTGACGAAAAGGGAGAGAAAAGGGTACTCTATGAAAGTAATGTCCCTCTTTTCCAACTGGTGCGATGCCAAACAGCAATACCGTCATTTTCTCGGGGCAAAAGTCCACGGAGCGATAGTCCACGGGGTGCAAGTCTACGGAGCGATAGTCCACGGGGTGCAAGTCTACGGAGCGATAGTCCACGGGGCGACAGTTCATGGGGCAACAGTCCATGGGGCGACAGTCCATGGGGCAACAGTCCACGGGGCGATAGTCCATGGGGCATCAGTCTACGAGGCAACAGTCCACGGGGCGACAGTCCATGGGGCAACAGTCCACGGGCGACAGTCCATGGGGCAACAGTCCATGGGGCAACAGTCCACGGGGCGACAGTCCATGGGGCAACAGTCCACGGGGCGAAAGTCCACGGGCAATAGTCTACGGGGCAACAGTCCACTGGGCAACAATCCGCAGTCAATGGAGCAACAGTCCACAGGGCAACAGTCCACAGGGCAACAGTCCATGGGGCGAAAGTCCACGGGGCAATAGTCTACGGGGCAGCAGTCCACTGGGCAACAATCCGCAGTCCATGGAGCAACAGTCCACAGGGCAACAGTCCACGGGGGCAACAGTCCATGGGGCGAAAGTTCTCGAGGCGAAAGTCGCAGGACTTGCGGCGACCGGACCCTAGTCAGAGACACGTCATCAGTGAGGATACGGAGAAGAACTTTATCATAGGCTCAAAAATGGACGGATGGGAGGTGGGGGGGGGGGGGGAGGGGGGGTTGAAAGGGCGATACAGTCTAGAATGCACAGCTGGAATTTTTGAATGCACACACACACACACACACACACACACACACACACACACACACACACACACACACACACACACACACACACACAAATCAGCTTTGTAGTGTAGTGTAGTGGAGTGGAGTGGGGTGGAATTTGCAGAAAAGAATGGTGAGGCTGAAACGGAGAAGGGCAAAACGGAACCTACCCAGAAGACAGATGGACAGTGCCACTGAAGGTGCACCTTAGTTTGAAACTCCTGGGGCATGCAAGAGTGAAGCGGGGAACTGACAAATAACACAGGGACATTTTCAAACTGGATGACAAAATAAGACAGGCTATCTGCGCGCCGTCATGATGAATATTGGAGGCACTAGCTGGGTCCACGTGTAAAACAAACATTTCTAAATAGTATAGCTTAGCCAGGCAGAAAATTGCCCATGAATAATTCGGGACATTCGGGGACTGGCATTAATAGAACTGCACTTGTATCTGGTCGTTGTGGCTACTGGCTATTTTATCCAATGTGTGCATTATTAACCACAACAACAACAACGAGCACAAAACTTACTAATTTCTCCCAAACTACGTGAAAACCATTCAGAGCACTGAGTTTCCTTTTTTCATCATCATGCGAACTACAGTAAATTTTGTTGCAATCATTCGTCATTCTTAAAGACAAGTGTGGGCCTCGCGGACCACAATCAGAGACAGTGTTATCACAGGAGCGACGTACGAATTTGTATTTATTTATTTATTGAGACATGCTTCGTCTTCATAATGCCATTACCACCATTGCACCCCCCCCCCTCTTATACATAACACCACACCGCCAATAATCAAACAAATAACTAACTAAATGATTTTATTTCAAAAAAGAAGAAGAGACAAAAACAAAAACAAAACAAAACAAACAAAAAAACAACGTCGGTCGCCATTTGGCCACACACCAGACAGGATTAAGCACTGCCGCCATAGCACTTCGGTGGGCCAGTCTGCAATAGATTCTAAAATTTCGAGATATTGCACGGGCATCTTACATTATTATCATAATGACATGCAGCTACTCTGTCAAGTTACCAGTCACAGATGCTGCATTCAAATGTGCAGAGAAGACACGAGAGGTAGAACAAAGCATGTCGCTAGCACCCTGAGCCCGGTGTTACTTTCCATAATCACTCCACACTCAAAATCACCGCCCGGCGGATGGTAATGGGAATGTGCCTACCCTCCTTCACCTCACTCTCTCTCTCCTTCTCATGGCGGGAAAGGATATATATGCAAATCCAGACCACTCTCCCTTTCTTCCAGAATCTCCCACTTCCTTCGAAATTCTCAATGTCCCAAGCGACAAAACACATATCAGTCGCAGACTGCACCTAAATTTGGGGTGGGGGTAGGGGTGGTGGTGGTGGTGGTGGGGGTGGTGGTGGTGGGGGAGTGAGCGAAGGAGGTCCTGTACCTGAGCCAGATCTACTCCCCACCTGGTTTCAGAACCACTTCCCTGTGAATGAGTTAGGGCGAGGGCCAGAATCACCACGTGGAGAGATACATACATGCACGTGCTCAGACTTATCCGTCCTGGATGATAAGGGGGGAGGGAGGTGGGTGTTCCATGGGATGGACAAATGCCTATATCACCCTAAGGAGTGTTTCTGGACCATGCCCAAAGTTACTCACCAGGGAGTGTTTTTAGAACAGGGTGGTGAGTAGTTCTGACTCAGGTCCAGAATCCCTTACCCCCCCCCCCCCCTTTTTTTTTACCCCCCTCCCCACCCAACCCGGTCCCCTCTTAAATTTAGACACAGCGTGCTCTGATTGACATGTTTGTTGTTTTGGACCCCTCACACTTTGAGAATTTTGCAGGAAGGCGAGTGATTTTGGAACAAGAGGGACGGGGTCAGGGGTCGGTTTGGATTAACTCCCAATAGAATGAGTTTGGGCACTTGCCCTTTCTCGCCCACTGGGGAGTGACTTCGGGCGCGGAGTAATTATCACACGTGACATCTAAATTTGATGCGGAGAAAGAAAGAAAGAAAGAAAGAAAGAAAAAGACTACCCCCCCCCCCCCCCCCACACACACACACACACACTGTTCAGATCAGTATACAAACAACTTCAACAAGTAGAGACCGAAACAAGCAGATCTGTTCCTTCTCCATGTCCCGCCCAAACCCTGGACCGGCTACAGATTGTGAGTGACGAAGGTGCTGGCATGGACCGGCTACAGATTGTGAGTGACGAAGGTGCCCGGCATGGACCGGCTACAGATTGTGAGTGACGAAGGTGCCCGGCATGGACCGGCTACAGATTGTGAGTGACGAAGGTGCCCGGCATGGACCGGCTACAGATTGTGAGTGACGAAGGTGCCCGGCATGGACCGGCTACAGATTGTGAGTGACGAAGGTGCCCGGCATGGACCGGCTACAGATTGTGAGTGACGAAGGTGCCCGGCATGGACCGGCTACAGATTGAGTGACGAAGGTGCCCGGCATGGACCGGCTACAGATTGTGAGTGACGAAGGTGCTTGGCATGGACCGGCTACAGATTGTGAGTGACGAAGGTGCCCGGCATGGACCGGCTACAGATTGTGAGTGACGAAGGTGCCCGGCATGGACCGGCTACAGATTGTGAGTGACGAAGGTGCCCGGCATGGACCGGCTACAGATTGTGAGTGACGAAGGTGCCCGGCATGGACCGGCTACAGATTGTGAGTGACGAAGGTGCCCGGCATGGACCGGCTACAGATTGTGAGTGACGAAGGTGCCCGGCGTGGACCGGCTACAGATTGTGAGTGACGAAGGTGCCCGGCATGGACCGGCTACAGATCGTGAGTGACGAAGGTGGCGCTGCAGGGGATACTTAATGCCGTGACCTGTTCCCCACACAAACCATGGGGACTTCGGCGAGCCTCGTTGACGTCTGCCTCCCTCCCTCCCTTCCTCCCTCTCCCCCCCCCCCCCCACACACTCTCTCACACACACACACACACACACACACACACACACACACACACACACACACACACACACACACACACACACACACACTTCTCCCACACTGCAGTGAGGTCTGCGGAAAGGTGTGCGGCGAACAGACCCAGGACAGGGGGGAAAGGCGCTAAGCGGGACAAATCCTGGAGGATCTCAGAGGATGAGCTCTTCAGCTCTGGCGGATCTGGGAGGATGAGCTCTTCATCTCTTGACTGCTCCTTCGTCCTTGTAAGCTTACTGTTACTGAAGGCTGGGACGGGGAAGAGCCGGCAGGAGGAAAGGGGGAGGGGGAGGGGAGATCTTTGAAGGAGACGGCTGGATGGGGTGGGACTGGGGCGGGGAACAGAATCCCTCTGTGATGTCACTGTCGTGACAATCGTGCGGCGGCAAGACTCCTTCCGTCACACTCACACCATCTTCTGTTACTCCTCTTCCACCTCTTCCACCACTGCCACGTGCCGTGTGTCGTCCTGTACAACACGCCGCTAAAGCCTCTCTGACCTTAGCTGCGGAAGAAGCAGTTGTTTTTTTTTCTTTTCTGGCATCCATTACATTTGATCAAGCCCAAGGGGACTTTGGGCTCCTGGTTAGCTCTGCCGGTACTAGTATTCAGAGGGTTGCGAGTTCGATCCCCTAGGAGCCTCAAAGAAGAAGAAGAAGAAGAAGAAGAAGAAGGAGAAGAAGCTTCCCGCGGTTTCTGTAATGTGTTGTGTCGTTGTGGTGGTGTATGTCTTTGTATGTTTGATAGCTTTCCTCTTCACTCTCCCCTACTCTCCTGGCATGTTATCCCATCAACCCTTCTACCTACAGTAGACATCTAGGTGTTGATGTTTAACTTGAACTAACTGAACAGGAATATTGGGTATTGGAGCAAAGAAATTGGTTTCTATGAACAGTGCACCGACATTACTCCGCTGAAATCGCTTTAAGGGTGACATCAACAATCACAGATAATTAAAGCGCACTGAGGAGTCAAACTTATTTCACAGATACTACCAGACTGTAAACATATAAGGCTGGCATTAATAACGACAGATAATGAAACAAGTTCCAGTTTTACCCATAGAACTGACACTACCAGACGGTCGACGGCAAACACCGTGAGGCCGGCTTGAATAACGCCAGATAGGTAAAGCTTATTCCGGAACCCACAGAAGCAATACAAACAGACTAAAAACGAAGACCAGCATTAATAACGACGACATAGAATAAAGCTCATTCCGAAATCTAATCCATGGAACCCGCACTATCAGACTCAAAATACTTTAAAGCCAGGAGTAATAATGACAGAGAATAAAGCTCATTCCGAAGTCTCTTTTATAGAACCAACACTGTCGAACTGAAAAGACCTTAAGGCCAGGAGTAATAATGAACAGAGATTAAACCACGTTCTGAAGTCTTACCCATAGAAGCGACACTACGGACAGAATGAAATATTCTAAAAGGCAGCATTGATAACGACAAATGAATAAAGCTCATTCCGAAGCCTAACCTACGGCACCGTAGGTTCGAA
>CM065714.1:29470669-29490669 GCA_033310375.1 Conus canariensis | reverse complement strand
GGACACAATGACGCACTGACAGAGAGCAGTTTCAGAAGAACGGTCAGGATCGATGAGATATTCTCATGCGTTTTTCGCTGCCTAATGACAGTCCTTACTGCCAGTCCCAGTCAATGGACCAAAGGCCCGTGGACAGGCGATATGAATGCTTCTGTTTTCAAGTTGGACTAGGATTGTCCCCACAAGCTTCTGGTGATGGAGTTTTCTGCTTATTATCTAAGGTCTTCATTTTCATTTCCGTTTTTTTCCCTCTCACAGCCCCCTCCCCTACCCCCCCCCCTTCCTTCCTTCCTTTTTACCCTTTTTTTTCCCGGGAAGTTACAATGACGAAGGAATTGTTAGCCTGCATGTGTGTCCCCCACTTCTTACTTGCTTTGGAACAATTCAGACTGATATAAAAAAAAAAAAAGATAGGACGACAATAAGAACAACAACGAAAATACTAACGACAACAACAATAATAATAATGATAATAATAATAATAATAATAATAATAATGATAATGATGATGATGATGATGATGATGATATTCTCTCTCTTTCTCTCTCTCTGTCTCTCTCCTCTCTCTCTCTCTCTCTCTCTCTCTCTCTCTCTCTCTCTCTCCTCTCTCTGCACAATCATGCCCACTGTCTGTGTGAATATCTGTGAGCATGTGCGTGCGTTGTTGTTGTTGTTGTTGTTGTTGTTGTTGTGTGTGTGTGTGTGTGTGTGTGTGTGTGTGTGTGTGTGTGTGTGTGTGTGTGTGTGTGTGTGTGTGTGTGTGTGACGCGCGTGTAATGTACTCTGCCACCACCATTATTTCTGTCACCATTCATTAAATAAGTACCTAACACAAAGTCACAGAGAGAGAGAGAGAGAGAGAGAGAGAGAGAAGAGAGAGAGAGAGAGAGAGAGAGAGAGAGAGAGAGAGAGGTGAGGATATCAACACTCAAGACCAATAAACGGATTGTGGGGAGTGGCTGTGGTCACGGTCTACCTTGTCTCTGTCTCTCAACGGCACAGACCCTTTCCACCTGAACGTGATCGTCATCAACGCAGCGCCATTGAAAACCTGCCCGCCCCTCTCCAAGACATCAATGACCCGCGGGCTGCTCGGATTGCTAGCCAGGAGGGGGTCCCACCAATGACGACGACTAGTCTATGGTATGCTGCGTTTGCACACATTAACATCTGCCCCTCCCCTACCTTCCCTCCAACCCCCCCTTCCCTCCTTCACCCATCCCTCCGAACCCCACCTACCCAACCCACACCCCTCAGCTTTCCCATCGAGGGCATTGTAGTCCCCGTGTGGTGACGAGTCTTGACGCCTCCCTCTTTTATCTCCCAGCTAGCTCTAAGGTCCGAAGAGAAGTCGGAGGCAACCCGAAACCACGGCCGGTGATTCATGGGAAGACAGTCAAGGGGGGACAAGGCAAGGAGAGGCTCAAGCCAAGGCAGGGACTGTGATCAATCTATCTCCGCGCTCCATCTATCTCTTACCTGGCCGGCCCTGACCCAAGATGGGTGGGGAGGAGGACTTGAAGCTGGACTTCAAAGGGACGGGTTCAGGGGACCGACCCGGAGAGTGCTCTTCTTCAAATGGTCGGAGCTAAATCAATAAACAGGACGTCCTCAGGAAGAGAAAGGGCCTCTCGTCACGGTGGCTGTGACCACTTTCTGTTGTTGTAGGTCGTGGGAGGAGGAGCTTTGGACAATTCACAGTGTTTTTCCACGTCAGCCTCGTCTCATCTCCCCCCCCCCCCCTCCCCGCCCCATCCCGTGTCTAACGACTGATACCCTTTGAGAACTATTTGTTTTTAAACGTTTCACAATGCGTTCGCCGACTATACTTTTATATCGCTGTTCATCTTTATAAATTCTTTCTTTCTTTCTTTCTTTCTTTCTTTTTTCTTTTTTTTTTCTGTTCTTTTCTTTCTTTCCTTCTTTCTTTCTTTTTTCTTTGATGCGAGAGCTTCACCGTCAATTTCTCTCCCATTAAACTGTGCGTTATTTTGTATCTAGTGTGCGCGATCATTATCTAGTACCACATTAACATTAACAAACATGAAAGAAATAAATCAAGAAGAAAATCCTGTATTCCTTTGGGGATGGGGGTGGGGGTGGGATGTGTGTGTGTGTGTGTGGGGGGGGGGGGGGGGGGGGGGCTCATTTACTCGGCACATCACGTCGAACATAAAACTGGGGTGACGTGACATCACTGACGTGAAGCGTTCAAGCCCACTGAGAGACAGTGCTGAAAATAGGTCAGAAAAGGTTACAAGTTCCGCATCATCTTGGCACAACGGTAGGGCCATACATCGGCATTCTTGACGTCACGTCAAGTTGTGACATCTGTGGTATTTTATTGAATCACCTCATCGCCATCACAAATTTCTCTACGTGAAATTCGCACTGTCCTTTCCGGAGAGAGTGTGTTACCACGGTATATCTTCACTCATGTTTTTACCCCTTCCTGCTGAGCTTCTATAGTTGCTTACCTATTACAGGGAATTTTCCTACAGAATACAAGGGACAAGTTCCTTGATGCCGTGTGTTCTTTCACGCGCGCTACACACGGGATGTAGCTCATAAGAAAGACTATGAACCGGTGTTGTTGATAATTACTGTCAGCTGACATACGGAGACTTTACAAATCAGTTCATACTGACAGGTACACTGTAGAAGTTGTAACCTGTCTGCCCTTCGGAAGATAAACCTGAACAGTGAAGCGTTTTAGAGTCATACAATCACTGTGTGCTCCTCCCCCCCTCCTCTCTCTCTCTCTCTCTCTCTCTCTCTCTCTCTCTCTCTCTCTCTCTCTCTCTCTCTCTCTCTCTCTCTCTCTCTCCTCTCTCTCTCTCTGTCATGCAGTCAGGGATGGATATCCTAATTTTGTGTTCCGAATAAAAGAGTTTGGACTGAAAGAATTAAGCAATGTTTAAGGATTCTTGTATGGAAAATCTACTTTCTTTTTAAGTAAGAACCTGTATTCAAAATTACTGTTTGAAAGCGGACCCCCCCCCCCCCCCCCAAAAAAAAAAAAAAAAAAAAATGAGAGGAGAACACGAGAACGTTTTTTTTTCTCCCAAGCTAATGATGTTGTAATGCACATTATACAAATTTCTACAGCGCAATGGTCCATTTGGCATGAACAGATTTGCCCCAATCATCAGAAGACTTCATCAATAGCGTGGAATGACCGTTTTCAGATCAATTCTCTATGTCACCTTCAGATGACCAAATCTCTTCACCCAAGCTGTCATAACCTGGACTATCAGCTGATCAGTTATGGGTCACTCGACATTTAGAATCGATCTGGGTCAAAATGCCCCGCTATGGATCAGTTGAGCCTTGATCTAGGTGTGGATTACCGTAACCCAGTGACACATTCTTAGACACATGACATGTTCATAGTCACCATGACACATGACCCGTGGGTTGCCTGGCCTTGAACATACGTCTGAGTCACTCTGACCCTTTCTATTTCACTTGACCTTTAACACCACCCTGAATCATCACGAACCATGTTTGGTCTCCTGACCTAACTTCTACATGGATTAGTTGACCCACCGTACATCACTAGACATTTAACCTCCATCTTGGTCGCTGTTTCCGATTCAGGCTCACTGATCGTTCATTTTTTGATTTGGGTCAGGTGACCTATTTAGGGACACACGATTTTTCATTGTGATTAGGGAATGAGGAAAATAGACCGGGGGGGGGGGGGGGGGGGATGTACAAAACTGGCCCAACATAGACCTGGGTTAACACAAACATGGGGGGAATGTACATCTAGGTAAGCATAGACCTGGGGGAGAGGGAGGGATGGGACGGAGACATAGACCTGGGCGTTCATGGAGCTGGGAGCAACCTAAACCGTGGTAAACATTGAGCTATGGAAACACTGACCTGGGTAAAAATAAATCTTGGGGAACAGAGATCTGTGGGGAACATAGACGTGGGAAAACATAGACCTGGGTAAAAGTCGATCTGTGAGGAACATAGACCTGAGGGAAACATATAGACCTGTGGGAAACATAGACCTGTCGAGGGCATAGATCTGGGGGAACATAGACCTATGAGGGACGTATACGTCTGGGAAACATAGACCTATGGGGAACATTGACCTCTTGGGAACATAGACCTGTTGGGAACATAGGCCTGGCAGAACTTGAACCTAGGGAAACATAGACCTGGCAAAACAGAGACCCAGGGGAATATACACTTGTAGGGAACATATATTTGCGTTTTTCATGTTTGAAATATCCGACGTCGATGCACAAAGAATTGCACCTATCTCTAGTTTACTGTAACAGACTTTGATGTAGATCATACAGAGTGAAATACCGTTGAAAATCCAAATATAACTCTCAAGCAAAACAAAACAAAAGAAAACGAAACAACAAATAAAAGAAAAGAAAAACAAAGAAAAAGAAGAAATGGAACTCTAACTTCGCTTATCAACCTTGCTTCTGAGTGCCATGTTGTTAGCACGGCCTCTATGATCAAAACACAACCAAAATTCAGAAATACATTACTGAGTAAGGATTGAATACTGCACGTGCGATTTATAACCATCGCCAAAAATAATAGTCAAATGGCGAAAGTACACAGCCTCAAAAAAATGAATATTTCAAATGAAAAAGGATGTTCGAGAAATGGATCACCGGACAAATGCGCTATATAAGTACAGTTAGTGTACAATATTTGAGTGTTAGAGCGATCTTCGTGGTCTGTGGTAATTTGAACTTATTAGATGTTGAAGATTATTTTTCCCCAAAGCAGGGAAAATACAGTGCCTCTTTAAAATAATTTGAGAAGTCTATTAGACAATGACACGCTTTGAACACGCTGAGGTTTATGCTGTTGTCCGTTCCCAATGTTCTGTTCTTTTAGGGGTAATTAATCACAACTGATCTGTTCTTTTAGGACTAATTAAGTATAACTGGTCAGTCATATGAGCTGCTAAAACAAGGGAATTAAATTCCAATAAGAAGACAGGAGAAGAATAGAAAGAAGACAACATGTACCATCCCTTTCGACCCGACAGTAGTTTTTAATAAAATGACATCGATGTTTTCTGGTACCGCTCTATGTCTTTCGCTACCCTATTTCTACGTGGAATAAAGGAATACAATAAAATTACAAATTAAAACCACAACCATCAGAAATTACCCAGGCCATAAATCTATATCTTCAAATCATTTTCTTTTTATATTGTACTAAATTTGGCCGTGTGCTGTGACTGACATTGCACAAAAAAGTAGAAACAACACCAGTGAAAATACAACAGCTACAATAACAACGTGACTAGAGTTATCATTTCAAACATGATGAATAGGAAACCACTTCTCCCCTCCTCACCTGTTCTGCCATCACATCACATTCACTCATTTCTTACCTCCAACCGTACTTTCAAGAAAAAAAATCACTATCAATGATTTATTAGGTGTGTAGACAACTATTTACTCTAGAATGTAGGAGTGCATAAAGTATGTATTAAAAACTACGTCGGAGGTCAATGTGTTTATCTTCCCCCTTTTTTCTCATCTTTTCAACCCCCCTCCCCCACTGCCTACCCCCGCTCCAACACACACACACACACACACACACACACACACACACACACACACACACACACACACGGGTGTTTTTCTTTTCGTTCTTTCTCTTCCTTTTGACACTCCTGTCGTGGCGTAGCGATCAAAACAAAAAGTTCAGGGTCGGGCATATACACAGAAAACAGGAAATTGATGATCTTTCCTGTCTCTTTCTTATTCCCAATTTTTGCGTCTCGACCCTTCACTTTTTTTTTTCTCTATTTTTGTTAGTGTCCCAGCGCCGCCGTTGGTCTCACGATAGCTCAGGGGTAAGCAGACCAAAGTCAAAGGGGACAGAATGGAGTACTACGAAGGAGAGTGGGCGGGAGGAGCGGGAGGAGGGGGGGGGGGCGAGGGGGGGAGAGGGTGCGGGGAGTGCCGGGGCGGAGCAAAGAAACGAGTGTATGTTGACCGGCCACAGGTGGAGCAGACAACCCGATTGCAATTGGAAAGCGGGCAACGGTACTTCACTCCCTTGGCGTCGTCATCGCAATTGCCATCTTGTCACCTCGGCGGTGTGTGTGCTTGCTGATCAGGTCCCGCTGGGTCGGTCGTCTTGACTGAGTGGCCAGGTAGTATAGCAGCCTGGCTCTATCTAGACCGCCCCTGCTCCTGGTTGTAACGTGGCAAGCCCTCTTTGATTGCACTTAGCCCCTCACGGATCGAGATGGACCATCCTCGCTCGGTGTGAGGAGGGGAGCAAACACAGAACGAGATTAGTGGTATGAGGTTAGAGTGAGTGAGGGAGAGAAAGGGAATCCACTTGCTACTGTTCAGTGTACACGCCAGCTGTGTGTGTGTGTGTGTGTGTGTGTGTGTGTGTGTGTGTGTGTGTGTGTGTGTGTGTGTGTGTAACATATCATAACAATATATCATGACAATTTCATTTATACATATATATATATATATATATATATATATATTGAAAAGTTTGTCTTTTTTCATGGACGGTTGTTAACATCGTACTTAAATAGCGCATATTCTAGGTTAGAGACCAAGCTCTGAGCGCTTGACAATCCACGCTCTCGTTTACATAAAGGGTTGCCTACCCGGGTAGAGCCCACTGAAGAAGTGCCTGCTGGTGCTGCGTTTAGTCTATATGAGTCACTCAGTTTTCTACTTTCATTCTGCTGGTTTTTTCACGCAGTTTGCATGCTATGTGTATCGTGTCATCCATACAAACTCTTCCGAAAGTAGCTGATGGGATTTTACGTGTGGAAGATGTCCTACGTGCATTCACACACAGAACCTCTGTTTATAGCCTCATTCGAAGGACGTTTCGGGAAAATGGATTCAGGCGCAATGTTAACTCTGAGGGAAAATCCCCATGTACTGAAACGTCCCGGCGGTGATTCGAACCAGCGACCCCAGGTTCACTATGATTACGACTCCGGCGCTCTACTAACTGAGCTATTTCGCCCCCTGAAGGGATTATGTTGGACTGGAAGGACACAACTTTGTCTGCGATAAAATTCTTGCAAGGACTGGTAAAAGAAATATCTTTCTTGCAGTGAGTGTGTCGCCAGTTTCCAAATAAGACCATCGGTGTTTTCTGAAATATCTTTATGCCCACTTTTGTTCACACAATTAAAGTAAATACAGGGATACTTAATTATATAGTTGACGAAAGCCGGCAATATCTCTGATACTGTTTGTCGTAACGTGAATGAAGCGCGCGCGCGCGCGCGCGCGCGTGTGTGTGTGTGTGTGTGTGTTTTCTTTCTTAATGGTGTGTGTGCGTGTGCGTGTGCGTGTGTGTGTGTGTGTGTGAGAGAGAGAGAGAGAGAAAGAAAGAGAGAGAGAGAGAGAGAGAGAGAGAGAGAGAGAGAGAGTCTTCGAAAAGCAGGGAACGGCAATCGGGAACGGAACGAGGCAAAGGGCGGCAACTTGGAAGAAAGCAAATCACGCGAAGGGGAGACAAGCAACCAGCCGACGGCAACAGCAGCTCAAGAGCGCCATAGTGCACGAGCAAGAGGACCGGGTCAGGCGACATGGACAAGACACCGATGTTGTATAACAGGCCTCAGGCAGGAGGACGGAAGATGGGGGGAGGGGGTGGGTGGGAGGGATAAGTGTGTGTGTGTGTGGGGGGGGGGGTACTCACGGTGTTCCTCAATCATACTGACCAGTAGAAAAGCACTGGTCATGTTGTTGGTGTCCTGCCGGAAGAAGGGCGGTGGTGGGGTATGGGGGTGGGATCGAGATGGAAGGGGAGAGAGGGAGAAGGGCAGAGGTAGGGGAGGATAGGGAAGGGAAGGAGTGGGGGTTATTTCCGTTAAAAAAAAATGTATTTCCGCCTTCTGCAACTTCTGTCCAAGAAATTTCTTTTTGTCCCCCCCCCCCCCCCCCCATCCCACACACACACTTTTTGATTGTGTTGTTTCTTCTCTATTGTCATCCACTGCTTGTGCATTCGATGATCTAATCTAGAAATGTATAAACTCTTTTTTTTTCTTGTCATAAGTTATTGCAAATCATTTTGTGTTTGTTTTGTGTTGGCATTGTTGTTGCTTTAATCTGGTGACCACGTAGTGAAAATGTAGACACTGTTCTTAGCGGATACAACCTGTCTGTTCTGCGCTGTCATTTTGCCCATACGGCTTTGTTGTTGTTGTTTTTGTTTTAAATGTTTTTGCATTTTTTGATAACTTTGTGTGTGTGTGTGTGTGTGCGCGCGCGCGCGCGCGTGTGTGTGTGTGTGTGTGTGTGGAAACTGGAGGTGAAAATTTCTGCCGAATAGCTGACGCCTCACAATACGATCTATTCTTTGTTGTTTTATTCAGGATGTCAGTAGATAAATCAACATGACATGGATTTGTTGCACAAACTTGGTATAGACAGTCATGTTTGCGTATTGTTGTTGGTCTTCTCAGGACAGGTCATTTTCCCCTACATGATGACATCCAGCCCCGAAGGGAGCTTTGTGTGGGTCGACTGGGTTGTGATAGAATTGAAACAGTACTAAAACATTCTCTATATCCTTTGAATATATTTTTCTCTCATGCTCCTTATGAACGTTTTACTGTTTTCTCTTTCTCCGGGGTGTGAAAAAACAAGTGGGATGGCTGAAGTCCTCAGCGCGACCTAATGTTGTGCACCTTAACTCTCACCAGTTGGGGTATTTTGGCACTAACTTTTGAAGAGCATTGAGTCATTACAAATTATGGATCATGAAATAAAGATTATGCCTGAAATATATCGTTTTATATTTAAAAAAATGAAGGTAAGTATCTTTGAATTTTGAATTTATGGGGAAAAAATCAACAGTCTGACCACACACAGGAACAGCTCAGTTGGTAGAGTGCCGGACTCGCAATATTGGTGATTCTAAAGTTTCGGGTTCGAATCTCTGTTGGGCGTTTCAGTACACACGGATATTTCCCTCGGTGTTGACATTGGTTCTGACACAATTTCTCTAAAAGTCCTTCGGATGAGACTGTTAGCCGAGGTTCCGTGTTAACGCACGGATAACATTTTGCATACATGTAAAATCCCATAACCAACTTTCGGAAATGATTATATTCATTTCAATTATTTAGAAAATCAAGATATATACACATGCGCGCGCACACACACACAAACAGACACAGTACACACAAATACAAACGCACACATGCACTTTCATATACACGGTGCACACATACGCACACACATACACTCACATATATACATACACATATACACACATATGCACACATACACATACGCATACACAAACATATACATACATACACGCACACCCACACACACATACACACACGTACGCATACGCCACACACACACACCACACAACCCCACACACACACACACACACACACACACACACACACACTCCGCCATGATGTAATATAAGAGAGAGAGAGAGAGAGAGAGAGAGAGAGAGAGAGAGAGAGAGAGAGAGAGAGGAAGAAGAAGAAGAAGAAGAAGATTAAAGGTCAAACTAATGCTTGATGGTGTCTAGGCCTGTGGCCCCGAACATGCTTGGTCAGTGCGTGTACTGACAGCACGTGCACAAATGATACATTCTAGTGAAGACGAGACAAAGAATCGTATCGTCCTCACATCCCACAGAGACCCCACGTTATTTGCACACACACACACCCACACACACACACACACACACACACACACACACACACACACACACACACACATGTATGTGTGTGTATATATATACATATATATATATATATATATATATATATATGAGAGAGAGAGAGAGAGAGAGAGAGAGAGAGAGAGAGTTGCTTTCCTTTCTATCCCAGTTTCTCTTTTTTTTCATTTATTCCGTTTTTCTGCATTTTTCCTTTTTTCCCAATCAAAATTTGTTCTGCTTGATAAAATACTTGATTTATGTCGTGTTTTTCAAGTTCACGAAGATACACTGAATAATGAAGCCGCAGGACAACGACACAAGACACATGCTCGCATTTATTATGTGACCAAAAAGGGAAAAAAAAAATCAAATACAAGATGAATCAATTAACTCCGTTTGAACTGAGAGAAAAGAGATTCTTCATTGATAGCAAGTTGAATGGCTAAAATAGTGTGTTTGTACTGGTTCGTATACGTGTGTGTATGTTTGAGGGGGGTGGGGGATGGGAGGGGACGGGATGGCTGGGAAGGAAGTGTTGGGGGTGGAGAGAGAGAGAGAGAGAAGGGGGAGAGGGGGGGGGGGAGGCAACAGAACGAGACCATGATGACCCAGAACAGCACTTAGCTGATTGTTGAGAAGCAAAGTTTTCCGAGATGATAACTTCTTTCCGATTTGACCTCACCCCCCCCCCCCCCCACATCTCCACATCTCCCACGATCCGCCACCCACCTTCCCCCACCCTGCCACACTCCCTCATCCCTCAATCCACCCCACCACCACCCCCTTTCTACTCCGCTCCACTCTTCCTATTCTCCCGCCCCCTCCCCCCCCCCCCCCCCCCCCCCCCCCCGCCCTCCGGCGCACAATCACATCTCTAGTTTCGACCACTTCTCCCTGAGAGGAGTGTAAACAGTGCTCTGTGGCGTGGTGGTGGAGGGTAAGGGGCACGGGTTCGAAACCCGGGGTGGCCTATGCTGACGACAGCCGCTGTGACGCAGTAGCGCCGGAAGCCCTCAGTAGTAGTAGTACTAGCTGCCTGGAGCTGGCCCACGGGAGCAGGGAAGGTCCAGGGAAAGGTCCAAGGGGCTTGGTTGTTACAGGGTCTATCACTTTAGCGTTATCAGCAGGAGGAAGTGGGTGGTGTGGGTGTGTGTGGGGGGGGGGGGGGAGGGGGGGGGGGGGGGGGAGTTGATATGAGGCCCGTCGACTGGAAGTTTTGATATCTGCGGGGCGATAACTCGTGCATTATCGCCAACCTGTTCGCCACGGACTTGAGGGGTGGAGAGAGAGAGAGAGAGAGAGAGAGAGAGAGAGAGAGAGAGAGAGAGAGAGAGAGAGAGAGGTGGTGCGTTTCGGGAGTTTAGGTGGAGAGGTTGGAGGACAGGAGACAACCTGTTGAGACAAGAAGCCCCCCCCCCCCAACCACATTCCCCATTCCCTCTCCTACTTCGCCTCCCCCACCCCCCACCCCCCACCCCCCACCTGACAGCGCCCCAGATAAGAGAAGGGGGCCCAGACAAGAGAGGTGTCGTGATGAATGTTGCAGGGATATTGCTGTCACTGTCGGACACATCTCATCAATCCCTCGCCATGACACCACCCAACCCCCCCCCCCCCTCACCCCACCTCAATCCCTCCCGCCACACCACACCACACCACACCCGCCCTGCCCCTCCCTTCCCCTTCCCGTTCCACACCCTCCTCTGTCCTCCTCTTACCCCCATCACCTCTCCCTCCCCCCCCCATACCCTCCTCTGCCAGCAATCAATGTGTCCTTATATTACAAGAGACTTCAACGATTAAGTGATATGATCGATTTGTCTTCAGCTGCCGCTCGTCTCTCTTGTCAGACCCGTTCCGGACAGCGGAGCACCTCCACGGCGCTACGATTCCGCCCGTCTCCTCCCTTCCTATGGGTGGGGGGGGGGGAGAGGGAGGGGCAAGGGGGGGGGGTCCCGGGGATGACGAAGGGTAAGGGAGTGAGGGAGGCGGGGTAGGGGTGCGGCGGATGGAGGAGGGGGAAGAGGATGGAGGTGGGGTGAGGGGGAGGGGGATATGGAGGGTGGAGGGGGAGGGGGGGGGGAGACGCCCGCTCCATTAAGCGTATCGTGTGTCATCTCCTGCCCTAAATCATGCTCCGCCTTCACCTCGCCATTCAAGCACCTTGTCGTTCAGCTTTGCAGCCGCTAAGTCCACGTCAGCTCTTTAAAGCAGTTATGTTGCCAAACAGCGACGTCTCATAAACGCTGCCCCTATGGAAAGCCCGAGTATCAAATGACGCCATTAATTCAGCAAGACTCGTCGGCCGCTGTTTTTCTTCTTTCTCTTCTTCTGTTTCCTTTTTATTATTTTTTTTTTTTCAATTTTGTCTTTTTCTTGATGATGCGCGCCTTCGGCTGAAATTCTTCAACGGAGATGTTGGTATGATAACATAAACAGACGGAAACTGATACTTTGTTAGTGTAGCTGAAATCAATAGCTATTTTGAAAGAAGGAAGAAGAAAAAAAAAATAAAGAAAAATCAACGGGTGGTGGGTAATTTTCGGACGACTGGCTTTTGAGGTGTGTAGCCTATGCGGTGTGCGGCTTCACAATGCCCGTGTCACGAGGACGAGAGATCGGTCTCTGCCAGTCACGCTTCCACGCTGCACTCTCTCTCTCCCATGCTGGTCTCTGCTTGCAGACTAGTCTCTGTTCAATGCTATTGTCTGTTCCACGTTAGTCTTCCTTCCATGTTAATCTCTGTTCCCTGCTATTCTCTCTTCCACGTTAGTCTTCCTTCCATGTTAATCTCTGTTCCATGCTACTCTCTGTTCCACGTCAGTCTTCCTTCCATGTTAATCTCTGTTCCACGTTAGTCTTCCTTCCATGTTAATCTCTGTTCCACGTCAGTCTTCCTTCCATGTTAATCTCTGTTCCACGTCAGTCTTCCTTCCATGTTAATCTCTGTTCCACGTTAGTCTTCCTACCATGTTAATCTCTGTTCCATGCTATTCTCTGTTCCACGTTAGTCTTTCTTCCATGTTAATCTCTGTTCCAGGCTATTGTCTGTTCCACGTTAGTCTTCCTTCCATGTTAATCTCTGTTCCAGGCTATTCTCTGTTCCACTTTAGTCTTCCTTCCATGTTAATCTCTGTTCCACGTTAGTCTTCCTTCCATGTTAATCTCTGTTCCATGCTTGTCTCTGTTCCATGCTAGTCTTCCTTTCATGCTATTCTCTGTTCCATGCTAGTCTTCCTTTCATGCTGGTCTCTGTTCTATTCTAGTCTTCCTTTCACTGGTCTCTGTTCTATGCTAGTCTTCCTTGCATGCTATTCTCTGTTCCATGCTAGTCTTCCTTTCATGCTAGTCTCTGTTCCATGCTAGTCTCTGTTCCATGCTAGTCTCTGTTCTATACTAGTCTTCCTTTCATGCTGTTCTCTGTTCCATGCTAGTCTCTGTTCCATGCTAGACTTCCTTTCATGCTAGTCTCTGTTCCACGCTAGTCTTCCTTTCATGCTGGTCTCTGTTCCATGCTAGCCTTCCTCCCATGTTACTCTGTGTTACATACTAGTCATTCTTCTTTATTAATCTCTGTTCCATGTTAGTCTCTGTTCTATGACAGCCTTTCTTCCATGTTACTCTCTGCTCCATGCTCGTGTCCGATTCATGCTTGTCTCTTTTCCAAGCCAGTATCTCTATCATGCAAACGGACCGTGAACAGGACAGACACACTCACCACGGATATTTTCCTGTTTTCTCCTGTTTCTGCATTACTGCAGTTTCCTGGCCGGAAATTTTTTGCCTAAGAGTAAATTGGTCTGTCATGAAAAGTACGTCTTCATCATTCATGTCTTTATTCAGCATCTAAATAAAAGGACGAATTTATAAAAATCCGAATGAAAGGCAACGCGCTTGTGCTCGACGTAGGAAACCAATTCGTAATCCACGCATTTGCCCTTCTACCTGTACATCTTAATACGTGTAAAACACTATCTGGAATTGTTTTCTTCTTGCATTCCTGAAAGTGGAAAACATTGGCTTGTATTCGCCGGTCCAAATGTACACATGAAAGAAAGTATTTATGTGTCCGAATGAAAAGAACAGCGACCATGAGCACCGTGGGAAACAAACAAGAATCCCAAGCCTAGGCGTTTTTATCTTTGTATCATGTTACTCGTAAAACACTGAATGGGTTTGTTTCCGCCTACCTGTCCAGAAACCGGGAAAAGTGGCATTCACCGGTCAGAACGTCCCTAATGGCTGGCGTGTGGGGGTATTGGCAGGAAAGTGTTTCCTGGGAAGTCAGGGTCTTCAATACAGAAGAGCTTCGCAAATCAAGCTTGCCTGGCATCAAGGCATTCATCATGAACTCTCAGCTCCGATGGGTTGGACATGTGATCCGTACAAGCGAAACACGACTTCCAAAACTGGTCTTCTTCTCGGAGCTGGCGTGTGGTGAAAGAAACACTGGTCGGCCAATCAAACGCCTAAAGAATTGCCTGGATGCATCCATATGAGCATGTTGTATTCCTCAGGTTGTGTGTGAGACCCTTGCATTTGAGCGCAGCGCCTGGCGACTTGCTGTCTACTCGGAGTAAAAGTCTTAGAAGAGAGACGCCTACAAGTCCTACACCAGAAGCGTCAAGCGTCAAGGAGAGGAGCCCGCAAGGAGAGGAGACCAGACCTTGCCTCCGTTGTCGCATGAGTCTTGGGCGCCCTTCTGCTGGATTCTGTTACCCCTCTCCTATCTCCTCCCCCACTATACCCATACCCACCACGTTTTTTTCCCTTGCCACCGGTACTGCTGGGATTCGAACATGAACCTTCAGGAAGGTCGAGGCCACAATCCAAGGCCACGTCTGGCGGATCTCTGACCTACATAGCTCACCGGACACCTTTGTGTTTTTTATGTTGGAACATGTCTTGTAAATTTCAGTAGTGTTGTATCTCCTGGATCAGATCCAGCCGAAACTGTGTTCAGCTGCTCCTGCCCTGTATTGCATCACAGTACATTGTTCTGTGTTCTATAACGTTCTGCTCACGGTGTAAAATCACGCTACGTTCTCTCCGGATAGCATGGGAATCACAGAGAATAGGGTGTGATACTAGGCACTTTTCTATAGCACGGGGCTATTCATTATCATTGTATTCTCATACATATGGTGGTTGGCTGAACAAGAAATACCATGACTTGACAACGTGTGAAAGCATATTTATGTTTCGATCCCGCACATTTGCCAGGGACAATGAATTTGAAATGCGAACAGACATTCCTGTGTCACTCACTAGGAAGAATGGATTCTGGCTGGAGGAAAGGGGACCGGAGGGGGTACAGGATTTGCCAGGTCCGAACTGGAGTTTTAATTACTTCTGTCAGGGATTTAGGGAGGTTAGAAGAGCGGGTATCACCGGAGCTGATATGAGACACAGGGCTCGGCACCTCTCAACTTTATTGGTCAGTTGACAGCCAGGTTCTCCGCCTGTTATCTCCGCCACAAAGGGTCCACCCACCCATCCACAATCTTTTTCTACGAAACCAGTTACAGTGAAACTTAGTTGTCCCTTGGGGATACCTGACTGGCTCGGTGGTTGAGCACCGTCACAGTCACAGTTCGTGAGTTCAAACAGTAAAAACAGATTTTTTTTTCTGCACAGCTTGAAGTGTGATGTTTTGGTGGTGTCGGTGTAGTGGTAAACCAATAACCAACCCCCATCCCTCTCTCCACCAACCCTTCTCCCCCCCTCCCCTCACACTCCTACCCCCTCCACTCTGTGGATGGCTATCCCAGTCTGTCATGACTTTTGGTAGGGAGCCCGGTTAAAGCTGAATGTGACCCAAGTGAAACGTGGCTGCTTCGTGATCATTTTGGTGACGACAGCTTAGTACGAATGTTGCTAAATGTAATCACTGCAGTTTGTGTTAGCTTATTTGATTATCAAAACTAGGGACCATAGCTGGAGGGATATATAGGTTCCACTGCGCATCATTGTGTTCATTGTGGAAATGTACTTCCGGCTCTCATAGCATCGACATTTTGTCATTGAAATAAAAAAAAACTGATCATACGACTGAGAAGAAGATAAACAGAGACAAGTCTTACCATAAAATATGAAACAAAGGAAGGAAAGACGAACAGACGGACCCACTGACAGATGTGTTGTGTGCTGGAGAAGTCTCGGTCGTTTTAAAAGTTAAAAAAAATAATTTAGCAAACCGGAAAAGATTCTGCACTCTGGCCAATCGCAGCTCAGTTCTGTCTTGTAACATCCACTACCATAATCATTAAACCTTCAGAGAAGGGGGGGGGGGGGGGGCTCCTTTTTATGAATTTACCAATCGCACTGACGTTTGAACAAAACACATATGTCGAAAATATATCGGTCGGGTTGCTTTTATTCATTGTGTGTGCTTAAATAGGTCTTTTCGGTGTGTTTGTGTGATTATTTGTATTTTGGCTTCTTTCCAGCAATATTGCTGTCAGTTTTACTTCTGTTGTCATAATCTTATTCGCAACTGATTACAAAAATCGCACACAAAAAATGCCATGTGGAAGGAGAGCATATCAATATCTCACCAGTATTTCTAAATTGAAAACGTCGTTTTCTAAATTGACAAGTGTTTTACACCTCTCGGTAAGACAATCAAAATACTGCAAATATCGTGACAGGAAGTACACTTCTCAAACACTTGTCGAAACAGCTCTGTGCCCAAGTTTACAAAAGGCCCCGCGAAGTGTACCAAGTACAGTCCACTATCCCCGATCAACACATCAAATTTTGCTACACATGCCAAATGCACTAATCATGTTTCCATATCTTTGCAGCATTTAGTTGTAAGCAGATGGAACTCCAGGTGTTATGGATTACCAAACACACACACACACACACACACACACACACACACACACACACACACACACACACACACACACACACACACAAACGCACACGTGCGCGCGTATACAAATACCGATTAAGATTTATCGTAGCTCAATGGATTTTGGAAGGGGCCTTTCTGGCCCACAGTGACGACCATTCGGAATGGCAGCATGCGGCGTTTCATACGCCCGGGAAAAGGCCATCCGGTAGCAAAACTCATTGTCTTTCCAACGGGTGGCTGACGGAGCTGGCAGAACCAACGACAAATACAGCGAATTAAAGTGTATAAAGACCTTCTCTTCTTTGTTAAGACTCAGTCTTTGTAGCGACTTGCTTGTCTCTAGCACGCTGTTCTCTGTGCATGAGACTGACCTTTCAGTGAAGACTGCAGTTTGAACACCTAGTTTGTGTGAAACGTTCCCATCTTGGTGTTAGACATACATCGCACTGAAAACTCCATTCTTCGAACTATTCACTTTCCTGAGTCACTGATCTCTTTGTCTGTATTAGATTTAACGTCCTCAGAATGAGACTCCATTTCAAAAGTTGCTTCTGTTGGAACATTACTAACACAATAAGACTTCCTTTCAGAAAATTCTTGTTGTTCTGGAACTTTTTCTCTGTTTGTACGTTCCAGAATTACTACTTACCCAGTGAACACTTCCTCTATTTGAAGACGTAACTTTAGAACTTTTTTTTTCTCTTATGTATCATAATCATCTGCCATTTAAGACTTACCTCTCTGAACACTTGCTTTTCTCTATACCTGCTTTAGATTTATCTCGAAACAAGGTTTCTTCTCTTTAACGACTTTTTTTTTTTCTTCTCCAGCACGTTGCTTTTCTTCTCTATAACAATATCCCCTCTCTCTTCCTGTTCACCCGAGATTTCCCTAAATCGTCGTCCCGCCTTTAAAAACGTACTTTTCTGGTTCTTTCTGTTTTAATGTTTGTGTATACCAGATCTACCTGAAACCGTGAGGGAGAGGAGAGATATCAAGCTGGAGACAAAACTAAAGAAGGTGTACGTGGTATGGGCGCACTGCCCATTTTAGCTGTTTGCCTGTGAGATGTGGACAGTCCACTCGCACCACGCCAGAAAGCTTATTAATCGTTTCCAGATGAGCTATCCTAAAAAGGTTGCTGAAGATCATTCAAGAAAAAAAGACAAAAGTTCCAGACACAGAGGTACCCTTTCCAAACTGAGCTGCCGAGTTTCCATACACCCTACTGAGAAAAGCAGAAGTCAGACAGGCCGGCCACCTGGTGTGAAGACAGCCTAATACACGTCTCCCTCAGAGGGTTCTCGTCAGTGAACTGGAGGAAGGCACTCTTTCACAGGGTGGTCAGTAAAAA
Source organism: Conus canariensis (assembly GCA_033310375.1). Classification (NCBI taxonomy): domain Eukaryota; kingdom Metazoa; phylum Mollusca; class Gastropoda; order Neogastropoda; family Conidae; genus Conus; species Conus canariensis. The sequence continues at coordinate 29,472,778 of CM065714.1, read as the reverse complement.
GCGCTTCAAGGACACGCTGTAGGTCTCGGAAAAGACCTTTGACATTGACCCAACCACCTGGGAAACAGTGGCACTAAACCGCCCCGTCTGGCGAATTGTATTAGTAGGGGAGCGGCTTCTTCTGAGCAATAATGAAGCAGAGTGGCTTCTTCTGAGCAATACATGATAGCAGAGGTGGCTTCTTCTGAGCAATAATGATAGCAGAGTGGCTTCTTCTGAGCAATACATGATAGCAGAGGTGGCTTCTTCTGAGCAATACAGATAGCAGAGATGGTTCTTCTAGCAATACTGATAGCAGAAGTGGCTTCTTAGGAGCAATACATGATAGCAGAGGTGGTTTCTTATAGCAATACGGATAGTAGATCGGCTTCTTTCAGAGCAATACATGATAGCAGAGGTGGCTTCTTATGAACAGATTAGAGGAGATAGTGTAGAAGTGGCTTCTTATGAGCAATACAGGATAGAGAGGGGCTTTTTGAGCAATACATGAATAGTAGAGGTGCTGTTTTCTTAGCAATACAGGATAGTAGAGGGGCTTTTCTGAGCAATACATGATAGCAGAGGCGGCTTCTTATGATAATACAGGATAGTAGAGGCGGCTTCTTATGAGTAATACGTGATAGTAGAGGTGGCTTCTTAGAGCAATACAGGATAGTTAGAGGTGGCTTTTAGAGTAATACAGGATAGTAGAGGCGGCTTCTTAGGAGAAAACATGATAGAAAGGCGGCTTCTTATGAGTAATGCAGGATAGTAAGCGGCTTCTCTCAGGATAATACAGATAGTAGAGGGGCTTCTTAGGAATATAAGGATAGTAGAGGCTGGCTTCTTAGGAGTAATACAGAATAGTAGAGGGGCTTTTTGAGATAATACAGGATAGTAGAGGCGGCTTTTAGAGCAATACAGGATAGTAGAGGCGGCTTCTTGGAAAATACAGGATAGTAGAGGCGGCTTCTTATGGAGTAATACAGGATAGTAGAGGCGGTTCTTAGGAGCAATACAGGATAGTAGAGGCGGCTTCTTAGCAGCAATACAGGATAGCAGAGGCGGCTTATTAGGAGCAATACAGGATAGTAGAGGCGGCTTCTTTGGACAATACAGGATAGAAGGCGGCTTCTAGTGAGTAGCAGGATAGTAGAGGCGGCTTCTTGGAAGCAGTACAGGATATAAGAGGCGGCTTCTTAGGACAGTACAGGATAGTAGAGGCGGCTTCTGTAGCAGCAATACAGATAGCAGAGGCGGCTTCTTAGCATAATACAGGATAGTAGAGGCGGCTTCTTAGGTAATACAGGATAGTAGAGGCGGCTTCATATGAATAATGCATGATAGTAGAGGCGGCTTCTATAGATATACAGGATAGTAGAGACGGCTCCTTAGCAGTAATACAGGATAGCAGAGGCGGCTTCTTAGGAGCAATACAGGATAGTAGAGGCGGCTTCTTAGGAGCAATACAGGATAGCAGAGGCGGCTTCTTAGGAGCAATACAGGATAGTAGAGGCGACTTCTTGTGAGCAGTAAAGGATAGCAGAGGTGGCTTCGTAGGAGCAATACAGGATAGTAGAGCCGGCTAATTAGGAGCAATACATGATAGTAGAGGTGGCTTCTTATGAGTGACACAGGATAGTTGAGATGGCTTCTTAGGAGCAATACAGGATAGTAGAGGCGGCTTTTTAGGAGCAATACAGGATAGTAGAGGCGGCTTCTTCAGAGCAATTCACGATAGCAGAGGCGGCTTCTTGTGAACAATACAGGATAGCAGAGGAACGTCTCCATAGGAGCAATACAGGATAGCAGAGGCGGCTTCTTGTGAGCAATACGGGATAGCAGGGGAGCGGCTCCTTAGGAGCAATACGGGATAGCAGAGGCCTAAGGGAAACGTGGGCACCTTCTCGTTGTCTTCAGATCACATGCACACAAGGTGCGGCAGCAGCGTCTTCTGTGCTGGCGTGGGACTGATCAGCCATAGTCGGACACACCGCACGTCATCCTCGACTACTACGGACGAACAACGACGATTAGATTTACCATCCGATTCTCTCTCTCTCTCTCTCTCTCTCTCTCTCTCTCTCTCTCTCTCACACACACACACACACACACACACACACACAAACA
>CM065714.1:29463169-29465669 GCA_033310375.1 Conus canariensis | reverse complement strand
TTATAAATGAATTACGTATGGAAAGACGTCATAGGCATTTCGCTAGTCTGTTCTGAGTTGTATATTAAATAAGCGTTGTTTTGCACCTTGCGCGCGCGCGTGTTTGTGTGTGTACGTGTGTGCGCGCGTGCGTGCGTGCGTGTGTGTGTGTGTGTTTTGGCTTGTGTGTCAATGTGTGTGAGGAGAATCATGGGGAGGCGATCAGGGGTGGTAAAAGTGGGAAGGTGGAAGGTAAGGGGGGGTGGGGGAGGTGGAAAGAGTGCCAAAGGGTCGTTAAACGGCACACAGACTTCAGCAGAACGAGGACACACTAGGATGGGCAGCACAAATGCCACTTCTGACGTTAGGCGCCTCCAGGGAGGGAGGGGGGAGTAGGTCGGGGGCGAGTGGGGGAGCAAGGAGAAGGGTCAAGGCGAGGAAGGGAAGGGTGAGGGGTGGGGGAAAGGGATGGAGAGGAGGAGGGGGAAAAAACAGGAGGGGGAGGGGAAGAAGGGGTGTTGTTAATCAGTCAGGATCTGTCTGCGAACTCTTTGTTCTACCAGCTCAGCGAGCCGAAGCATCCATGAATGAATGGTCCAAGACCCCGGACTCGTTAGAAAAAAAAAATGGACGTGGGCAACTCTTTATCGGGTCAGCTGTTAGGTATGTGCGATTCAAGGGCAGGGTTCCCCACAAACAATCACCCCAGGCTGGACAATTGGACCCCTTGGCTGCCCAGTGGTCAGTAATTGGCCAGCGGAGCCTTCAAGTCTGCCTGATTGGCTACCTTTTCAGCGGGCTGACCTTCCAGGCCCCCTGGCGCTGTCCTCTCACCTTTGGCTAATGGTGTTGTGCTCACGCCAGGGACCCGCGCACGTTGCCACTCGACCGCAGGTTTCTCACTTAGAGAGGCATCCTGGTAAGTCACGTTTGTGCAACTAGCCCAGGACCCCCTCCCTCCCTCCCCACAACCCCCCCCCCCCATCTCTCTTTTAATGTTCTCTGTCTCTGTCCCTCTCTGTCTCTGTCTGTCTGTCTGCCTCTCTGTCTGTGTCTCTCTCTCTGTCTCTCTGTCTCTGTCTGTCTGTCTGTCTGTCTGTCTGTCTCTCTCTCTCTCTCTCTCTCTCTCTCGCGCGCGCGCGCGCTTTTGTGTGTGTGTGTGTGTGTGTGTGTGTGTGTGTGTGTGTGTGTGTGTGTGTGTGTGTGTCATTTTGACAAGTTCTGTTGACTTTATCTTAGGGAAATCTTTCTATTTCACAAGAATTGTGTGACATTAGGGAACGTTAGGGAACGGTGATGTTGAATAACCCCTCAAAAGCTATACATCTCACACCAGCAATAATCAGTTCATGTTAAGCAGATACTTAGAAGAAAATTCAAAAAGCGAAAGAGCGAGACCCATAAGCCTAAACCAATCATGTTAATACTATTCATCGTTTAGTAATCAGACAGAAATGTCCATGCTATGACAATCTGTGCTTCATTCAAACTGAATGCTAACATTTCACGCGTTTCCAAACTCCAAAGATCACATTCATGGCATGCGCGCGCACACACACACACACACACACACACACACACATATGCACACGCACTTCTGCACACGCACACGCGCGCGCACACACACACACACACACACACACACACACACACACACACACACACACATGCGCCCACGCACACACATGGGCCCATGCCCACACATCATACACACATGTACATCCACTACCCCCCCCCCCCCCCACACACACACACACACACACGCACACAAAATGGTAGGTAGGCACTCAAGGTCTGACCAGCGCGTTAGGCTAATGCGTAGGTCAGACATCCGCTGAGTCGTAGCCACGAGACCCTTCTTCAAATGTCTCATCCTTGTTGTTGATTCATTTATCCATCAGCTTCAAATCATGCGTAGTGTGGTCTCAAAATTTAGCGGATGTGGTGTAATGCATATGGACTAGTCCGCACGCAGTGACGCCTCCTTGATGAAACTGAAACTGAAACATGGCATACCAACTTATGCAATGTCTCATGCTTTCATTTACTATTATTATTACTGAGCTACAACATTATTCTCCTTGAAGCGTGACGCCCTTTGTGAATGAGGCCGTGTGTGTATTGTGTGGTCTCAGAACTGATGTTCTAAACTAGGCTAAGAGAGTGCGGTGCGTGAAAAAAAACCTAGTCCACGCTGGTTACACGCTGGTTACAATGGCGTGCTTTCTTCTCCAAGCATGATATTCCTTCTGTCTTGTGAGTGCTTTATAGTGCACAAGATGGCAGCTGCTGTTATAATAGCTCCTGTTTTTTTGTTTTTTTTGCTCATTGTATTCATTCAGACTTTTGGCGGGGACAATGAACTGTCGAAAGACGATAACGGACTGAAAGTAGACTGTGATGAATATGGTATGACCTAAAAAAAAATGAAAGGACACACACACACGCGCGAACACGCACGCACGCACACACACACACACACACACACACACACACACACACACACACACACATACACACA
>CM065714.1:29415669-29445669 GCA_033310375.1 Conus canariensis | reverse complement strand
ACACGTCATGTGACTTAGTTAGAAAATTCCGGAATGTAAGCTTTTACATTTCATGCATTGAAAGTAAGATGTTTTCATACGAATAATCTCAGAAACAAATTTGGATTAGACAATGTCACAGTGTGGGAACTGTTTGCAAAATAATGATGATGTCTGTTTTGTTCCTTTATAGACAACTTTTTTTTTTTTCTTTTTTTTTTTTGCTGTCCCATCTTCTGTGCCACTTCAGTGGCAAAGCACCCACGCCGCTAATTCCGACACCCCGTCCACAGCCACAGCCCGGTCGGCCCCGCCGCAGCCCCGGCACCGGCAATCCACAGGGAGCAGTCAATGTCAAGTCGTCAGGAGGCAACCCACCGGAGGAGACATTGTACTGCTGCCGAGTCGCTTCGGTGGTGTTCATTGGCGCCTGTTCTGATCCAACATACGCAGGACACCACCTACTAAGCCCCCTACTGACGACAATAATTGCTTAGTCGCGGAGCCGGCGTGAGTGAGCTCTCCCTCCAGAGGGCGCCACCACGTCCGTTCAGCGACAGCCCCCATGGACCCGCCGATACCGGTGACCCCGACGGAACCAAACTAAGGCCACAGACGTGGAGAGGACATCGAAACTGAGGTCACCATGAGAGCAGGGCATGAAGGGCCACAGAATCTGGGACATTTTTTTTTAATGCTGATCGATGAAAATGAGGATGATGAAGATGATGCTACCGATTTTCATTCCGGTCTGAGACTGCATGACAGGGCTGTACTCTACGTTTCCTTTTATAATATATATATTCCGGCGTCAACCAGGCCCGAGAGATACAGACGCCTGCAGTTTTGGTCAGGAAATTTGAGCAACATTCTCAGAGACCCATCCATTAAGTGGATGAAACTCGACTGTGTGGTCCCAGTCTTCCAAATTTGAGCCCGTAGCAAGCTCAGCTCTGGGTAGGAGCCGGTCGGGGCAGAAAAATCCCACATGACTCTGATGGCAATCGAACCCACGACCTTCCAGCCGGGAGTCCGCGACGCTAACCACTTCACCACGGCGGCTGGTCGGTTATAGACAACTTGATCATTCGCTTTCAGATTTAGAATCCGTTAAACTCATACCATAGTTGTTGATTTTTATTAAGAGACACAACATGACCGAGTTCACTGTGCTTACTGTATGGATTGCGGTACAAAACAATTATTACTGAGTCATAGCATAGCTGTAAAAGTAACAATACAACACTCAGGTCTGTCTCCTCTCCCCAGCCACTCAGCTATACATCAGTAGCGCACAGAGTGGCCATCGTCTGTCACACAATGACCCTAAGAGTTATTAGACACCACTCGGCCTTCTCTTTCTACTATTAGGACAGCTTTTCAAAACAATGTAGTATATCACTGATTCCATCATTTACGGATTTGAAAACGAGTAAACATGATCAAATTTCTGCACAGTGTTACTCGTAAACGTATATTGTTTGGTCAGACAAATGTCCATTGTTCTCTATCCGAAATTCCACAGTACTGGAGAAAATACAAACAAACAAACAAAAGCTCAGACATGATGCTCACGTTCCATTCTCTCTCATTTCAGTGTCTGGCTTTCTGCACGCGCGCGCGTGTGTGTGTGGGTGTAGTTGCTTGTGTGCTTGCGTGCATGCACACCTGTGGTGTGCCTGTGCATGTGCGTGTGTGTGTGTGTGCTCTGGCGTGTTCGCGCGCGTACTCTATATCTGTGGTGTGTGTGTGTGTGTGTGTGTGTGTGTGTGTGTGTGTGTGTGTGTGTGCGTGTGTGCGTGTGTGTGTGTGTGTGTGTGTGTGTGTGTGTGTGTGTGTGTGTGTGTGTGTGGATGCCCTTTCAAGAGAAACAACCCAGACAGTAGGATAGATAATCGGACAAGAAACAGCAAAGATTCTATGGACCAACAGGAAGATGACCAACATTTGAAGATGCAGAAGAATAGGTTCACCTTGTCGGCATGATCAGAACGTCAGTATTACGAGAACATCGAGACCACAGTGTGGAAGGCACAGAACATGATTGTCGTTCTTCGCTACGCCAGGATGGCAGCTGCTGTCTCTGTATTTCTGTTGGTTGAACCATTACTGTCAAGTTCTTCACTGTCCATAGCACATCAGTGGGAGCCATCCGCTGCAATACCCTGTTTTGGAGCCCAACATTTAAAACTCCCTTCTGATGTCCTGGGGGATCTGGTCTGTCTGGTTGGACTGAAGACTCCGAAGAAGAGCTGGGCAGTCAGAGAGGAAGATCATGTGGGATGACAGACTGTTTTTTGCATTTAAGGCCTGAACAGCATGTAACAGTGCAGAGGTTTCAACTCTGAGGAGGGCGGAGAACTGATCAGTGGCGACAGATCTGGTGTCAGAGCTGCCGTCAGGAAGCCGTATGTAGACACCTCCTCTTCCATTCTGAACAGCATTTTCTGCGCAGCCATGTTTGTAGGATTGAGCCCAGGTGGTGTCCGGGTAGCCCTGTCCGGCATTTCAAGTGCCAGGGTCTCAGTTCTAGCGCTGTGTGGTCGTCTTTTCCTCCGACTCCAGGAATCTTGAAGATGACCGGTATGGAGAATCCCGTGACCATTCACAAAGTCTCCGAGCACTTCCCGCTGTTGGTTTCTGACCGGTGGGTGGGTGGGGGGGGGGGGGGGGTTATGTGGGGGTGTGTTTTTGTTTTGGGTTTTTTTCCCTAAAATTGGTTTTTTTGGGGTGTTGGTTTTTTGGGTTGTTCTTGGTTTCCTTTTGGGTTTTTTTTTTTGTTTTGGTTTGGTTTCAAGAAAACCCCCAACAGTGGAAAATAAAAAAAAAAAAAAATTTTAAAAAAAATTTAAAAATAAAAATTTTGAAATAAAAAGAAATATTAATTTGGGTTGTTTAAATAAAAAATTTTCAAAAAAAATTTCGAAAAAAAAATTAAAAGAAAATTTTTTTTTGAACGAAGGAGCTCTTTTTGATTTTTTGGTTTAAAAAAAATTTATTAAAAGGGTTTAAAAAACCCAAGAATCCCAGTGGGGAATCCCTAATAAGTTTTTGGGAAAGAAAAATTTAAAAAATTTTTCTTTTTTTGGTTGGGATTTTGGTCTGTTGGGGGGGAAAAGGCCCCAAAGGGGGGGGGGGGGGGGGGGGGGGGGGGGGGGAAGATCATTTTTTTAAAAAATTTTTTTTTTTGGGTTTTTAAAGGAAAAACAAGTTTGTAAAAAGGGCAATTTTTTAATTAAGGATGGGGAGGGGGAAGGGGGGGGGTGAAAAGGGGGGGGGGGGGGGTTAGGGGGGGGGTTGGGGGGGGGAAGGGGTTATTTTTTAAATTTTTATTTGGGGAACAGATTTTTTTGGGGAATGTTTGAGTTGGGAGGTGGTTTTGGGGGGGGGGTTTTGGAATTTAAGTGAGGGTTAGTTTAGCCTGATTTTGGGGGTTTTTTTGGCCCCTAAAATTTGAAATTTTAGGTTAGGGAAAATTTTAAATTTCTGAGTTTTGTTGGGGGGGGAGGGTTTAATTTTTTAGTTTTTTTAGGGGTTTTGGTTTAAAAAAGGGGGTTTTTTTAACCTTTTTGTTTTTGAAAGGGGTTGGGAAGGGGTTTTTTGAATAAGTTTTTTTAATTTTTTGGGATTATTTTTTTTAGGGAAGTCCCCGGAGTTTTAAGTTGGGGGGGTTTTTGGGGGGGGGGATGGGGTTTTTTAGTTTGGGGTTTTGGTTTTTTTAATTTTTGGTTTTTGGGGTTTTTTTTTGTTTTTTTTTTTTTTGGGGGGGAGGTTTTTTGGGGGGGTTTTTGGGGTTTTTTTTGGGGGTTTTTGGGTTTGGGTTTGTTTGTTTTTTTTTGGTTTGTTTTTAGGTGTTTTTGGGGGGGGGTTGTTTTTTTTTTTGGGGTTTTTTGGGGGGTTGGGTTTTTTTTGTTTGTGTTTTTTTTGGAAGTTTTTTTTTTTTATTTTTTTTTGGGTTTGGGGTAGTTTTTTTTTTTTTTTTTTGGGGTTTTTTGTTTTTGGTTTTTTTTTTTTTTTGTTTGGGGTTTGGGTTGGGTTGTTTGTTTTTTTTTTTTTTTTTGTGTTGGTTTTTTTTTTTTTTTTTAAGTTTTTTGGTTTTTTGGGGTGTGGGGTTTTTTGGTTTTTAAAAAGTGGGGTTTTTGGGGTGTTTTGGTTTTTTTGTTGTTTTTGTTTTTTTTTTGTTTGGTTTTTGGGTGGGGTTTGGGGTTTTTAAGTGGGGTTTTTATTGTTAATTGTTTGGTTGGGGGGTTTTTTTTGGGGTTTTGTTGTTGTTTTTTTTTTTTTTTGTTGGTGGTTTTTTTTTTTGTTTTTGGGGTTTTGGGGTTGGGTTTTTTTTTGGTTTTTTTTGTGGTTTTTGGGGGGTTTTTTTTGTTTTGGGGGGTTTTTGTTTTTGGGGGGTTTTTGGGTTTTTGTTTGGGGGGGGGGGGGGGGGGTTGGGGGGGGTTTGGGGGGGGGGGGGGTGGGGGGGGGGGGGGGGGGGGGGGGGTTTTTGGTTTTTTTGTTTTGTGTGTTTTTTTGGTAAAAAAAATTAAATTTTGGGGGGGGGGGGGTTTTTGAGGGGGGGTAAGGGGGGTTGAGGGGGGGGGGGGGTTATGCGGAAATTTGAAGAAGGGAGGGGTGGGTTTGGGGTGGGGTGTGTGGTGTGTTGTGTGGTGAAAAATGAGCGAAGAAGGGAGAAAAAAGAGAGAGAGAGGAGAGAGGGGGAAAAAAAATTAAAATGGTTTATTCATATAAAAAAGGTTTTTACCCCTTTGGGGGAAAAGGGGATTTTTGAACATTTCAAAAAAAAAAAAACCCCACAAAAAAAAGTTTTTAAAGGGTTTTACCAAAAAAACAACCATAAAAAAAAAAAAAATTGTCAAAAAAAACACAATACGCCCCAAAAATTTTAAAGGAAAAAATAAAAAAAAAAAAAACCCAACATTTTTTTTAATTTTCTTGGGGAAAACCATCAACAACCCCCCCCAAAGGGGCGGGGGGGCCCGAACAATAATTTTCGGAAAAAAAAAAAATTTGGGAAAAGAGAAAAAAGGAAAAAAAAGCAAGAGAGAGAGAAAAAAGAAGGGGGGGGGAGGGGGGGTTGGGGGTTTTTTAAAAAAAGCCCCATAAAAAAAACCAAAAAAAATTAACCCCCAACTTTTAAAAAACGCAATTTTTCCCCCCAAAAAAAAACTGAAATTTTTAAACTTTTTTTAAAAAAAATTTTTTTTCCCCAAAAAATACAATAAAAAAAAACCCCAAAAAAACATTTTTCAAAAAAAACCCCCCCCGGGGCACAGAACAGGGCCCCCAAAAAAACCCTTCCACTCTTGAATGTCCTCTTTAAAAACCCCTTTCATTTTCAGGGGGTTCCCCCCCAAAACCGGGTTTAAAAAGGGGGGCAAAAAAATTTAAAAAAATTGGGGGGAAAAAAAAAGGGCCCCCCCTTTTAAATTGCAATCTGTCGATGAAGGATTAAAAGATAGGCGTTTAGTCGGGGGGGCCAAGGTCAAAAAACCTGACAAAAAACCCCAACCCAAATTAAAATCTCCCGCTTTTTTAAACCCCGGGGGGAAAAAATGTGTGGGTGGGGGTTTTGTGTGTGTGTTTGTGTTGTGGTTTTTTGGGGGGTGTGGTTTTTTTGGTTTTTTAAAAGTTTGTGTGTTTTGAATGTTTTTGTGGTGTTTGTTGTGTGTGTTTGTTTTTTGGTGGGGGGGTTTTTCCCTTTTTTGTTTGTGTTTGGGGGGTGTGTGGGGGGTGGGGGAAAAGGAGAGAGAGGGGGAAAAAGGAGAGAGAGAGGGGGGAAAAAGGGGGGGGAAAAGGGGGAAAAATTTCCTTTGGGGTTTTGCACCACCACACAACAAAAAAAGGAACACAAAAAACAGACACAAACCCCCAAACACTACACACCCCCACAAACACACACACACACAAAAAAAAACCAAAACACACCCCCCAAACTCACACCCCCCACACACCCCCTTTTTTGGGTAAATTTTTTTTTTTCCCAAAATTATTTTTCCCCAAAGGGGGGGGGTTTTGTAAAAAAAGTTTCCTGGGGGAAATTAAATACTTGTTTTTTTTATCCCCCAATTACCAAACCCGAATCTTTGTGCAAAAACCCCATACAAATATTTTTTTAGTTTGTAAACCAAAAAAATTTTTTTCCGATCAATACCCCCCCCGAAAAAAAAACAAAAAAAACCCAAATTCCAAACCCCCCCTGAAAAACCTTTGGGAAAAAAAAATTTTAAAAAAGCCAATGGAGGGGGGAAAAATTTTAAAAAAAAAAGGGGGAAAACCCCCAACACTTTTTTAACCCCGGGGGGGTTGCACCCTTTCAAAATTTGGGGTACCCCCCTTTTTATACTTAAAACCCTTTTTAAAACCCGGGGTTAAAAAAACCATTTTAAAAAAAAAATTTTTAAAACTTAAAATTTAAAAATTTTTTACCAACAAAACATAGAAAAAATTAAAATAACAATTGAAAAACGAATTGAAAGATTTTAAAAAAACCCCAAAGGGGGAAGGGAACGTTTGAGAATTTTTAAAAATTTTTAAAACCCTGAACGGGGGGGCCGGGGGACAAAAAAAAATTCTATTCACTTAACTAAAAATTTTTTTAAAAGTATTTTGGGGTTTGTCTTTTTTTCCCCCCAAAAAAAATTTTATTTGATAAAAAAAACCCCCAATTAAAAAAATAAACCCCCCTTAAAAGGGTTCCCAAAAAAACCTACGAAGTTTTTCCCCTTCAAAAAGTTTTTTTAAGGGAATTTTTCCTTTAAAAAATCATTTTAAAAAAAAAAAAAACCCCTAAACCCCAACGTCAAAGGGGGAAAAAATTTTTCCTTCAACAACACATTTTTAAAAAAAGGAAAAAAAAACCCTTTTAAAAACCGCTAAACAAAAACAACAACAACAACAGGGGTTTTTTAATTTTTTTTAAGGAAAAATCAACCTAACCATTTTTTTATTAATGCGAAATTAATTTTTTTTCGAAAAAAAAATCAAATCGAGGTTCCCTTTTTTTTACGCTCGTCAAGATTTTTTACTAAATTCAAATAAAAAAGGCTGGCCCTCTTGAAAAGAAATTATTTGTTTTGTGCTTTCCCCATTTTGTGCTGTGAAAAGTCCCCCTACGGGGTAATAAGCAAGCTTAGAAAACCCTTTTTTGGGGGGGAATGTTTAACTTGTTTTTTGTCCTTTGACTCCCCAAAATCTGAAAAGGGCGTTTCTGTGTCAAAGCACTTCGTTTAATTATGGCCTTAAAATTCTTTCATCCTGAAGCAATTACCACTTGTTTGTTCGGGCTTTTTAAAATTTTTTTTCAGTTGTATTTGAACCCGGGGTTTTGGGTGCTACCGACCAAATACGGGGCTCATCTTTTTTGAAAAAGGGTCGTCAACAGTCAAGTCTGTCTTTTTTCCAAAAAAAATTTTGTAAAGAGATCAGCCAATCGTCTTGTGGGGTAAAGGGGGGTTTTTTGGGGAAGAGAAAGAAAAAAGAGAGAGGGAAGAGAGAGAAAGAAGGACGACAAACAGAAGACGAAAAAAAGGGGCAGGCAGGCAAAAGGGGGGCAGACACAACCTGGAGTTAGAGAAAGACAACAGCAAAAAGAGAAAAGACAGAGAGAGGGATTTCTTCTTCGAAAGGAGGGAGAAGGAGAAGAAAAGAGAGAGAGAGAAAAGAGAGAGAGAATTTATTGAGTAAAACAAAAAAACCCAAGACCCTTTTTTTTTTAAAATTAAATTTTCATTAAAAATAAAAAGGAAGCTAACCGATCCCCGCCCCCAAATAAGACCAGAGAGAGGAGAGAAAAGAGGAAGAGAAAGAAGGGGAAAAGGGGCAAAGGAGAGAAGGAACCGAGGAGGGAAACAAAGGAAGGGGGGGCAGAGGGAAGGAAAAAAAAAAAAACAACAAGGGGGCACCCCCCCCCCCACGACCCCCCCCCCCCCCCACACACCCACACACGCACGCACGCACGCATGCACGCCCCGCCGCACCACACACACCCACACACACCACACAAAACACACACACACACACGCTCGCCCCGCGCGCACTCAAAACACACACACACACCACACACATACACACACACACACACATACTTTGGGAGGAGGTGTGTGTGTGTGTGTGTGTGTGTGTTGTGTGTGTGTGTGTGTGTGTGTGTGTTGTGTGTGTGTGTGTTTGTGTGTGCGTGTGTGTCGCGCGCGCGCGTGCGTGCGATGTATTGTGAGGGGATGTGTGTGGCTTGAACATTAAGTTTTAGATTTATGTGTAGAAAACTTGAAAGGCTTTCAATGAAAGAGAACATTGAAGCGACGACAAAGTTTTCACTCATACCCCCCCCCCCCCCTCCCGTCCTCTCCCACCCGCGCACCCACCTCTCTCTCTCTCTCTCTCTCTCTCTCTCCTCTTCTCCTCCTCCTCTCTCCTCTCTCTCTCCTCTCTCTCTCTCTCTCCCGAACGCCGTATCAAGCGCGTTAATCTACTGATTTTCAAAAAAAAGGCCATTACAAGTCAATGATACAGTTAAAAATGTTAGTTAGAGCACCACACCCCCCCGCGTCTGCACCTCTCCATTCCCCCCCCCACCCCTCGCCCTCACCCACCCCTCTTCGGCTCTCACCCACCCTCTTTTTTCTCCTTCAAGTCCAGTCAAGCCATTGAAGACGACGGCGGTTAATGGAAGCAACGACTTATACTATGGCACCGCGCCCTTTACGCCGGCCGCGCCTTTGTGAAGGTTTAAGGGAGGAAACCCATCACACACTTCCGCTGTTTTTTTTTTTTTTTTTTTTTTTTTTTTTGTTCTCTTCGTTGTTGTTATTGTTGTCCTGTTATTTATTTTTTTTATTATTTTTTTTTTAGCTTTAACCTTCTCCTTTTTTTTTTTTTTTTTTTATAAATTCACTCCTTCCTAAGTTTTTTTTTTTCAAGACCTTTGGGAAGGGCTAGGGGAGAGTACGAACAGAGATTTGGAGGACAGGAATGAAGGGGGAGGGGATGGGGGGAAGCTGCAGGGAGTGGTGATTGGTTAAGGTGTGTGGCAAGGGGTTGGGGAGGGGGGGGCGGGGGAGGAAGAGGAGGGGAGAAAGGGGGAGGAGAAAAAGGATGAGGAAGGAAGGAGTTTAGAGAGAAGGGGGATGAAGAAGCAGAGAGAGAGAGAAGAGAGAGAGAGTGAGCGAGCAAGCGAGAGAGAGAGAGAGAGAGAGAGAGAGAGAGAGACAAACAGACAAACAGACAGACACACATAGACAGAGCAAGCGAGCGAGCAAGAGAGAGAGAGAAAGACAGACAGACAGACAGACAGACAGACAGGCAGAGAGAGACAGGCAGACAGACAGACACACGGAGACAGACAGACAGAGAGAGAGAGAGAGAGAGAGAGAGAGAGAGAGAGAGAGAGAAGACAGACAGACAGACAGACAGACACACGGAGACAGAGCGAGCGAGCGAGCAAGAGAGAGAGAGAGAGAGAGAGAGGGAAGAGAGAGAGACAGACAGACAGTCAGACAGACAGACAGACAGACAGACAGACACACGGAGACAGAGCGAGCGAGCGAGAGAGCGAGCAAGGAGAGAGAGAGAGACAGACAGACAGACAGAAAGACAGACAGACAGGCAGACAGACAGACAGACAGACAGACAGACAGAGAGCGTAGAAGGTGTGTGTGTGTGGTGGGAGGGGGGGGGGGGCGGAGCGGACGTTGAAGAGAGAAAGGTAGCGAGGGAGTTATAGGCAAATAAAAAACTTCCAGGTAAAAGCGGGGCGTGTGAAGAAAACGGGGCGACCCAGCGTGGCATCGGTGCCGTAAATCAGGTAGAGGGAGGAAGGGGGGGGGGGGGGGACGTAATGGTGGTAGCGGTGGCTGCTCATGTGAAGGGAAGGGCGGGAGGGGATACCGGGTGGTGGTGGTGGAGACTATAGACCTCGGGGGATGGGGGGGGGGGAGGGAAAGGAGAAGAAGGGGCAGGATGGGGTCGTTAAAAACGATGCATGACTGGCCTTCTCACCCCCCCCCCCCCCCCCCCCCCCCCCCCCCCCCCCCCCCCCCCCCCCCCCCCCCCCCCCGGACCCAGGCTGGGGATCCTGGGGTGTCGCCTGACACCTCCCCTCCCTTCCTTCCCCCTTCCCCCCGCCACCACTACCCTCCCCCTACCCTCTCTTTCCTCCCCTCTCTCCCCTTGCACCCCCACTACCCTACACCCCCCCCCCCTTCACTTCAGCCCTCCTCGCCTCGTTCCCGTCCCTTCTCCTACCTGTCACCCCCTCCTCTGTGTCTCCCCCTCCTCTGTGTCTCCCCCTCCTCTGTGTCACCCCCTCCTCTGTGTCACCCCCTCCTCTGTGTCTCCCCCTCCTGTGTGTCTCCCCCTCCTCTGTGTCACCCCATCGTCTGTGTCTCCCCCTCCTCTGTGTCACCCCCTCCTCTGTGTCTCCCCCTCCTCTGTGTCACCCCCTCCTCTGTGTCACCCCCTCCTCTGTGTCTCCCCCTCCTCTGTGTCACCCCCTCCTCTGTGTCTCTCCCCTCCTCTGTGTCACCCCCTCGTCTGTGTCACCCCCTCCTCTGTGTCTCCCCCTCCTCTGTGTCTTCCCCTCCTCTGTGTCACCCCCTCCTCTGTGTCTCTCCCCTCCTCTGTGTCACCCCCTCGTCTGTGTCTCCCCCTCCTCTGTGTCTCCCCCTCCTCTGTGTCACCCCCTCCTCTGTGTCACCCCCTCCTCTGTGTCTCTCCCCTCCTCTGTGTCACCACCTCGTCTGTGTCTCCCCCTCCTCTGTGTCTCCCCCTCCTCTGTGTCTCTCCCCTCCTCTGTGTCACCCCCTCGTCTGTGTCTCCCTCTCCTCTGTGTCACCTCCTCCTCTGTGTCACCCTCTGCTCTGTGTCACCCCCTCCTCTGTGTCACCCCCTCCTCTATGTCACCCCCTCCTCTGTGTCACCCCCCCTCCTCTGTGTCACCCCCTCCTCTGTCTCTCCCCCTCCTCTATGTCACCCCCTCCTCTGTGTCTCCCCTTCCTCTGTGTCTCCCCTTCCTCTGTGTCTCCCTCTCCTCTGTGTCACCCCCTCCTCTGTGTCTCCCCTTCCTCTGTGTCTCCCTCTCCTCTGTGTCACCCTCTCCTCTGTGTCATCCCCTCCTCTGTGTCTCCCCTTCCTCTGTGTCTCCCCTTCCTCTGTGTCTCCGCCTCCTCTGTGTCACCCCCTCCTCTGTGTCTCCCTCTCCTCTGTGTCTCCCTCTCCTCTGTGTCTCCCCTTCCTCTGTGTCTCCCCCTCCTCTATGTCACCCCCTCCTCTGTGTCTCTCCCCTCCTCTGTGTCACCCCCTCCTCTGTGTCTCCCCCTCCTCTGTGTCTGTCCCCTCCTCTGTGTCTCCCCCTCCTCTGTGTCTCCCCCTCCTCTGTGTCTCCCCTCCTCTGTGTCTCTCCCATCCTCTCTGTCTCCCCCTCCTCTGTGTCTCCCCCTCCTCTGTGTCTCCCCCTCCTCTGTGTCTGTCCCCTCCTCTGTGTCTCCCCCTCCTCTGTGTCTCCCCCTCCTCTCTGTCTCCCCCTCCTCTGTGTCTGTCCCCTCCTCTGTGTCTCCCCCTCCTCTGTGTCTGTCCCCTCCTCTGTGTCTCCTCCTCCTCTGTGTCTCCCCCTCCTCTCTGTCTCTCCCATCCTCTGTGTCTCCCCCTCCTCTGTGTCTCCCCCTCCTCTGTGTCTCCCCCTCCTCTGTGTCTCTCCCATCCTCTCTGTCTCCCCCTCCTCTGTGTCTCCCCCTCCTCTGTGTCTCCCCCTCCTCTCTGTCTCCCCCTCCTCTCTGTCTCCCCCTCCTCTGTGTTACCCCCTTTTCCCACACTCCGTCACCTGCCGGCACACCTCGACGAGCCCGCGCCGTCTGCACGACGCCAGACCTGCTCCGTGGCCGCCCTCCACAGCACAGCACAGCTCGACACAGCGCAACTCAACACAGCGTGATACAGCACAACACAGCACAGCGCGGCACAGCTTAACACAGCGTGAAACAGCACAACAGAGCACAGCACAGCACAGCTCACCACAGAGTGATACAACACAACAGGGCACAGCACGGCAGAGCACAACACAGCGTGATACAACACAACAGGGCACAGCACGGCACAGCACAACACAGCGTGATACAACACAACAGGGCACAGCACGGCACAGCACAACACAGCGTGATACAGCACAACAGAGCTCAGCACGGCACAGCACAACACAGCGTGATACAGCACAACACCACGCAGTACAGCACAACACAGCTAAACAAAACAAAATACAGCAAAATTCAGCAAAATAGAGCACAGCACATCGCAGTACAGCAGAACGCAGTACAGCACAACACAGCACAACAGAAAGCAATACAGCTCAACACAGCACAGCACAACACCGCACAGCACAACGCAGCACGGCACAGCACATTGTAACACAGCACCACACAGCGCAATACAACGCAGTACAACACAACACAGCACAACACATCACAGCACAACGCAATACAGCACAGCACAGCACAACGCAGTGCAACACAAAATAGCACATCACAACGCAATGCATAACAACACAACACAGCAAAAACATCACAGCACAACGCTGTACAACACAAAACAGCAAATCACAACGCAATACACAACAACACAGCACAGCACATCATATCACAGCACAACGCAGCACAACACAAAACAGCACAGCACAACGCAATACATAAAAACCCAGCGCAGAACAAGACGTCACAGCACAACGCAGTACAACACAGAACAGCACAGCACAACGAAATACACAACACACAGCACAGCACAACACATTTCAGCACAACATATCACAGCACAAACGCAGTGCAGGTCAGCACAGCACAGCACAACCAAGCACAGCACAGCGCAATAAAGCACAAGACAGTACAACACAACGCAGTACAGAACAACACTGCAAAGTACAACACAACGAAATACAGCACAACACATCGCAGCACAGTACAAACACAATACAGCACAACACAGCACAGTGCACACTCATCGAGATACAGCACGATACACCACCGCATGGCACAACACAACGCGATACAGCACAAGACAATACGGCACAATACAACGTGATACGTCACAACAGCAAGGCAGCACAACACAACGTAATACAATACTATACGGAATTGCATAGCACTACCTAATACAGCACAACACAGCACAGCACAGCACAACGTAATATAGCACAACACAGCACAGCACAACGCTTTACAGAATATCACAGCACAACACAGCACAGCACGGCAAAACGTAATACAGTACATCGCAGCAAAGCACAGCACAGCACAGCTCAGCACAGCACAGCACAGAACACTAAAGCACAGCACAGCACAACATAGCACGGCTAAATGTAATACAGTGCAACACAGCACAGCACAGCACAGTTAAGCATAGCACAGGATAGCACAACGTAATAAACACAACAGAGCAAAGTGCAGAACAGCACAACAGATTGTGATACAGCACAGCCCAACACAGCACAGCACAATGTAGTACAGCACCATACTGCCGAAGACAGCACATTGGGGCACACCATACCGTGGTACAGAACGACGCAGCACAGCACAGCATAACACAACGTGATACAGCACCGCACAGCACACCACAGCACCACACGACACAACGTGATACAGCACGGCATAACACAGCACATTGCAACACAACACAACGTGATGCAACACATCATAACACAGCACAGTGCAACACAACACAACGTGATACAACACATCATAACACAGCACAGTGCAACACAACACAACGTGATACAACACATCATAACACAGCACAGTGCAACACAACACAATGTGATACAGCACCGCACAACACGGTACGGCGCAACACAACTAAACGTGATACTGCAAAGCACAACACGGCACAACACAACACAACGTAACGCGGCACAACACAGCACAGCACAGCGCAACACAACACAACGTTATACAGCACCACACAGCACAACACAACACAACGTGATACAGCACGGTATTGCACAACCAAATGTGATGCAGGACAACACAACACAGCACAGCACAACACAACGTAATACAGCACAACACAACACAGCACAGCACAACGTAATACAGCACAGCACAGCACACAACACAACGTGATACAGCACTACACAGCACAGCACAACACAACGTGATACAGCACAACACAACGTAATACAGCACAACACAACACAGCACAGCACAACGTGATAGAGCACGGCTTAACACAACCAAATGTGATACAGGACAACACCACAGAGCACAGCACAAAACAGCGTGACACAGCACAGCACGACACAACACACCACAGCGCAACACAACGTGATACAGCACGGCATAACACAACCAAATGTGATACAGGACAACACAACACAGCACAGCACAACACAAGGTGACACAGCATCGCACAACACAGCACGGCGCAACACAACTAAACGTAATACAGCACAACACAACACAGCACAGCACGATAGAGGGTTTTTTGTTTGTTTCACGGCAGTGTACGCTCTGTTTTTGACTGCCTGAACACAGCGGAGTCCATAAACCGAGGCTTTCCTATTCTGACACCCAGGACAAAGAGAATAGTCATGGGTAACAAACGGGAGTCCAGTCCTCGTCAACTGATCAAACCAGGAAAATTAGGTAACGCTTTAAGTTTCAAGGTATCACTTTCAAAAAGTGGTTTGTTGTTCAGATCTTTATAAATTGCCAGTAAAAATAGACGCTGTTTTTTTTTTCTCTTTTCCATCTGCAAATTAAAGTATACCTGAGTATAATTTTTTTTTTTTTTTTTTTTTAACAATCCTATTCATCCAAATACTGTCCTATGGATTTTCGAAATATCCCATTGATTTGCTTTGAGCTATGACGTGTTTAAAGCTAAACTGCATTTCAGGCAAAACAATGTGTGTGTGTGTGTGTGTGTTGTGTGTGTGTGTTGTTGTGTGTGTGTGTGTGTGTGTGTGTGTGTGTGTGTGTGTGTGTGTGGAGATAGTTTAGAAATTCCTCCTCCTCCTCCTCCTCCTCCTCTTATTATTATAATCAGCAGCAGCAGCGTTATTGCTGTTATTGTTATCATTATTATCAGTATTACTGTTATTATCATTATAATTTTTCTCGTTGTTACCGTTATCATCATCATCATTGCTATTATTATTGTCATCATTATTATCATCATTACTATTATTATTATTATCATTATTATTATTATCATTGTTTCTATCATTACCATTACATAGACTTGTGCATTGAAGAGCTTTGAATATGCGGTGAAGTCAGCTGCATTACATTCTCCCCTCTCACTCCCCTCTCGCCTCTCCCCCCCCCCCCCCCACTTGTTACACTTCCTTTATGTTCCTCCCCCCCCCCCCCCCCAGTCCCCCGGGACCTAAGTACTTACTGCACAGTTTGACCTGTTGAAGTAAAAACAAAAACGTAGCACCTTTCTCTACGCGTGTGCTTTACGTGCACCGATCACCATGTTCACTGGCCTGGCGCGCCAACGCTTGCGCTACATCGCGAAATGGGGGTGGAGGGGTGGAGGGGTGGGGAGGAAGGGGAGGGGGATACACAAAAACACATTTAAAAAAGAAATAAAAAAATAAGTGAAAAAAAAATTCAGTTGTTCAAGGATTTTAATTTTTAAAAAACCCAAACATTTTGCGCAGATAAAAGGTTGTAGTTTTGTAAGAAGCGGAAATGTTGCCTAACGGAAGCATCTGCTGGTGGGTGTTTTGTTTTGTTTTGTTTTTTCTCCACAGGATCAACCCCCTCTTCACCTAAATACAGTGCAGTGACCTGTCCCACCCACGCCCACTTTTCACACAAACAGATGTCAGTTTCCTCCCTCCCTCCCTCCCTTCCTCCCACGCTCCTTTCGTCCAAAAAACAAGAACATGGCATTGTGTATTATGTCATTTTAATGAGCTTTCATGATTACGACGATGATGATGGATAGGACGGAAACTGCGGAGCCTGTTGTTTATGTTTCTTCTTTCTCGTCTTCCTACCATTTTTTTTTCTTTGTTCGTAGCCTACTTTTCCTCTCTTATATAACGTTTGGCTTGGTAACGCAAGGAAAGGTAGCCTTGATTTTTGTCAGTATCAGGAGTCGGAAAGATATTTTGCATAGGGGAGGGGTGGGGTAAGGGGGGGGGGGGGGTGTAAAGTGAACTGAAACTGACCAAGCATCACTGCAGTCCCGTAATTTAAAAAAAAAAAATGGGGGAGGGGGGCAGAGAACCACTCTCATTTTTAGGACGTTCTGTCCTCTTCCAAATTCTTTTCACAGGGGAGAGGGGGAGGGGGGGGGGAGGGGGGGTAGCTCACCATAACATGCTGTTATGTCCATACTGTTTGGCTTTAAATATTCCCAATATTTGAATTGGTGCCCTTTGTCTCCTCACCCCCACCCCACCCCCATCACCTCCCCATCCCGTTAGCACCCGGTTTTGTCGTCACTGCACAGTTCACAGTAGGTTTCTACGCTCTTTGAGAAAAGTTCTATCTATACTGTGCACGAACTTAGCAAGCGCACAGTTTCAATACACACACGCGTTCCAACGCACGTGCTGCCAGCTCACCCAGCGGCCTTGTTGGAAGCAGTGACGAGGCATTTAGCTTGCCAGATCTATGATTAGGATCTGACCAGAGGAGGGATGGGACGCGTGCCAGTCCTGGGCTCTCCCCCCGGCCCGTCATTTGCACACATTAGAGCTAATCCCTGGGGGACCTGAAGTCTCTGACCGCCCAGAAATGGCTGGGTGGCTTTCGCTAGGAGCAGAAAACAAAAGGAAAAAGAATTATCGGCGGTTTCTTATTCCTTCACATTGACAGTCTCTGTGACTCAGAAGCAGAGGAGGCTAGCAGGACTGATGAATGCAAAGTCTGTTTGCATGAAAAGTAAAAAAGAAAAAAGAAAAGAAAAAAAATTCGATTGACAATCTCTCTTGAACAAAGATGAAATGCGAGTTCTATTTCTCCCCATTAAACCGCTCAGATGCAAATGTTCTGTTTGCTGATCGAGTGTACTTTGTTTGAGTAGAAATCTTGCCTCAACTCACTGTGTGTTTTCCCTCCAAACGGTAAGGAGGGACAATATAGAGCATCGTGACCGCACAGAGAACGTTTGCCGTGAGGAGATGATAATACGTGGACCTAACAGACCTTTGAGAGGACCCGCTAAGTCTATACCCCCGTCCGTCTGTATTGTTTTCCAGCGACTTGGACGGGGCCCAAGCCAAAGGGCAGGTCCGCCGACTAATAGGATCAGACTGGTGTTCATTATCACTAGGCAAGATGATGCCCCGGCCCTGTCTGAAGCTTGTTGGGCCTCGGTGGGACTGGGCCTGTTCAACAGCCGCCCTGCAGATTACCCTTCATCCCCAGTCCCAAGAGGGCGTAACAACTCGTTTTCCCTGGATTCCTTCACTTTTTATTTCATCATTTCCTCCCTCAATTTCTAGCGCCTGGCCTTCTTTCTCCCGGCGATTAGGGTGCTGTGTTTTTTGCGCGTGCTGTCATTGCAGGCCGGGGGAAGGCAGATGTGGCCATTGTCAGCCGGCAGGCTTTTACACAATTACCTTGGACAGAATGTCTTCCCCCCGCCGGAATCCAATGCGTGTACACCGTGGTGGGTTGTGTTGAATGTCTTTCAAAAGCGCGACTCCCACAAATAAGTACCCGGAGCTGTAGACGACATCGGATACAGGGGCTGTCACTCCAGTGGCGACCATCCAGCGAACACCCGCCATTCGAAGCCCACCCGTACCCCGATCCGGCCTGCTCAGGTGTCTGTTTGGGTTAGGCATACAACTCGACGCTGTGCGGCACAAGATCACTGCCGGGTAATCCTACCCCGGCATGCCTGGGCCGCCTTTCAATCCTCCCTTGTTTTCCGATACTTTTTGGCAGGATTGCGCTGGCTCAGGATCTTAAAGGTTTCGGTGTGGCTTTTCTGTGCCGGCTGCTCAGTAGGTCAAAGATCCAGCGGAAGGAAAAAGGTCACTCTACACCTCGCTAAGTCGTGGAAACAAGCCACCCAAACGCTTTAATCCTAAACCGCAACCACGACAAACAAGAGCGCTTCGGGGCTAAGTCTCGTGAAAACACGCCCCACGCCTGACGTGTGCAAGGACAGGAAGAGAGCGGCCTGGAGTTAGACCCGCGACATGCTGTAAGATGGATGACGCCGTCAATGAGCTGGTGCCGCGCATCGGATCCAAGAGCTGCAGTAGTTGTCGTGCAGCCGGTTAGGGACAGCAGACAGTCCCGGCGGAGACGGAGCATGTCGACTGTGAAACAGCGGGTCTAACCACTTGCTTTGGACAGTCGCTCGCTCGTCTGCATGCATCTTCCCTGGCTGTCTTATGGCATGATTTACGTCTTCTGTTTGTCCTATCACAAAAAGTGTGTCTTCCGTTCGTCCCTTCGCATAACCGCCACCTTCTATTCTTTTTCTATCACATCTTTCGTTTTCCATCTTTTGTTCTGAAACAACTTTCCGTGTTCCGTCTCTTCTGTTTGTACAGAATTGTCTTCCATCTTTTCGAAAATGGTTCACGGATTCCTATCTTTCACTTGATTTTATGCCTGTCGTCCATCTTTGCCATCACGTGACCACATTCTCCATGTCTCGTTTCTCATAATGACGTCCTTTGTCTCTCAGGTCACAGGGCCCATATCTGTCGTCTCTCATGTGATGCAACGTGCGTCTTCTTCCTCCTGACCAGAATCTTCCATTTCTCCTGCAACATGAACTACGCCATCTCTCTCTCTCTCTCTCTTCTCTCTCTCTCTCTCTCTCTCTCTCTCTCTCTCTCTCTCTCTCTCTCTCTCATATCAAACAACTTAAGCCTTCACTCTTTTCTGTTGCATAATCTACATCTCCCATAATCTCTCCTGTCACACATCATGCTTCTCTCGCTTTTTTCACACAGCACACATCTTCACATTTTTTTTTGTTCGTCTCTTCTCTTTCTTCTCTCTTCTCTTTCTTCTCTATTATCATCCACATGACACCCCTCTTTCTTTTCTCTTGTTCACCATATTACGTTCTTCATTCTTCTATCCAATTCTCCATATTCCATCCTTCTTTTCCTCTTCTATTCACCACATTACACCCTTCTTTCTTCTCTCCTATCACTTATATTACACCCTTCTTTCTTCTCTCCTATCAATTATATTACACCCTTCTTTCTTCTCTCCTATCAATTATATTACACCCATCTTTCTTCTCTCCTATCAATCACATTACACCCATCTTTCTTCTCTCCTATCACTTATATTACACCCATCTTTCTTCTCTCCTATCAATTACATTACGCCCACCTTTCTTCTCACCTAACAATCACATTACAACCATCTTTCTTTCTCCTATCAACCACATTCCAACCATCTTTCTTTTCCCCTATCAATCACATTACACCCTTCTTTCTTCTCCCCTATCAATCACATTACACCCTTCTTTCTTCTCCCCTATCAATCACATTACACCCTTCTTTCTTCTCTCCTATCAATCACATTACACCCTTCTTTCTTCTCTCCTATCAATCACATTACACCCATCCTTCTTTTTTCTATCAATCACATTACGCTCATATTTCTTCTCTCCTATCAATCCCATTACACCCTTCTTTCTTCTCTCCTATCAATCACATTTCATCCATCCTTCTGCTCTCCTATCAATCACATTACACCCCTCTTCTCTCCTATTTACCATATCACAGCCTTCTCTCTTCTCTCCTGGTCACGCTATTAGATCCTTCTTTCTTCTCTCCCGACCACCACATTATATCCCATTTCTTTCTCTTCTATTCACCATCTTATATCCTCCTTTCCTCTCTCTCCTATTTCCCATACTGCATTCTTCTTTCTTCCCGCCTTCCATCAAAAATCACCTCTCTTTCTTCTCTCCTGTGTACCATATTGCATCCTCCTTTCTTCTCTCTTATCCACCAAATTATACCCCTCTTTGTTTTCTCCTGTGTACGATATTGCATCCTCCTTTCTTCTTTCTTATCCACCACATTATACCCCTCTTTGTTTTCTCCTGTGTACGATATTGCATCCTCCTTTCTTCTTTCTTATCCACCACATTATACCCCTCTTTGTTTTCTCCTATTCACCATATTGCATCCTCCTTTCTTCTCTCTTATCCACCACATTATACCCCTCTTTGTTTTCTCCTATTCACCATATTACATCCTTCTTTCTACTCTCTTATCCACCACATTATACCCCTTTTTTTCTCCTATTCACCAATTACATCCTTCTTTTTCTCTCTTATCCACCACATTATACCCCTCTTTGTTTCTCTCCTGTTCACCATATTACATCCTCTATTTAATCTTTTATTCATCTAGTCACACGAACGCCCTTTCTTCTCTCCTATCCACCACATTACACCCCTTTTTATTCTCTCCTATCCACCACATTACACCCCATTTTATTCTCTCCTATCCACCACATTACACCCCTTTTTATTCTCTCCTATCCACCACATTACCCCCTTTTTATTCTCTCCTATCCACCACATTACACCCCATTTTATTCTCTCCTATCCACCACATTACACCCCTTTTTATTCTCTCCTATCCACCACATTACACCCCTTTTTATTCTCTCCTATCCACCACATTACACCCCTTTTCTTCTCTCCTATCCACCACATTACACCCCTTTTTATTCTCTCCTATCCACCACATTACACCCCTTTTTATTCTCTCCTATCCACCACATTACACCCCTTTTTATTCTCTCCTATCCACCACATTACACTCCCTTTTCTTCTCTCCTATCCACCACATTACATCATTCTTTATTTTCTCCTATTCACCACATTACACCCCCTCCTTTTTCTTTTGTCCTATTCCAGCGTATTACCCCCTTCCTTTCTTCTCTTCTATTCGCCATATATAGCTTCTTTCTTCTCTCTCACCCGCTGTACTACAGTTTACTTTCTTCCTCCCATCCACCACATATAGCTTCGTCTCTCTTAACCAACATACTACAGTCTTCTATTCTTTTTTCTTTTCTCATCTCTCCACCACATAACAAGACGTTTCTTCCTTGCAAGCGTTCGCTTATTCTGCAGGCACGTGTGTCTATTTTTAAGACCACGAGGCGCGACCTCATCCGTGTTTGACGTCAGTGAGAGTGATGCTATTATTTCCCTTGTCCAGTTCGGGTGATGCTTTGAGGTCTGGATCTGGATAATGACGTTGCAGAAACCAATTCGGTTATTTTGCAACGGCGTTCAAGTGAAAAGTTTTTGCATTGGATTATTCCGCACGTAGTGTGCTTGCATAACAATAACCTTGCTGTTCTAATGAAAGTTTGAAAGTTTTCTTTTACCAGGGTCTGCAAAATCAATGCATTATGCGCACAGATGCAGTCGGTAGTAAGTGCGTGAAAAAAGATAAAAACAACAGCAACAACAACAACAATAATAAAACTAACCCCCCCCCCCCCCCCCCAAGAAAAAGCGGAAACAAGGAAGATAAATTAGGTGTCATGTGAAAGAGCATAAAGTCGAGAACTAGCGGAATTAGAATGTATCTAACTGACTGAGTTTATGATAGGGACTGCAGTTTGTTTAAGTTAAAAATCGTCCGCAGCAACAAAGAAGAGACGCCGTGATTGGCTGGCTCATGTCACGTGACCAACTGAGCAAAATGTACAGCTTTCTCAGCGGTTGCCGACTTGAACAATATGATCATAAGAACACAGTGACCTGTTTGTTACTTTGTTCTGTTTAGTTTCAAGCTGAATAGAATTGTAACGCTAACAAAAAAAAAAAAAGAAAAAAAAAAAAAAAAAAAAGAAAAAAAGAAAAAAAGGAAAGAAAAGAAATCGGTAGTCCACAGCCTTTGCTATATTTTTTTCACGTCACACATATACCTCTCCACCACCCCTATCCATCAAACATTACATATTGATTATTATTATTATTATAATGAATACTTATATAGTACCTATCATCGGCTGAACCAGGCTCTAAGCGCTTTACAATCCACACTCGTTTACACAACGGGCTGCCTACCTGGGTTGTGCCGACTGAAGAGCTGCCAGCTGGCGCTTCATTCAGTCGTTTCCCGTGTCATCCAGTCAATACCGTTCACTCAGTTTCCTTACTTCCTTCATTCTTTGCATTTCTCACGCAGGGTGCATGCTATGTGTAACGTATCATACCAAAGGCCAAACAGGCCTTCTCTTCCGAAACTTGGTGATGGAATTTTACGTGTGTGCAAGATGTTATGCGTGCGGTCACACACGGAACCTCGGTTTATAGTCTCATTCGAAGGACTGTTTCTTGATTTTCTCACATTCATCACATATTACGCATATGTCTCATGCCTCCTGATGAAGATCTCACGCCATATCATTTTCCCTTTCTCCCATCATCGCAGAACAAATACGTATCTGACCTTCGCTTTACCCAAGATTAATCACATATCTATTGCTTCTACCCTGTCCAGCAGACATCGGTTATCTCCTTCTTCCTTCTTGTCTATCACAAATCGAGTGTCTCTCCTTTCTCTTCAGTCTATTAAACGTCATGTAACTCTCCTCTCGCACTGAACATCACGTGTCACCCATCTCTTCCATGTTCTCCTGTATATCACACATCAGTATCTTTTGTTTTCCTCCTATCACATATCACTTAACTCTCTTCATCCCATCCATCACTTATGACTCCTTCCCTCCTGTCCGTCACATAATTCTTCTTTCCTGTTATTCATCATCTGTCTGTGCTTACCCTTTTATCTGTTCTCTCTTTTCTCTGTTCCCTCTCATCTCTCCCTTCCCTCCTATCCATCACTTCTCCTCTTTCCTGCTATCTATCACTTCTCCTCTTTCCTGCTATCCATCACTTCTCCTCTTTCCTGCTATCCATCACTTCTCTTCTTCCCTCCTATCCATCACTTCTCCTCTTTCCTGCTATCCATCACTTCTCCTCTTTCCTGCTATCCATCACTTCTCCTCTTTCCTGCTATCTATCACTTCTCCTCTTTCCTGCTATCCATCACTTCTCCTCTTTCCTGCTATCCATCACTTCTCTTCTTCCCTGCTATCCATCACTTCTCTTCTTCCCTCCTATCCATCACTTCTCTTCTTCCCTCCTATCCATCACTTCTCCTCTTTCCTGCTATCCATCACTTCTCTTCTTCCCTGCTATCCATCACTTCTCTTCTTCCCTCCTATCCATCACTTCTCCTCTTTCCTGCTATCCATCACTTCTCTTCTTCCCTGCTATCCATCACTTCTCTTCTTCCCTCCTATCCATCACTTCTCTTCTTTCCTCCTATCTGTCACTTCTCTTCTTTCCTCCTATCCATCACTTCTCCTCTTTCCTGCTATCTGTCACTTCTCTTCTTTCCTCCTATCCATCACTTCTCTTCTTTCCTCCTATCCATCACTTCTCTTCTTCCCTCCTATCTATCACTTCTCCTCTTTCCTGCTATCCATCACTTCTCTTCTTCCTCCTATCCATCACTTCTCTTCTTCCCTCCTATCTATCACTTCTCTTCTTCCCTCCTATCCATCACTTCTCTTCTTTCCTCCTATCCATCACTTCTCTTCTTTCCTCCTATCCATCACTTCTCTTCTTCCCTCCTATCCATCACTTCTCTTCTTTCCTCCTATCTATCCCTTCTCTTCTTTCCTCCTATCCATCACTTCTCTTCTTCCTCCTATCCATCACTTCTCTTCTTCCCTCCTATCCATCACTTCTCTTCTTTCCTCCTATCTATCACTTCTCTTCTTTCCTCCTATCCATCACTTCTCTCTTTCCTCCTATCCATCACTTCTCTTCTTCCCTCCTATCCATCACTTCTCTTCTTCCCTCCTATCCATCACTTCTCTTCTTCCCTCCTATCTATCACTTCTCTTCTTCCCTCCTATCCATCACTTCTCTTCTTTCCTCCTATCTATCACTTCTCTTCTTTCCTCCTATCCATCACTTCTCTTCTTCCCTCCTATCCATCACTTCTCTTCTTTCCTCCTATCCATCACTTCTCTTCTTCCCTCCTATCCATCACTTCTCTTCTTTCCTCCTATCCATCACTTCTCTCTTCCCTCCTATCCATCACTTCTCTTCTTTCCTCCTATCCATCACTTCTCTTCTTTCCTCCTATCTATCACTTCTCTTCTTTCCTCCTATCTGTCACTTCTCTTCTTTCCTGCTATCCATCACTTCTCTTCTTCCCTCCTATCCATCACTTCTCTTCTTTCCTCCTATCCATCACTTCTCTTCTTTCCTCCTATCTATCACTTCTCTTCTTTCCTCCTATCTGTCACTTCTCTTCTTTCCTCCTATCCATCACTTCTCTCTTTCCTGCTATCCATCACTTCTCTTCTTTCCTGCTATCTATCACTTCTCTTCTTTCCTGCTATTCATCACTTCTCCTCTTTCCTGCTATCCATCACTTCTCTTCTTTCCTGCTATCTATCACTTCTCTTCTTTCCTGCTATTCATCACTTCTCCTCTTTCCTGCTATCTATCACTTCTCCTCTTTCCTGCTATCTATCACTTCTCCTCTTTCCTGCTATCCATCACTTCTCCTCTTTCCTGCTATCTATCACTTCTCCTCTTCCTGCTATCCATCACTTCTCCTCTTTCCTGCTATCTATCACTTCTCCTCTTTCCTGCTATCTATCACTTCTCCTCTTTCCTGCTATCCATCACTTCTCCTCTTTCCTGCTATTCATCACCTGTCTCTGTTTACCCTCTTATCTGATGCCCATTTCTCTGTTTCCTCTCATCTTTCCCATCCACCCCGTCCATCACTTGTCTTTTCTTCCCTGCTATCCATCACCTGTCCTTCGCTTCCTGCCCATCCCTCCCTCCCTATCCATTACCTATCCCTCCCTTCCTACCTATCCATCACATGTAAATCCCTCCCTCCCTATCCATCACCTGTAAATCCCTCCCTCCCTATCCATCACATGTAAATCCCTCCCTCCCTATCCATCACATGTAAATCCCTCCCTCCCTATCCATCACCTGTAAATCCCTCCCTCCCTATCCATCACATGTAAATCCCTCCCTCCCTATCCATCACCTATCCCTCCCTTCCTACCTATCCATCACCTGTAAATCCCTCCCTCCCTATCCATTACCTGTCTCTTACTTCCTACCTATCCATTACCTATCCCTCCCTTCCTACATATCCATTACCTATCCTTCACTTCCTGCCTATCCCTCCCTCCCTATCCATTGCCTATCCCTCCCTTCCTACCTATCCAATCACCTACCCTTCTTACCTATCCCTCTCTCCCTATCCGTTACCTATCCCTCCCTTCATACCTATCCGTTACCTATCCCTCCCTTCATACCTATCCGTTACCTATCCTTCACTTCCTACCTATCCCTCTCTCCCTATCCATTACCTATCCCTCCCTTCATACCTATCCGTTACCTATCCTTCACTTCCTACCTATCCCTCCCTCCCTATCCATTACCTGTCTCTTACTTCCTCCCTATCCATCACCCGTCCTTCCGGTCTGTCCTATCAATCACATATCTCTTCATAACTGTCATTTATCACCTTTCTCTCCCCTTCGTCTTTCTCATCATCTGTATCTCCATTTCCTTCTATCCATCAACGACTTCTATCCTTCCCCCCTCCCTCTCGCGATCAGCTACCTCTTCCTTTCCTCTTATCCATCATTTGTCTCCCCTTTCCCTCCCATAATTACCTGCCCTACCCTTCCATCCTTTCCATCATTTGTCTCCCTCTTCCCTGCCATAATTACCTGCCATACCCTTCCATCCTTTCCATCACTTGTCTCCCCCTTCCCTCCCATAATTACCTGCCCTACCCTTCCATCCTTTCCATCACTTGTCTCCCCCTTCCCTCCCATAATTACCTGCCCTACCCTTCCATCCTTTCCATCACCTGTCTCCCCCTTCCCTCCCATAATTACCTGCCCTACCCTTCCATCCTTTCCATCAACTGTCTCTCCCCCTTCCCTGCCATAATTACCTGCCCTACCCTTCCATCCTTTCCATCACTTTCTCCCCTTCCCTCCCATAATTACCTGCCCTACCCTTCCATCCTTTCCATCACTTGTCTCCCCCTTCCCTCCCATAATTACCTGCCCAACCCTTCCATCCTTTCCATCATTTATCTCCCCCTTCCCTGCCATAATTACCTGCCCTACCCTTCCATCCTTTCCATCACCTGTCTGTCCCTTCCCTCCCATAATTACCTATCCTACCCTTCCATCCTTTCCATCACCTGTCTCCCCCTTCCCTCCCATAATTACCTGCCCTACCCTTCCATCCTTTCCATCACTTGTCTCCCCCTTCCCTCCCATAATTGCCTGCCCTACCCTTCCATCCTTTCCATCACTTGTCTCCCCCTTCCCTCCCATAATTGCCTGCCCTACCCTTCCATCCTTTCCATCACTTGTCTCCCCCTTCCCTCCCATAATTACCTGCCCTACCCTTCCATCCTTTCCATCACCTGTCTGTCCCTTTCTTTCTGTCCATCTGGCATCTGCCCCTTCCCTGCTATCTATCAATTATCTCCCCATTCCCTCCTCTCCAACACTATCTTTCTCTTCCCTCCGATCCATCACCTACCCTCTCCCCCTGCCGTCCTCCCCACTAGTCGTCTCTCCCTTCCCCCCTATCCATCACCTCTTCTTTACTTCCCTCCTATTCATCATTTCCCCTCTTCCCCTCCTTTCCTTCATTTATCTCTCTCTCTACCCTCCAATACATCACTAGCTCTCCGTTCTCTTCTATTCACACCTACCTCTACTTTCTCTTCCTTCCATTATCTATTCCAGCCTTCCCTCCTAGCCATAGCCTATCTCGCCCTTCCTTCCTATCCATCACCTTGTTCCCCCCACCCCCCACTATATCCATCACTTACCTCTCTGTTCTCCCCTGTCTTTGACCTATCTCCCCATTCCCTCCTATCCGTCACCTCTCCCTCCCTTCCCGCCTAACAGTCACTTCTCTCTCCCTTCCCTCTCTCCATTACCTATCTGTCCCTTCCCTCTCCATTACCTCTCCCTTCCCTCTATCCATTACCTCTCCCTCCCTTCCCTCTCTCCGTTACCTATCTCTCCCTTCCCTCTATCCATTACCTATCTCTCCCTTCCCTCTATCCATTACCTATCTCTCCCTTCCCTCTATCCATTACCTATCTCTCCCTTCCCTCTATCCATTACCTATCTCTCCCTTCGCTCTATCCATTACCTATCTCTCCCCTTCCCTCTATCCATTACCTTCTCTCCCTTCCCTCTATCCATTACCTCTCCCTTCCCTCTCTCCATTACCTATCTCTCCCTTCCCTCTCTCCATTACCTATCTCTCCCTTCCCTCTCTCCATTACCTATCTCTCCCTTCCCTCTATCCATTACCTCTCCCTCCCCTCTCTCCATTACCTATCTCTCCCTTCCCTCTCTCCATTACCTATCTCTCCCTTCCCTCTCTCCATTACCTATCTCTCCCTTCCCTCTATCCATATACCTCTCCCTTCCCTCTCTCCATTACCTATCTCTCCCTTCCCTCTCTCCATTACCTATTCTCTCCCTTCCCTCTCTCCATTACCTATCTCTCCCTTCCCTCTATCCATTACCTATCTCTCCTCCTTCCCTCTATCCATTACCATCTCCTCCCTTCCCTCTATCCATTACCTATCTCTCCCCTTCCCCTCTATCCATTACCTATCTGTTCCTTCCCTCTCTCCATTACCTTCTCTCCCTTCCCTCTCTCTCCATTACCTATCTGTCCCTTCCCTCTATCCATTACCTATCTCTCCCTTCCCTCTCTTCTATTACCTATCTCTCCCTTCCCTCTATCCATTACCTATCTCTCCCTTCCCTCTATCCATTACCTATCTCTCCCTTCCCTCTATCCATTACCTATCTCTCCCTTCCCTCTATCCATTACCTATCTCTCCCTTCCCTCTCTCCATTACCTCTCCCTCCCTTCCCTCTATCCATTACCTATCTCTCCCTTCCCTCTCTCCATTACCTCTCCCTCCCTTCCCTCCTTCCATTACCTATCTCTCCTTCTCTCTCTCCATTACCTATCTCTCCCTTCTCCCTCCTCTCCATTACCCTATCTCTCCCTTCCCTCTTCCATTACCTCTCCCTCCCTTCCCTCTCTCCATTACCTATCTCTCCCTTCCCTCTCTCCATTACCTATCTCTCCCTTCCCTCTCCTCCATTACCTATCTCCTCCCTTCCCGTCTCCATTACCTATCTCTCCTTCCCTCTCTCCATTACCTCTCTCCCTCCCTTCCCTCTCTCCATTACCTTCCCTCCCTTCCCTCTCTCCATTACCTCTCCCTCCCTTTCCTCTATCCATTACCTATCTCTCCCTTCCCTCTCTCCATTACCTCTCCCTCCCTTCCCTCTATCCATTACCTATCTCTCCCTTCCCTCTATCCATTACCTCTCCCTCCCTTCCCTCTATCCATCACCTATCTCTCCCTTCCCGTCTCCATTACCTATCTCTCCCTTCCCTCTCTCCATTACCTATCTCTCCCTTCCCTCTCTCCATTACCTCTCCCTCCCTTCCCTCTCTCCATTACCTATCCCTCCCTTCCCTCTCTCCATTACCTCTCCCTCCCTTCCCTCTCCATTACCTACTCCCCTTACCTCTCTCCTCTCCTTCCTCCCTTCCCTCTCCATTACCTATCTCTCCCTTCCCTCTCTCCATTACCTCTCCCTCCCTTCCCTCTATCCATTACCTATCTCTCCCTTCCCTCTCTCCATTACCTATCTCTCCCTTCCCTCTCTCCATTACCTATCCCTCCCTTCGCTCTATCCATTACCTATCTCTCCCTTCTCTCCTCTCCATTACCTATCTCTCCCTTCCCTCTATCCATTACCTCTCCCTCCCTTCGCTCTATCCATTACCTATCTCTCCCTTCTCTCCTCTCCACCATCTCTCTGACGCTTCCTTCATATCCGCCACCTATCCCTGCCTTCCCTACCATGCAAGTGCCTGTCTCCCTCCCCCTACCTTTCTGTTTATTACCTTTTTCTCCCAGCTATCCGTCTCTCTCTCTTCCCTTCTGACTGTTGCTTCTCTTGTCACCCCCTCCATTCATCATGTATCTCTCCCTCCCGTGCTACCCACCACCTCTCTTTCACTTCTTCCTCTCCATCGTCTATCTATCTACCCCATCCCTCCTAGCCATTACCCCTCTTTCTCTCTCTCCTTTCCCTCCATTCATTGCCAATCCCTCCGTCTCCTCCCGTCTATCATCTATCTCCCTCTCCCATCTATCCATCATCTATTTCCTCTCTCTCTCCCATTCATCGTCTCTCTCAATCTTACCACTGTGTATCGCATATCTCTCGCTTCCCTCCTAGTTACCATCACTCTCCTTCTAAATGTGACTTGCCAGTCCATGTCTCCCTCCCCTTGTCATTCATCATCCATCTCTCTTACCTCCCTGGCTCTCCCATCCTATCACTTCTCCCTGTTCTTTCCCTTCTATCCACTCTCTCCCTTTTCCCTCTATCCATTACCAGCCTCTCGCTTCCCTTCTATCCATCTCTCCCTTTTCCCCTATCCATTACCACCTCTCGCTTCCCTTCTATCCATCTCTCCCTTTTCCCCTATCCATTACCAGCCTCTCGCTTCCCTTCTATCCATCTCTCCCTTTTCCCTATCCATTACCAGCCTCTCGCTTCCCTTCTATCCATCTCTCCCTTTTCCCCCTATCCATTACCAGCCCTCGCTACCTTCCCTTCTATCCATCTCTCCTCCCTTTTCCCCTATCCATTACCAGCCTCTCGCTTCCCTTCTATCCATCTCTCCCTTTTCCTCTATCCATTACCAGCCTCTCGCTTCCCTTCTATCCATCTCTCCCTTTTCCTCTATCCATTACCAGCCTCTCGCTTCCCTTCTATCCATCTCTCCCATTTTCCTCTATCCATTACCAGCCTCTCGCTTCCCTTCTATCCATCTCTCCCTTTTCCCCTATCCATTACCAGCCTCTCGCTTCCCTTCTATCCATCTCTCCCTTTTCCCCTATCCATTACCAGCCTCTCGCTTCCCTTCTAT
>CM065714.1:29403169-29405669 GCA_033310375.1 Conus canariensis | reverse complement strand
GTGTTGTGCTTTAGCTTAGTTGCTAATGCTATTATGTTCTTGTGGTAGGTATTTTCTGTTGTGGTGGTTTTGTGTTCTAGGAAAGATGTTTTATATTGTTCCTGCTCTCTAATTAAGATTTATTGTGGTTTTCTCATGTTATGTTTGGGTACGGTGTTTGCTTTTGTTTTTGTTCGTTTGGTAATTTTTTTTCTGTTGTTCTCGTTTTACGTTTTAGTTAAGGCTTTGCTGCTGTTGTTCTTTGGGCAAGGTTCTCTGTATTTATCTGATATTGTGTGGATTTTTTTTTTAAGTGTTGTTTGTTTTTCTTGCATTTGTAGTAAAGTGATCGTTGTCGTTGTTGTTGTGCTTTAGGTTAATTGGTTGCTGCTTTTGTGGGTCATTTTAGATGATTGTTGATGTGTTTCACGTCGAGGAATTGGTTTAGACAAAATTTTATTCGCAAATTACTGCAATAACAATTAAATTGAATTGTGAGCAGGTCTACACCAGGCCAGAAAGTATAGATTCCAAACACATGTTGAATCACGAATAATATGGATCAAATCATCTTTAGCTACTGAATCAGAAACTGTTTTAATATAAGGATTGAACGGCAACTAACTTTAAACTTAGGTAAGGTACTGGTTGGTATTTTTGTTATATAAGGTAATAAGGTTTTAATGTTTTATTGTTATTGTTTTTAAACATTTCTTTTGATAACTGTATTTTTTTGTGCTGTGTTTTAGGTCAGGTATTTATTGTTTTTGTTGTTGTTGATGATGATGATATATTTCAGATAAAGTGTTCGCTGCTGTCTTTTGGGTAATTTATCTGTTGTAATCTTGCATTTTAAGTAAGCTTTTGTTGCTGGGTTTCGGGTAAAGGCTTTGTTGGTTTTGTTGTTGTTTTCAGGTAGGATGCTTGTTGCTGTTGTTATGATTTAGATAAGGTCTGTTGTTTCGGTTGTGTTTTACGTGAGGTGTTTGTTGTTGATGCTCTGTTTTAGGTAAGACACGTTTGCATTTATTGTTATGTTTTAGGTGAGGTCTTTGTTGTTGCGTTTCAGTGAAATGCTTGCTGTTGCTGCTGCTGTCTTTTCGGTAAAATGTTTGATGTTGTTGAAAATTAGGAACAGTGTTTGCTGTTGTTGCTATGTTTTTTGTTAAAGTGTTTTGGCTTTCGTGTTTCGGGTGAAGCTGTTGGTTTTGTTGCGTTTTGTTAAACTTAAAAAGTTCGCTGTAATTAGTATGTTTTAGATGAGGTTTTTGCTGTTTGCTTACGTTGCTGTGTTTTACGTAAAGTGTTCTAAGTGTTGCTGTGAGGCGTTTGTTACTGATGCTTTGTTTAAGTTGAGTGTTGTGTTGTTGCTGTGTTTTAAGTAAGGTGTTTGTAACTGTTGCTGTGTTCTAGTTGAAGTGTGTGTTTGTTGGTGCTGTGTTTCAGGTAAGGTGTTCGATGCTGTTCTTGTGGTCTAGTTTGTCGCTGATGCTATGTTTAATTTAAGGTGTTTGTGGTTGCTACTGTTGTGTTTTAGGTAAGATGCTTATTGTTGCTGTGATTTATGCTAGATGTTTGTCGTTGACGCTGTGTTTAGGTGAAGTGTTTTTGTTGTTATTGCTTTGTTTAAAGTAGCTCTTTATTGTTGTTGTAGTGTTTTAGATGAAAGATTTGTTTGCTGACGCTATGCTTCCATTGATGCATTTGTTGTTGACATTTTGTTTCAGGTAAGGTGGTTGATGTTTTGCGGTCAGGGTTTTCTTTTATGTGTTTCAAATAAGATGTTTTACAAGATGTTTGCTGTTGCCGCAGTGTTTTAGTAGAGGTGTTTGTTGTTGATCCTGTGATTTATACAAGGTGTTTATCGTTGTTAATGTGTTTTAGTCGAGATGTTTCTTGTTAATGCTGTGTTTTATATAAATTATCTGGTGTTGCTGTTGTGTTTTACCAAAAACGTTTGTTGTTGACGGTGAGCTTCAGTTGAGGTATTTGTTGTTGTTGTTACCTGCTGTTGATGTGTTAAGAAAAACGTTTGTTGTTGTTGTTGTTTTAAGTAAGTTTCTTTTTTTCTAAAATGCGTTTGTTGTTGCTGATGAACTTTGTGTAAGATATTTGTTGTATAGTTGTTCTTCAGGTTAAGGGTTTGTTGTTGCGGTTGTTGTTGTTGTTGCTGTTGTTGTTGTTGTTGTTGTTGATGCTGCTGTTATTGCTGTTGTTGTCGTCTTCGTCGTTGTTGTTGTCGTTGTTTTCTTTTTTCAGATAACGTGTTGTTTTTTAGGTTATGTGTTTGTCGTTATCATTGCTGTGTTTTAGGTAAGGTGTTTGTTGTTATGATTTCGGTGTATTGTTTGCTGTTATTGTTGCGATGTTTATGAGCTGGTTGTTGTCGTTGTTTCTGTTTTTGAGTTTTAGATCCGATCTTTGTGGACGTTGTTTTGATACAGAGAATGATGGCCGTAAAGCTGCTGTCAACAAAGCCTTCCTCTCTCTCTCTCTCCTCTCTCTCTCTCTCTCTCTCTCC
>CM065714.1:29390669-29395669 GCA_033310375.1 Conus canariensis | reverse complement strand
TCTCTTCCGAAAGTTGGTGATGGGATTTTACGTGAGTGCAAGATGTTGTGCGTGCGTTCACACACGGAACCTCGGTTTATAGTGTCATTCGCTTCATCTTTCTATTTTTTGCCACCGTCTTCATCTTTCTATTTTTTTTTCCACCATCTTTTTTATCTTTCTCTTCTTTCTCTGTTTGGTAACTGATTCGTGCCCCCCATGCTATGTCTGTGTCTTATGTAGACATGGACACTCCCACACTGATTTTTAATGTTGTAGCGTTTGACACAAAGCGTTTGGGTTTATTCATGCACTAATGTAAGGGTGTGTTGACACTTTCATTCTGGCATGTTTACAAAACAAGAAACGTGCAAATGCCACCCTCTCTCCACCCACCTGCCCACTTGCCCAATTGATAAACACACACACACACACACACACACACACACACACACACACACACACACACCACACACCACACACACACACACACACACACACACACACACACACACACACACACACCACACAGATATACCACCTCCCCACTCCCACCCCAATTTTTTTCTGTATTTTTCTTTCTTTTTTATTTAACCATTGTGTCCTACGTCATTGGGAATTTAAAAAAAAAATTGAAATGTACCAACGAACTGCTTGATAACACAGACAACCCGGAACGCATTTGAGCAACATGGTGCGCGCCCTCGCCTGTGTGTGCGTGTGTATGTGCGTGCGTGCGCGTATATGATTGTGTGTGTGTGTGTGTGTGTGTGTGTGTGTGTGTGTGTGTGTGTGTGTGTGTGTGTGTGTGTGTGTGTGTGCGCGTGCGTGTCTGTGTGTATGTGTGTGTTCGTGTGATGAAAGGCACGGGTAGAAACTAACATCATGTTCATTCAAAAGCATAGAAGCAGCATGGGAGAACAGGCTAAGGCCATGGAGACAGGAGATACAGTGTGTTACAAGGAAGGAAAAATAAATGCGCGAGTGACATAGAAAGGGCGGGGGGAGGGGGGGGAGGGGGAGGGGGGCAGGGGGGAAGCGGCATGGAAGAAAGAAAGGGTCAGGGGTAGGGGATGACAGCGTCGGGGTCAGTCAGGAAGGGGGGTAGGGAGGAGGGGGAGGGGGAGGGAAGAGGAACGAACAACCAGGAGGCGCACCTGTGTGAGAGATGCTGGTAGTGAGTGATGAGGAGGAGGGGTCAGGTGAGCTTGTCATGGCCTGAAGGCACCACCACCACCACCACCACCCTCTCTTTCCGCCCCCTTCCCTCCCCCATCCACCCCCCCCCCTCCTCTTCCCTCCTCCGCCCTGCTGCCCCAACCCTCTCCATCACGATCTGCCTGGGCTGGTCACCTTGATCCATTGCTGACCGCTATCCGGCTCTACATGTAGCCTGTTAGAGTGTCTACACACACACACACACACACACACACACACACACACACACACACACACACACACACACACACACACACACCACATAATCGCGCACAGACCTATACAAATAATAACATACACGTACACATACGCCTGCTCACATATACATGAACACACGCTCTGACTCGCAAATATGCATACACGTGCTCACTGCAAAAAAAAGGACACATGAAAGAATGTGTGCATGTATGTATGCATGTATGTACATATGTACGTATGTATATATGTATGCATGTATATATGTAGTCTGTGTGTATGTATGTATGTATGTATATGTATAATATACATATATATATACATACTTGTGTGTATGTATGTATGTATGTATGTATGTATGTATGTATGTTGTATGTATGTATGTATGTATACATGTATGTATGTATGTGTGAGGAAAATGAGCTGAATATGCATCCACTAGCGCGATTACCTGCCTGTGTGTGTGTGTGTGTGTGTGTGTGTGTGTGTGTGTGTGTGTGTGTGTGTGTGTGTTTGTGTTGTGTGTGTGTGTGTGTGTGTGTGTGGTGTGTGCGAGCGTGCGTGCGTGCGTGCATGTGCGTTCGCGCGCAAGCATTTGTTTGTTTGTGTGTGTGTGTGTGTGTGTGTGTGTGTGTGTGTGTGTGTGTGTGTGTGTGTTGATGTGTGTTGGTGTGTGTGCTCGTGCATGCGCACGGGTTTGATTACGTGTGTGCGTGCTTTGCGCGTGGAAGGACAGAAAGGGGGAAGTAGGGGGCCAACCACACAAGAACTTTGTGGCTTAGCAGCAATCTCTCATCACCCCTTTTCTCTCTCCGTGTTTCTCCCCACCCTGACCGGGGGCTAGTTTTCAATGACTTCATATACAGCACAGCAAATCTACGAACACTGGCTGAAAATCCCGCTTCTCAAAGCCCCCCTAAATGGCAAGTGAGCGACCCGACTTAGCGGCAGAATCCCAACGACTTAACAGTAAACACCTTGTGGTCTTAACAGGGGTCACGCAGCTTAGCTGACAATTTGGGACACCAATCCAAAATAAATCATCCACGGATTTGGGGGAGATTAACACATGCATATGACAGTCTTACGACGGGCCAGAGAGTTTTTCTTTTTTTTTTTTTTTTTTGCTGGGGGTTAGGTTGGGGGAAGGGGGAGGAGGTGGAGGTGGGAAGTTGAGGGGTGGGGGGTGGGGTGGGGATTGGCGAGGTGGCTTTTTGTAGGGAGACCAGACCACCAGGGATTTAACAGGGACTTGGTGGACATGTTTCGCCGCGGAATGACTGCTTTTGGAGAGACCCTGGTTTGTACGGGAATCTCTCTTCTTACGTTTTTGACGGATCCCTCTGGCTCTCTCTCTCTCTCTCTCTCTCTCTCTCTCTGTCTCTCTCTCTGTCTGTGTCTGTGTCTCTCTCTCTCTCTGTCTCTGTCTCTCTGTCTGTCTCTCTCTCTCTCTGTGCGCTAAATGTTTGCGGCCGCGAGCAAATCAACTCTTTACGACACTAGCCTACGAGAGCTTTTCACCGGCTTTGAACAGGTGTTCCGCTTCTCTAAGCGCCACTGCTGTTTTTCAAATTGCCTCCTTCCCTCCCTTCTGCCCTCCTCCTCCCCCTCCCCCAAACTTACCTTATTCCCCACCACTGCCCACTACAACCACCACCCCTCCACCCCCAACACCACCCCCACCCGCCACCCCCTCCCTTCCCTCCGCACTGTCACCTCTTCCAAAAGCTGGACCAAGACAGTGTTGTCGTGAGGTAGACCCAGCCTTGGCATGTTCAGGCTTGGTGGATAGTGGGAAGCCGGGGCGGAAGGGGGAGGGAGGGAGTGGGTGCAGTTTGTGGGGTAGGTGAGGGTGGGTGGGTGGAGGGCATAGAATGGAGAGAAGGGAAGGTGGTGGTATGGTGCTAAGTCATACGCCAGTAAGTCAAATCTCAGACACTGAAAAAATGAAAAGTTTTAATTCAAATAGAGTGCTGATGTGTTGTTGTTTTTGTTCCTTTGCACGGTTTCAACAATTGGTTGACTCCCTTCTTGTGTGTGTGTGTGTGTGTGTGTGTGTGTGTGTGTGTGTGTGTGTGTGTGTGTGTGTGTGTGTGTGTGTGTGTGTGTGTGTGTGTGTGTTGCTGCTTTGTTTGTTGTTCGTGTGTGCAGCATCATTCACACTTAGTGCTTGCAAGCCGACAGATTCAGTGCCCTGATATGGTGGCACTCGGCTGGCACACAGGTATGGAGGCTTACAAGGCTGCAATTAGGAAGCAGAGGTCACAGAGTAGAAAAGCTGTACGGGCGCGCATGCACGCGCGGACACCACACACACACACACACACACACACACACACACACTCACACCACAACACACACACACACGCAGAGAGAGAGAGAGAGAGAGAGAGAGAGAGAGAGAGAAGAGTGAGAGAGAACGGTGCTGATGAATGTGGTGCTCGTGGCTGCTCTATAGAGCGAGTAAGTTTGTATGTTTTGTTTGTCTGTGTGTTCGTCTGCACATGTAATTGCAGCATATGCTTGCCCTGCTGTGTCTTACAAGCCGTATGTAGAAAGATTTCTGGGGAGAGAGAGAGTGAGAGACAGACAGACAGACAGAGAGATGTCTTCAGCGCGACTCAGTGACGGTCCTTGAAATGATCCACAGAGAAACTCAACAGCCCGAATCCACTGCCCCACGCTCCCCTTTCCCTGCACGTGTCTTCATCCGCCTGCGACACTAAGTGCACTCTTCTCATCACCACATGGAGAAAGTCGCAGTTCAGCTGCCCCTGAAGGCAGTCAGCAAAGGGAAGACAAAGAGAAAGACAGAATAGGCCACGACGAGATACTCAGCAAAAGTCACTGAGAAAGGAATAATCAGTGTAAAAGAACATCTTTGGTCCTATGCTTTTCAGGATCCAAAAAGAAATAAGCGGGGGGTCAAATATGTCAACAATCTGTTCATTACTTTTTTATGTGTGTGTGTGTGTGTGTGTGTGTGTGTGTGTGTGTGTGTGTGTGGTGTGTGTGTGTGTGTGTGTGTGTGTGTGTGTGTGAGAGAGAGAGAGAGAGAGAGAGAGAGAGAATGTAAATATGTATGTACATGCATACACATACATATGTATATGTTTATACATATACATGTGTGTGTGTGGTGTGTGTGTGTGTGTGTGTGTGTGTGTGTGTGTGTGTGTGTGTGTGTGGTGTGTGTGTGTGTGCTTCTACCCAGTAGGGAAGGCTGCAGAGAGAAAAGACGACCCGAAGAGGGTTATTTTTTCTTTCTGTTCTGTTCTGTTCTTTCCATCTTTCTTTCGTTCCTTCTTTCTTTTCTTTTCTTTCCTTCCTTTCTTGTCTTTTCGTTTCTTTTCTTTTTTCTTGTCTTTCCTTTTTTTTCTTTTCTTTTTCTTTTTTTTTTTTTCGTTGTCTGTCTCGCCTGTCCTTCTTTCCTTCTTTCTTTTCTTTTCTGTTTTGCTTTCTTTCTTTTCTTTCCTTCCTTTCTTTTCTTTTCTTTTCTGTCTGTCTGTCTTTCTTTTTTCTTTTTTTTTCTCCCCCCCCCTTCCACCTTGACGGGGGCCTGTTGAGCTTATGTAGGCCGTCACGCTCGAAGGCAGCTTTCTAGCAAG
>CM065714.1:29340669-29385669 GCA_033310375.1 Conus canariensis | reverse complement strand
AGACATGAAAGAAAATGAACGCGTCTTCTTTAGCCAAGTTGCATAAACAACATGGAATTTCATGTACATCTACCAATCTGTAACTTAAGCCATGACAACGAATGTCAGAGACACCAAATGATTTATAAGCATTAGTCAAAGCACATGTTGAGAAGGAAAGAGGGTGTGGGGAAAAAGAGATGGAGTGAACAAGAGAGACAGAGGGAGAGAGAGAGACAGAGAGAGAGAGAGAGACAGAGAGAAGACAGACAGACAGACGAGACAGAGGAGAGAGACAAGAAGACAGAGAGACAGACAGTTACAGAGAGAGAGAGACACACACACACACAGAGTGAGAAGCAGGTTGGAAATAGTTGTCATGCCTCTGAATAGCAGTAGAACGTTGGATCGAACGTTGCAAAGACTATCATAAGATGTCGGTTGAATCAATGATACACGAAGGTCACGTAAGGCAGGACAACATGAAAGAAAAAAGTATCATGTCATCTCTGGTCAACTCACACAGCGGTGATCATGTTCATCCACACAGTCACAAGAAATTACAACGGATGCAAGAGATATATCATCAAGCTTAGTCAGTGCACGTTGAGAGAGAGAGAGAGAGAGAGAGAGAGAGAGAGAGAGAGAGAGAGAGAGAGAGAGAGAGAGAGATAAACAGACAGACAGACAGAGGGAGGCGCAGGGTGTAAAGCAGAGAAATGGGGGACGGGGTGGCTAGGGGTAATAATGGGGAAGAGCAGTACACTGAAAAATGGGATATGAATGTGTGTGTGTGTGTGTGTGTGTGTGTGTGTGTGTGTGTGTGTGTGTGTGTGTGTGTGTGTGTGTGTGTGTGAGTGTGTGTGTGTGTGTGTGTGTGTGTGTGTGTGTGTGTGTGTGTGTGTGTGTGTGTGTGTGTACCTACGC
This sequence comes from Conus canariensis, assembly GCA_033310375.1. Taxonomy (NCBI): domain Eukaryota; kingdom Metazoa; phylum Mollusca; class Gastropoda; order Neogastropoda; family Conidae; genus Conus; species Conus canariensis. The sequence continues at coordinate 29,384,763 of CM065714.1, read as the reverse complement.
ATTTGGAAAATGAAAGAAAAAGAAAGGAAACTGCCGAACTGCTTTTTTCACGGCACTGGTAGTCGGTCCGTGTGCCTTCACGATGGACAGACAAGACAGCTTCGTGTCCTCGTACTTTCCTAGAGATGATCATTGTATCCTCTGGTCAGTCAGATCAGAGCTTCTCCTCTGCAACTCAAAGCCACGTCAGCCAGCACTACTACCTGCCGCATGTGGGCAGTAACCCTACAAGGGATGGGCTCCGCCAAGGCCGACAAGCCAGAGACACACAGCAATGAAGAGGAAAATACGGAGTGTTTACTTACCTGGGATTCATCTTTACCTATGAGGGATCTAAACCAGAGATCTTCCCAATGGCATTAAAGACAACATCAGCACTGTGAAGACAGATATTGTTTGGAAAGACAACAGTATCTCCAGGAAACACGAGATCAGGTTCCTGCGTACACTGGTGAATTTCATCTTCCTGCAAGCTCGCGAGACATGGACCCTCACCTCGTACCTGGACAGAAGATTGCAAGCCGTGGAAGTGAGACGTTATTGAAAGATAGTAAACATCAGATACACTGAGCTATAGCCAAGGAACAAGAAGCACTTCGGATCATTTGACATCACTTCAGCAAAGACAACAAGGGTGGCATGACTACGTCACAAGATCCACTGACCTTGCTGTAACACTCCACCAGGGATGTGTTGTAGGAGGGAGACGAAGGGGGAGACAGAATGAGAGCTGACAATAGTGGACAATGGACAGGGAAACGTTTGCTAGTCCCAGACCTTGGAACACCACCGGCAGAACCGGAGGAACCGTGGAAATTGTTCGTCAGTGTGATGCCCCAGTGACTCCCCACGGAGATAAAGGAGAAGAAAAGAAGAGCGTCAATTGACGGTATTTTCCGCAGTGGGGAAATAAACCGTAGCTCGCATGTAGAAACAGAGACATTGAGGACTGCTCGATTAGGAGCAGTGGTAGATCAATTATACTTCGCCATAAACGTTATCATTATTTTTTTTTCATTTGTATCCGTTTGTTTATTTGTCTGTCGGTAAAATGACGCAAAAACTACTCCATCGATTTTAACCGAACTTTTATTTCCTTTTCTTTTCTGTTGCTGTTGGTGGTAGTGTCATAGCAGCAGTAGTTGTAGAAGCAGCAGCAGCAGGAGTAGTAGTAGTAATGGTAGAAGTAATAGTAATAGTCGAAATTGTGGTTGTTAGTGTTGATATTATTGTTGTTGTTGTTGTTGCTTGCTGTCACATCTTTCATGTCACTTCAGTGCCACCCCCACCCCCGCCCCCATCATTCCGGTTCTCTGCCCACATCCACAACATGGCTCGTCCAGCCGCAGCCCTGGCACCAACAATCCACGGGGAACAGTCACTATCAATGTCGTTATGAAGCACCAACAATCCACGGGAAGCAGTCACTATCAATGTCGTTATGAGGCGATCTACCAGAGGGGACAATGCACTGCTGCCGAATGACTTTGGTTGTGTTCAGTGGTTCATATTCTGATCCAACATACCCATGATACCATCCACGGAGCCTCCTAGTGACGACACTAATTGTTTATTCGCAAAGTGAGCGTGAGTGGGCGTGCCCCTCCAGACGCGCCACCATGTCGTTCAGTAACAGTCCTCAGAAATTGCTGATACCGACGGCCTCGGCATACTCACCAAGGGTGTGAATGTGAACAGGAAATCGAAGCTGAGGTCACCATGACAGCAGAGCATAAAGGACCGCAGAATCTGACTTTTTTTTTTTTTTTAATGTTGACTCTTTTTTTTTTAAATGCTGATCGATCAGAATGAGGACGACGAAGATGATAATATGGAGATACATGATGGTCTGAGGCTGCATGTCAGGGCTGTACTGTATACTTACTTTCAGATATAGCATGGTGTCAACCAGGCACGAGAGATACAGACATCGAGTTTCATTCAAATCGATTCAACAATTTCTTGGCGAAATCTTGCCTACGGACAGACAAATAAACCAACAGACGCAAATAAAATCCTAACCGCCTTGGTGGAAGTCACGAACCAGCCCACCAAACAAGCGTCACTCCCATCTTTACATAGCTAACCGCCTTGGTGGAAGTCACGAACCAGCCCACCAAACAAGCGTCACTCCCATCTTTACATAGCTAACCGCCTTGGTGGAAGTCACGAACCAGCCCACCAAACAAGCGTCACTCCCATCTTTACATAGCTAACCGCCTTGGTGGAAGTCACGAACCAGCCCACCAAACAAGCGTCACTCCCATCTTTACATAGCTAACCGCCTTGGTGGAAGTCACGAACCAGCCCACCAAACAAGCGTCACTCCCATCTTTACATAGCTGTGAAGGTTTGTAGTTAATGGCATTACATAATTCACCACCTCCTGCTCTGTACCTTCCACCAGCCAGATGTCAAAAAAGTCTCATCTTCCTGGTGGGAATCATGACTCGACAATTCAGTGACAGCCATCATGGGCGTGAGAGCTGAACATGAAAAATGGGTCCAAAGACGAAGAAAGAACATCTTGGTACAGATGCGAACCAAAGGAAGAGTTAAGGATGTTGTTTGTTTGTTTGTTTTCTTTTTTTGTTTACTTCCTTTTACATTGTGATGTTGATTTTTTCTTTTGACGTGTCCTTAACTTTCATAAGAAATAATGCATGGATCTAAATGAAAAAAAACAACAGTTATGGCACGAACAGACAACTACGAACCTGTGATTTGGGGGTAGATTCGGATTACCCTGCAATCTGGATTCAGCGCGCTAACGACTGTGCATTGTGAGTAATGGCAGGATCTGAAGGGGTTCAACACAAACATTCATCGTTCTGTTTGAATAAGAGAGGGATATTTTTCATGGTACTATAACAAAGCTAACATCTACCGGAATACAACGTTGGCGACTGGTCTAAGCATAGACTGTCCATATAGAGACTGCCCATTTAGAGGCGACGTACGCGAGGAACTGAACTCGGTGAGATACTGCATAAAACGGAACTTAACGTGATTCCAGACACAAACTTCATTATGCAGATAGACGCCTTCTTTCATTTCACATGTCGTTCAAAAAACAAACATAAAAACGTTTCTAAAACCTTATGACAACTGGCGCCTAAAGCAATCAGTTTCTCGGTTTCATTCACAAACAAATAGAATCAAACGAAATAAACAGAATAAAACGTATCTAAATCTGGGTGGATTTGTAAAGACTACAATGCAGAATCTGTGAAAGAGTACCTTTTAAATTTTCAACGCTTTATACACCTAAAAAAGTGAAATGTGGGAAGCTGGGTAAATCTGCATGGATTCTTTTATACAAAGCCAATAAAAAGATGTTATTTCTTAGGTTTTTTAGAATACACGTAGTGTCAGCGAATGTTGTCGTATACGGAACTTTTTCCCGATTTCCAATTGTTGAAAATTTTATTTCTGGTACGTGTTATTGATCGCAGGTCGAACCTGTTACCTAATTGTTATGTTCGTTCCTTTTGTATGCATGTATGCTTATTTTCTCTATTTTGTTCTCTCATCGGGAGTTGTCTTTTAATTCATCTTGATTCTTGATCAGCAATCTGTGAACCATCATTTAAGGTCAGAATGATGAACAAGATGTTGGAGACCCAAATTGCTGACATCGCCTGCGGACACAGCAGGACAAAGTGGTGCCCGGCACCTACACCAGGGTTGAAATGCCCTGGCGACCACGGAACCATGGCTGTGACCCACGCCGCAGGAGGAAGTCACTCTCAGAGAGTCAGGACTTGGTGGTAGTGATGCGCCCAGCATAGTGATGGTACTGATGTTGCGTGCAGGCCCTCGTGTACGACTCCTCGTGGCCGCTACCAAAGCCTCCCAACTTGTCATTAGCGTATTTCAGTGTGGGGAGAGAGAGTTAAAAACTGGGGACTACCGACCGACGGGCTGGCTGGTTAGGGGAGAATGTGTCGAGGAGGAGCAGAAGAGGAAGCCCCATTTCCTCCCGAAGCATTAGCGATGTCGTCGGGCATCAGTGGAGTAGATTCATCCCCCTGCTATGGTCGTGGACACCTGATTAGGCGCCGCGCCTAGTGTCCGCTAGATCTCCTCCTAAAGGCAGACCACGGACCATTGATCTGTGTGTGTTGGAGGGGAGGGAGAGGAGGTGAGGGATCTGGGGGGTGAGGGTGGAGGGCCCAAAGCAAACAACCTGCTGCACGACAGCACCGGAAGTGCCACCATCGTTCTCCCGCATCGCGTGTTGCACGGACGGACGGACGGACGGATGGGGGAGACTGGAAGTACAGGGACCGGGTAGCACTGGAGGGCCGTTAGTACCATACTCACTATAAATGCATGCATGTTGCCGCTCTTACACACGGGGCTCAAGGCTTTGAGGAGGGGGGATGTTTGGAACTTCCGATGAAGCTGATTTTGGTGCGCGCTGAAGAGGACTGACTTAGTTTCTCTCTCTCTCTCTCTCTCCTCTCTCTCTCTCTCTCTCTCTCTCTCTCTCTCTCTCTCTCTCTGAGTGAGACTTAGCGCGTAACACTGTATTTTTTGTGTAAAGATCACTAATGGCTTGGGAGAGTGGGGATAGGGGGTGAGAGGGGGTAGGATATGGGGAAAGGAAAGGGGGGAAGGGGGGCTATTGCTTGGCATATTTGTCTTTTGAATTTTCTTAATGTCATTGTGAGATAAGTTTCCATCCTCAGTAAAAAGAATCGCACTGCCTAACCATTTTTTTTTACATACAACTCTCTCTCTCCCCTCTCTCTCTCTCTCACACACACACACACACACACACACACACACACACACACACACACACACACACACACACACACACACACACACACACACAAACGCATGCATGCATACATACACGCACAAAGTTTCGCCGAACACCTTTAACCTGTAGGTTAGTTTGCAGGAAGGCAACAGAGAGAAAAGACACGAGAACAATCGTCAATAATCAACACTACATGATAAAACTATCACCCATAAAAGCCATCAAAATATTATAGGATTAAGGTGCGTTTGAAGATCATCCCCCATCCGCACCCCGAACCCCCCCTCCCCCCCCCCTCCCCCTCCCCCCCTCCCCCACCCCACAAAAAAGGAAATAAAAAACAGGGGAAGAAAAGGAATCGCCACTGAAGGTTGAAAAACGACTGCCACAGACTACAAACATATTCTCAGAACATTGCCTTTGTTGTTGATGACGCTATGCTGTCGATGTTATTCATTCTACTGGTGCTATGCTGGTGTTGTGGCTGCTGCTGCTGCTGCTGCTGCTGCTGCTACTGCTGTGAGTGTTCCTTAGCTGAGCTTCGCGGGCTAATCGTATTGCAACTTCAAAATCAAATGGCAGCTCACTGAGCATGTTTAATTGTTTCCAGAACTGCGCTTGATGCCATTTTCGTCAACTTTCTATGCTAAGCATGCACCTACAGTCTTCGGGAGTGTTACCCCTTTCCAGAAAAGGAAGAATGTTACTATGGGTGAAGGCCATTGCCACATAACACTACGTTGATTAACGATTGCTGCTATCAATTTTCCGGCCCCACAGCTTGTGATGTCTTGTCACTTCACGCCGTTCATTGTCACAACCACTGATCAATCATGTCTGTAATGTTGAAAGCAGAGTGTTGACAGAGTAGAACTGTCATCTAAATGGTTTACAGTGTCCTGTCAGTAATTTCTGTAATGTTGAAAGCAGAGTGTTGACAGAGTAGGCCTGTGATCTAAATGGTTATGGTGTCCTGTCAGTAATAGCGCTCATAACTGCCCGGCCAAGAATTGCTTTCCCGCATCAGTCGTAGACAACTTATCTGGGGATTCTTTCCCTTCCAAAAAGACGATTGCTTTTGCTGACGCCGATTTAATCATTAATTCGTTGCACAGTGTTCATTAGTTCGAACACAAAAAAGCAAAGAAAGCAAAAAAAAAAATGTACATGCAAAGCTGAAGTACATCCAGCTACGCAAAATCAGTTGAGTGGATGAATGTAGAGAGGACGACCAAGCTTAATGATGACGATCGATGAAAATACACGTGTGTCAGCGGGGTTGAATGCCAGCGTTTACGGGACAGATACCCATTATCTTACTGCTTACGTCTGCCTGCTGCCAAAGATTTATTGGTAATGACTGTCACAATGACTAGAATCTCTTTGCTCGAATTTCAGCCTTCAAGACAGAGTGCGCGCAAGGTTAAAGGTCAGGTATGCAAATGACTTCCGGTGTGTCTTTCGTGTGGACTGGCCACGTCTGCGGGCAATGGTCTTCGGAATGCTGGCTCAACACTGGCTCAGCTTGGTTGATTCATCCTACATCTGCAGGCCTCTAAGTGTGTCCTGCCCCTTTTAACAGTGACAGCTCGGCAGTGCATCCGTTGCTGGCGTCAGGGTCCGCCTTATGTAACGCTAGCAATACGTTTGTCCAGAACCAATAATAACGATTATCACAGCTTCTGTCCTTCAAATACAGCCGAGCTGTAATGAGCAGATGCCTAGCTGGCCTTATGGTTAAATCAGTGTTTTTCATGCAAAAGTGCTGGGTTCGATTCCCACCTAAAAAAAAATTATAACGAAGTTTGAGGCGGCTTTCTCTTCCGAGTCATCAGATCACAAATCATCAATTACCCAAGAGCAAGAATATGACTGTAATCTTCTGAGGGGGATAGCAGCTGAAACATCGTCCATGAATACACTTGAAGCAATGGCAGTGTCCACTGATGCTTGCAGAATGGAAGAAAAAGATACACCCGAAGGTGTCTGTAGGACCCAGGGAAGTACTGTCAACTGCCGAACCAACCTGCCAAGAGCAATCCTGCGCTACCCTTGGAAGCCTTCGCATTGTTGAAACAGGGTGCAAAATTAAAGCATGGTGTAGAGAAAAATTGTTCCATGCTTTAACCATTGCTGCTTGCAGAATTATTAGCATGGAGAGAATACTCACTCCCTGGAGTATCTGTTGTCAGTTGCAGAATAAAAGCATTGTGAAAAAAGATCCCGGCCTAGTAACCCTATTATTGCTTGCAGAATGAAAGCATTGTCAGGACACTCCCTCCCTGCCGTATTAATCTTCGCTGGCAAAATCTGAACATTGTGAGGACACTCACTCCCATTATTATTGATTGCTGCTGGCAGAATTAAACATTCTGAAGAAACTCACTACCAGTAGTATTGATTGTCGTTGGCAGAATTTAACCACTCTGAAGAAACTCACTGCCAGTAGTATTGATTGTTGTTGGCAGGATTAAAACATTCTGAAGAAACTCACCACCAGTAGTATTGATTGCTACTGGCAGAATTAAAACATTCTGAAGAAACTCACCACCAGTAGTATTGATTGTTGCTGGCAGAATTTAAATATTCTGAAGAAACTTACTACCAGTAGTATTGATTGTTGTTGGCAGAATTTAACTACTCTGAAGAAACTCACTGCCAGTAGTATAGATTGTTGCTGGCAGAATTAAAACACTATAAGGCACCCCCCACCCCCCCTACAGTATTGATTGTTGCTGGCAGAATTAAAACACTGTAAGGCAATACCCTCTACAGTATTGATTGTTGCTGGCAGAATTAAAACACTGTAAGGCAAAACCCTCTACAGTATTGATTGTTGCTGGCAGAATTAAAACACTGTGAGGCAAACCCCCTACAGTATTGATTGTTGCTGGCAGAATTAAAACACTGTGAGGTAAACCCCCTACAGTATTGATTGTTGCTGGCAGAATTAAAACACTGTAAGGCAAAACCCTCTACAGTATTGATTGTTGCTGGCAGAATTAAAACACAGTAAGGCAAAACCCTCTACGGTATTGATTGTTGCTGGCAGAATTAAAACACTGTGAGGCAAACCCCCTACAGTATTGATTGTTGCTGACAGAATTAAAACACTGTAAGGCAAAACCCTCTACAGTATTGATTGTTGCTGGCAGAATTAAAACACTGTGAGGCAACCCCCCCCCCCCCCCCCCCTCCTACAGTATTGATTGTTGCTGGCAGAATTAAAACACTGTGAGGCAAACCCCCTACAGTATTGATTGTTGCTGACAGAATTAAAACACCGTAAGGCAAAACCCTCTACAGTATTGATTGTTGCTGGCAAAATTAAAACACTGTGAGGCAACCCCCCCCCCCCCCCTCCTACAGTATTGATTGTTGCTGGCAGAATTAAAACACTGTGAGGCAAACCCCCTACAGTATTGATTGTTGCTGGCAGAATTAAAACACTGTGAAGCAAACCCCCTACAGTATTGATTGTTGCTGGCAGAATTAAAACACTGTGAGGCAAACCCCCTACAGTATTGATTGTTGCTGGCAGAATTAAAACACTGTGAGGCAAACACCTCTACAGTATTGATTGTTTGCCGGCGGATCGACAACACTGTGAGGGAAAACTTCTTTGTGGCATCTGTTCTGACAGAACTGAAATATTATGAGAAGAACTCATATTACTAACAGTATTCAATGTTGCTGTACATGTAAAACATTGTGAGGATAACATTGCCTGTGGCATCAATTTTTACTAGCAGAATTTAAACATGGTGTGGAGAAACTCGTTCCCCACAGTATCGATTGTTGCTTGAAAAACTGAAATAAATTGTCAGAAAATTCACCCTCTGAGTTTTCTGTCACAGTATTTTAATTCTTCAATCCGCGTTTAAATACAGCGATGGAACAGTCATTTCCTGTAATGTCTGCTGCTGCTTACAGGATAAAAAATAACCATAATAGAAAATATATTCTTTATAGAATCTATCAATTGCAGATGTAAAACTTACTTAAGATGTAACGCTGATTGAAACTGTGTTCCCTGTAATATTTACGGTCGGTTGCAGATGTGAAATTCTATGAAAAGAAAGCTCATCATCAATGTAGTAGACCTGTTTATTATTGCTCTCACGATAAAACCATAGTGAGGGAAAATCGGTCCATTCAGAGTCTGCTCTTCGTTGCAGAATTACAAACTAAAATGACGAGTACACTACTAGGACGGAAAATAATGATATTCTCTATAGGATCTATTGTTCTTTGCAGAATGAAAACTTTGTACGGCAAAACTTACTCCTCGTGGTATTTATAGTTACTGGAAAAATTAATATACAATAAGGAGAAAGCACATTACCTGCAATATCTATTGTTGCGAGCGGAGTAAAGATACTGTGAGGAGTAATTTCATTTTCTTTAGTATCCATTGTTGTTTGTAGAGTGAAGATAATGTGAGGAGAAAATTCATTCCCTTTACCATCTCTTGCTGCTTGCAGAATTAAGATACTGTAAGGGGGAAGTTGTTTGCCTGTAAAATCAATTGTTGGTTGCGAAGTGAAGATACTGCGAGGAGAAAGTCCGTTCCCACTAGTTTCTATTATTGCTTGCAGAGTGAAGACATTGTGAAAAAGAAGCTCATTCCCTCTTGCATCTATCATTGCTTGCAGAATTAAGATAGCGTGAGAAGAAAGCTCATTCGCTGCAGTACCTATTGTTGTGTGTAGTTGGAGCACTTTTTGTGCGGAAACTCATTCCGTAACCCAACGGTGGAATCTTGGTCTCTTCAGTTGATGACGTGATCAGCAAGGATCATAGTGGATGATTCAGACGAAGTGGGGATGGGGTGGTGGTGGCGGATGGGGAGTAGCTGGATGGATATCAGAGGAGGAGGAGGAGGCGGGGGCTCTTCTTTACCGTATCATTGACCACTGACAGAGCATCTGTCGACATTATAGATAATTTTGATGGTTGACATCCTTCTTCCATTTCCCCAATTTCCCGCGCTGCCTTTCATCTCGGGCCACTGATGGTGCGTGCAACCACGACATTGACTCATTGCTGTCCTCCCGCCCCGCCAGCCTCCGTACTCCCGTCCCCTTTTATGGCAGCTCACCACTCTCAAAAGCCTGTAATAACCGTTTTTCCTTGTGAAAACAGACAATGTTTCCCCCACAGAACGTGAGAACTTGAAGAGCACCCAGAAAAGTGCAGACATGCACTAGGGTCGAACAGCCTTCTGAAATCTAGAAGAAGAGGAAGAAGAAGAAGAAGAAGAAGAAGAAGAAAAGTAGAGTGAGGGGTGGGGCTGGAGAGAATGCGTATACATCGTTAGGATTTGACACAAAGTTGCTAATTTGTCACCTTTAAACAGGATGTGCTCCGTCTGGCATTACTGGATACGTCACAGTCTGTATAAACTTTGTTCTACTTTTCTTGCTAAGCAGATGAAGAAAACATATCGAAATAAAAAAACGATCCATGATGCACAGTGTGTGAACCAGACCGCACCTTGGATTTACCCCCCCCCCCCCCCCCCCACACACACACACACACACAAAACAGAAAAAAAAGAAAAAAATCGTTCCCGAGTCACATTCCATCTGTTGACGAAGTTTGGTTACCATAGGTTGTGCAGTTTTTGTGTAATCCTGCTAAGAGACATACAAACAAAGAAAGAGAATAACACAAACTCTTTGACAGTTGTAATTATTGTGTTCACAATTATCGCTGATTTCGTCGCTTCGTTGTTTGCTTGTTTGTTTTCGGTCTTGTGTGACGAGTCACACATGGTCAATATGGGCAGAGAACCCATGACTCATGAAAACAGGGAGCTATGACTGGCGCGCAGGCGCTTTGGTGTCTCCGGCATTGTTGCTCGGACTTGTAGGCTGCTTTTACAGGTAAACACCGCGGTATCTTCCTTCCAATCGGAGGAAAGTTAACAGAACTGGACGAATCACGTACTTCGAAATACACACTAATATTAATTTAAAAAAAAAAACAAAAAAAAAACACACACACAGATGAAAATAAAGACGAAGTTCATCAAACGATCTAGATTCTAATCCAGTATTTTTTGCTTTAAAGTACACTTCTTTTCAAATGTGAACAAGATAAATGTTGTCGTAGAGGATCACAGATCCAAGGTGAAATCTTTCCGAAATATGTTCAGCCATTATTGGCCTCCCCATGTACCAAAAATAGCAATCTCTTCTGATTGTTAGGTTAGGATTGTCTCTCTCGCGCGCTCCAAAGGCGCAGAATTTCCTAAGTTTAAGTCGGAAATGTTTGCTGTAATTGAAACTTTTTTTTTTTTTTATCGCTCACAGTTTGCTAGGTTCACGAGTTTGTATTTCTTTCCTTTGACTCAGTATCGTTTAATTTCTTAACAACGTCAAAACCTGCCACATCAAGTGGAGCACTCGGGAGAGCGCAGATCTCAGTCAAATCAAACGTTTCGACCACCAGGGGAAGTGACAGTTTATACGGACTGAAGGAGTTACTTCCCGTGTCCATTTTATTACTATTAGGACATGCCAAAAAACAAAACACCGACATTTATATTAATTGAAATTTCTAACATTCCACGAAAATATGTTACTTCGCAGGTATTAATAGTTCGCAACAGTGACATTACCATGTTTGTGTTCAGCGGAAAGTTTGTCAAAAAAGGATTCCTCAATAACGTGAACACATACCCTGGCTCCGTCGTTTCATCCAGGTTTTCTTAAGGATCTACATCCAACTTTTGGTGAGGGTTCGTTTTTGCACCACATTCCATCTTTCACAAAGTGTCGTAAACATCGGTTCAGTAGTTCTTGTGTAATAACGTTTATCACGGACGTGTTGAATGATCTGGAATCCGCCGTTTGAGCAGGATATACTCCAGGACCTTCACCAAACTATACCGGCTTCGTCTTTGGGCCTTTTTCTTTCCATCGTTTGATAAAGAGTGGTCAGTACAGGTGCAGTGGAGTTTGCGCAATCCTGTGAACGACAGGCAGACAGAAAACACACCGACCTACGGATGCAAGGGAAAACATCCCCGCTCGGCGGGAAGTAGAGGATGGGGGGGGGGGGGGGGGGGGGGGGGGGGGGGGGGGGGGGGGGTCATGTCTATATGTCACCGTGTCTAATTCACTGCCTGCATGGAACCGTGTGCATGTGTCACCATGTGGCTATGTCACTGTGTGATGAAGGGTGTTTGGATTAGGGTTAAAGTTAGGGTTAGGTTTGGATTTAGTTGGGTTCAGGATTTTGCTAGGATTAGACTTTAGGTTGGATTAGGGTTGGGGTTGGACTTATTGACGCGGTGTCACATACAACTGGCGAAATATTATAGACTTGGTGATAAATGAACATAGTGGAAGATAGATCCGGAGACATGTGGATCCGTTGATCTGCGGATCTTGTGACATAGAGATCCGGTGACTTGCTTCCCTCGGCGGAGATCGAACTAAGATGACCGATTACATTGTCTGCACGCAGAAAAAAAATAATCATGATTCCATTTTCTTAAACGATCATTAGTGTTTTCATCGTGAACCCAGTAATTATGACCACTTGAAGCCTATGGGCTGCCATAGTCTCCGCTTCTCTCCTCCTCTGCCTTCTGCTCGCCGTTCTTCTCCTTCCCTCTGTGGTCGTGTTTCCTCTGGGGTCTACACACTCACCGTCCTCAGTAGGTCTGCGCTAATGACCGTGGCTGATGAATCAGCTCGGCCTGCCAGGCATCCTCCTTCAAGGCCTGATGGGGGTGAGCGTGTGTGTGTGTGGGGGGGGGGGGGAGGGAAGGGGGTCGAGGGGGGATCCCTTTCTCTCTGGACACACTGGCGCGACGGTGGGACTTTGTGGGGTAGATGGGGTAGGGGATCGGGGTGGGGGATGGGGGTGTTCTCCTGGTATTGTTAAGCTTAATGGTAGAAAAGACCAATGGGGGTATCTCTTGGTCTTTTTGGCTGTCTGTCTGTGTTCCGTGTGGACTTGTCACCCCCCCCCTCCTAACCCCCACGTCTCTCTCTCTCTCTCTCTCACACACACACACACACACACACACACACACACACACACACACACACACACACACACACACACACACACACACAGAGGACAGCTCAGAGAGAGGGGAGTGGAAAGGGAACGAGGGGTGAGAGATGGAGTAACACTGGGGTACAGCCAGATAAATGCAGAGTACCCTTTTCACTCGGATGTTGACCTTTCTTGTCCTTCCTCCCTCTCCCCCGTTTTCATTCATCTGAAACGAAAAACACGCATACGCACACGTCTAGACATCGTAAATTGATAAAATTGTATGTAGTTCTTCACGATTGTTTTGTCTTTTAGTTCCCTGTTTGGATTTGACTCTGGTTGAAATAGATTCCGTGATGGTTTTGCTGGCTCTCGAGAAATACCGCCATGAAGGTTCATTTCTGTTTGTAATACTGCATCGACCCTCTCGCCCCCCCCCCCCCCCCCCCTCCCCTTCATCCCCTGCCCCTTTCGTCCCCCGTTCGAGTCCCCCAAACCCATCCCCTCCTTCCTCCCTCAATCCATTTTCAACCGCAGGATTAACGCACACACACACACACACACACACACACACACACACACACACACACACACACACACACACACACACACACACACAATACACTCACACACACACAGAAAGAGAAAACGAAAGGAGGCACTTCCGCTTGACACAAACGTCCCCCGGTGTAGCACTATTTACTGTATCCCATTCCAAAACGTCCCACCACTGGTGTTTGGTCCATCAAAGGCCTTCCCCTGGCCCTGCAAGATCACTTTCCCCTGGGGACTTTGAGGCTGAGTTCCTTTCACTTGCATCTGAGAATCAGATGTAAGGGTCGGTGGACGCCATTCTGAGGATCAGCTGTAGGAGTCGGTGGACGCTATTCTGAGGATCAGCTGTAAGGGTCGGTGGACGCTATTTGTTGTCCCCCTCACTCTCAGGTCTGCCATCTCTGAAGGTTCTGTTCTTACAAATCATCAATACGCTGCATTGTGCTTACTGTCTGTCTGTCTGTCTGTGTCTCTATCTGTCTGTCTGCCTGTCTGTCTGTCGGTCGGTCTCTCTTTCTCTGTCTGTCTGTCTCTGAGAGAGAGAGAGAGAGAGAGAGAGAGAGAGAGAGAGAGAGAGAGAGAGAGTGGGCTCTCTCTCCTTCCGTCTGTCTGTCAGTCTGCCAGCTTGCCTGCTTGCTGTCTGTTCATCTGTCCCACCGTCCGTCCGTCCATCTCTCTCTTTCTCTCTCTCTCTCTCTTTCTCTCTCTCTCTCTCTCTCTCTCTCTCTCTCTCTCTCTCACGTAAACGCACACACACATATACTATACTGTCATCATAGGTGGTGTGGCAGGACGTTCTTGGATGGGTGTCCTGGAGAACACTCAACAGTATTCAGGGGACTTCCAAGTCCGCCCGCCACTGGCGAACATTACGGAAAACTAGAGTCCCCTAGTGGACGTGGAGAGGTTCACAGGGAATGCTACAGGATGAAAGATGGTGTACTATGTCGTTTTTTGGTGTGTGTGTTTTTGTTGTTTTTTTCGCAGAGAACAGCTAGATACTTGGGGGAGGGGGGGGGGGGGGGAGAGGAGAGGGATGACGGGAGTGGGGGTGGGGGGATGGGGTGACGGTGGCAGGCTAAGATAGGGGTGGGAGGCGGGGGGGGGGGGGGGGGGGGGGGGGGGGGGGGGAATACAGGCGAGGCCAGTGAGTCTCGTTAGGTTCCAGAATGTCCATGAAAACTGTGTGAGGGTGGATTTGATCTGTGACGCCCGCAAAATTTGATCCGTCGTAATAGCCTCAAATTAACGTCACCCTTACCCCATCTTCCCCTTAACCCTACCTTCTTATTCCTTCCCCCCTCCCCCCACCCCGCCCCAAACCGGTTGGATTTCACACCGGGGCCAAGATGGGCTGACCTCAAATGACCTCTGGGTTTAATTGGGGCTATTCTAGATCGACCACCACCTACCCACACCTACCCACCCTCGTACATTCCCCTCTCTTCTTCCGTCCGTCATTGGAATTTGCCCTCTACAGGTTGAATCAGGCCATTAAAAGAACAGAGAAATGGTTATTCTGGTCTCTTCTTTACTGACAACCCTGCCTCCCCCCCCCCCCTCCCCCCGCACACACACACACACACACACACACACACACACACACACACACACACACACACACACACCATTACGACTGAATGGAAGCAAAGGTGGGGGAGTCCTTGAAACTCCTGCGCACTGCCACGGGAGCCAAAATATGGGTAAAGAGAAGGTCTGGCTTGCCCGTACCGACTCTTCCTCAAATTGCGATGAAGTGAAACTAGAGGAAGGGTCACCTATCACCTATCACCTATCCCCGAGTCTTGCAGACCGTTGATGCGGCACAGTAGACTTCGCAACTAGTTTCCTCCACTCCTGGTCTTTGGCAGTTGCTGAGTGTGAGTGTTGTCCTCCCATTTCTTTCTCTATTTTCCTTCTCCTTCTGCCTCCTCGCACTGTTCCTTGTAGAATGGCTTTGGCAAGTCCTGTTCATCTTGATACATGACTATACCATCTCAGTTTCCTTCTTTTCACTATGGACAACAGGTCTTCGTATGGTCTAATGGCTCCCTTATTCTGGTCTGGACTCAAAGTTGGTAATGTAGTCTTTGTACGAGATGCCAAGGATCTTGCGGAAGCATCTTGTCTCAAATGCCTGAATCCTTCTCCCGAGTTCAGCTTTCAAAGTCCACGTCTCACAGGCACAGAGAAATATGGCAATGACCAGGGGGCGCATCAGTCTGATCTTGGAGCTGATTGTGATGTTTGTGTCGTTCTAGAGGGGTCTAAGTGAGGTTAGCGCTGCTGTTGTTTGCGCAGCTCTGGAGAGCACTTCAGATTTTGATCCCTCATCTGAAACAATTGCCTCGAGGCACTAGAAATTCAAAACTGTCTCCAGTTTTTCTTCCGTGATAGCGATGTTAGCGCTGATGCCGTTGGTGTTGTTGGTCATAAGTTTTGCCTTTTCGGCGCTGATCTCCATGTCGAACGCAGCGGAACATTTGTCAAGCCGCTCTGCTGGGTGGGCTAGTTCCCTTCCTCAGGAAGGGAATCATTCCAAAAAAGCTCGCACTGCCTCCTCCCACCCTCCTCTTCAGCATCACGTGATGGGAAGCACCAGGGGATTAGAGGGCAAAGGTCGTTTGGAATAGCATGCAATGATACCTTCCATTCACATCACAACGTGATGGAAGTAAGGAGACAGCTAGCTCTCAACTAGCTTGGACAGGAGAAGGAGGAGGGGTGGGGGGGGGGGGGAATTGTCGGAATTCTAACAGGGCCGAATTTACTCTGGGAGAAGAATGACGGTTATTTCACGCTGGCCCAGAATGACCCGATATTCACTGGTGGGTTAAACCCAGTTATGGTCTATTCTGACCACAAGAAGTTTACACACAGGTAGTGTGGTGTGTGTGGGGGGGGGGGGGGGGATGGAGGGGGTAATTCCAAGATAGTTTAAAGAGATAACGAGGGTTAATCTGGACAAGCCAGACTTGACCCAGGGGTAAAAACCGACGAGGATACAAACACGCCGCTTCGCTGTTTGATTGTCACGGAGCCGAACCTACACCCCCACTGCCCCCCTCCACCGTACTAAGCTTCAAAACAAAACGATATAGTATAACAACAGTATAACACAAGGAAATACATAACTGCTTTACTAATCTTTCATAAAGGTTACAATGAGTGGTTTTCCTGATTGTATTAATACAGTCGTAGATGACATTGTAGACGCTGTTTTCAGGAGTATTATATGTGTTTGAAGGCCTGTGTTTATTTATCTAATAGCAATTGTTTTTGTTTGAGAGGTGGGTGATAGATAGAGAAGGAGAGGGAGAGGTCGAGGCTGGTGGTGGTACGCGTGAATGTGGAGCAAGCTTGTGACTGCGGGGGGGGGGGGGGGGGGGGGGGGGGGGGGGGGGGGGGGGGGGGGGGGGGGGGGGGGGGGGGGGGGGGGGGGGGGGGGGGGGGGGGGGGGGGGGGGGGGGGGGGGGGGGGGGGGGGGGGGGGGGGGGGGGGGGGGGGGGGCGTGTTTACTACCACTAATACCACTAATTGCTGCAGAGAGTGCTACTACTACTACTACTACTACTGTTTCTGCTTTTGCTGCTGCTAATGCTGCTGCTATTACCACTACTACTACTGCTGTTACTGCTGCTATACTGTTGTTGCTGCTACTACTACTAGTATTGCTTCTGCTTTTGTTGTTGCTGTTGCTGCTACTACCAATACTACTAACTGCTGCTGCTGCTACTGCTACTACTGCTGCTGCTGCTGCTACTACTACCACTACTGCTTCTGCTTTTGCTGTTGCTGCTGCTACTACTACTACTGCTGCTACTGCTGCTGCTGCTACTACTACTACTACTACCACAAGTGCTGCTGCTGCTGCTGCTACTAACAATAACAATTGTTAGGAAAAACTATAGTCCGAGGAGTTCATTTCATACTTGACCATCCTTCCTGTAAATTAGGTCAGCAGACTTAAATGCCACACCATACAATAAATCCACACGCAACAAACGTGTAGATCCAGAAGGAACAGTCAGCCTCCCACGCAGGTCGGCCGGCCACTAACACAGCAACAGGACTTCACAAACCTCTTTAAAGTTGTCAGCGATTTCCAAGACGTTTACGACCATCCAACGTCACGTGAGGCAGACACAGGTGATGATTGATGACATCAGCACGTTTTGGGGGAGCAGTGGTCGGCCCTGGCCGGGGAGTAGTGAGTGAGTGACAGCCTGGACAACACTGACCGCTCTCACGGATGACAGGGAAGACATGGACATGATTTGTGTCTGCGGAACTCATTTTTCTTCGCTGTCGACGCTGTCCTTTGGGGCGGCCGTCTCTCCTGTGTGCGTGTTCTGTCCGCTGCGTTGGTGGATAGATGTAGATGTAGATGTGGATGGACAAGAGGGAGGAAAAGCGTGTGACAAATCCGTTGGACTGACGCGTTGTTGCAAACATCAGCTGTGCAGAATGAATCATGTCTTGGCGAGAGATCACATGACGTGAAGAACAAAGATGACTATGACAATGGTAGCGGCAGCAAGCTGTTGTAAGATCAGAAACACTTACCGAAACTGAAGAAACTGGTTTATATTTCAACACACACACACCACACACACACACACACACACACACACACACACACCACAGGCAGTCACATAAAAGTGACGTAGGATTTATATTGGTTTATATTTCTCTCTCTCTCTCTCTCTCTCTCTCTCTCTCTCTCCACACACACACACACACACACACACACACACACACACACACACACACACACACACACACACACACACACACACAGGCAGTCACATAAACAATGACTGAAATTAAAGGAGTGATTTCCAGGAGTCAGCGCGTTTCTTGACAGATTTTAAAGCTTGCGGTTGAGTTTGTGAGATGAACGAGTAAGAGACCAGATTCCAGAAGGTGGTAGCCTGACAGGAGAAAGAATGCCAGCCAAAGGATTTGGGTCCTTAAGGCTGCATCACACTAGGCAAACCTCTCACTTAAGAACGCAGTTATTTTGACACTCGGCAAGCCTGACCACCTAGGCCAGCGAGCGCAAGAACAAAAACTGGCACAGCTTGAGGAGTTGAACAGACTCAACTTTTCAGGTGAGACATTCGCACAGCAAAGTCATCAACCTATCGAAGTCAAGGTGAAGGTCGTGTGTTCCACATCCCAACATCTTTGGGTAAGATTTTACAGATACAAAAATGTTCTCTAAGATAAAAAAAAAAAGCCGCCTTTGCTTTCAGATTTCGTGTTAAATATTCTTCTAGTTGTGCTTTTGTACACCTCACTGAAGTTAGTCCGAACGACTTACAGTGCGTTGGAAAAAAAAACAACCATATAGTTAACTGCCGATAAGAGGAATAAGTTCCATGTCTGAGTCATTTGACCAGTCGATGTGCCAGGTATGACCACAGAATGGCCAGGCGAGGGAAAAGCCAAAATGCATGGACAAACTCTTACTCGTTGTTGAGCGAGGATCTCGCCTCGAGTGACAAAGACTTTAAAGATGGGTTCCTGTAGATGCAGCTTTCAGCTGAAAAAACTAGAGATGACCAGATACTTGCACACAACACACACACAGACAGATAGTACATACACACAT
This sequence comes from Conus canariensis, assembly GCA_033310375.1. NCBI lineage: Eukaryota > Metazoa > Mollusca > Gastropoda > Neogastropoda > Conidae > Conus > Conus canariensis. Next base: position 29,365,804 of record CM065714.1, on the reverse strand, counting down.
ACATACGTGCATGCATGCATACATACATACATACGTGCATGCATACATACATACATACATACATACATACATACATACATACATACATGCATGCATGCATGCATGCATGCATACATACATACATATTTATACACTCCACACACATACATCCATACATACATACATATATACACATACATACATACATACATACATGCACGCATGCATACATACATACACACATAATGTGCACACATGCATACCTATACACATACGTACATAAATACTTATATGCATAATATGCATAACTATTACATACATACATACATACATACATACATACATACATACATACATACATACATACATACATACATACATACATACATACATGCAAGCATGCAAGCATGCAAGCATGAAAGCATACATACATACATACATACATACATATACGCACGCATGCATCCATGGTAACATGCACACAGGCACGTAGGCACATACACACATTTACATATGCATACATACACACACATATACATACGTCAGTCTAACTCTTGTTGTTTCTAGCCCAGCCGACGACCGGGGCCACATTCAGGCTTACAAGCTGTTCAAAAGCAGAACTGTATTCAATATAAAATGTCACATTAATTTTTTTTTTCAAATCATGTCATTCAGCTTGGAGACGAACAAACATACATTGTGTATACGCACCCCCCCCCCCCCCCCCACACACACACACACATACAGAGAGAGAGAGAGAGAGAGAGAGAGAGAGAGAGAGAGAGAGAGAGAGAGAGAGAGAGGCGAGAGGCCGTAATCAAATGACTAGAAGGTTTGCCTGCGGAGCTGACGGTCATCTTTCTTCTTTTTTTTTATTCATATATATATACACACAACATAGAGAATACTGACAGACAGACATAAACGCACGTACGTATGCATGCTGCAGACACACACACACACACACACACACACACACACACACACACACACACACACACACACACACACACGCACGCACGCACGCACGCACGCACGCACGCACGCACAACACACACACACACACACACACACACACACACACACACACACACACACACACACTGCACTGTACACTACACCGAGAGACCAACGTCAGAAGGTCTGGCAGCCAAGAAGGCGGGTCATTAAGGGGCTGATAGGTGACCGTCTTGCCTGCCTCCGCTCTGTACTGGCCCCTCACGCCATTAGTGCCGTCTGGACAGTCGGGGCCATCAGTGGACATTAACCACTTAGCCACTTAGGGCTCTAGAGATGACCACCGGCCATCTCGGCGCCACGGACCAGCGCCTCCTTCCTTCTTCCTCCGCCTCCAGAATATTATGCATACAGTTCACCGATGCTGTGTCGCACTGTCTCTGGCGCTGCCTGTCTGTCTGTCTGTTTGTCTGTCTGTTTATTTATGGCGTAATTTGTTTTCCAGAATTTGAGCAAATCTTTGGCAGCTGATACTGAAAACATCAACTAGACCGGCTTAATATTTCATTCCTTGAGGTGATCTGTTTTCTAAACGGTCTTAGATGGTTCCCATTTCTCTCTGTCTGTCTGTCTGTCTGTCTGTCTGTCTGTCTTTCTGTCTGTCTTTTTGTCTGTCTGTCTGTCTGTTTATATGTGGCGTAATTTTTTCCCCAGAATTTGAGCAAATCTTAGGTAGCCAATGCTGAAAACATCAACTAGCCAGCTTAACATTTCATTCACTGACGCGATCTGTTTTCAAAACAGTCCTAGATGGTTCCCATTCTGTCTGTCTGTCTGTTTATATGTGGCGTAATTTGTTTCCAGAATTGGAGCAAATCTTAGGCAGCCAATACTGAAAACATCAACTAGACCAGTTTAACATTTCATTTACTGAAGTGATCTGTTTTCAAAACGGTCTTAGACGGTTTCCATATGCGAATGAAGGATTTGATATTTGCCTTCCAACGCTCTTTTTCAATCATATTTACTTTTCCCCATTCTCCCTTCATCCCATTTCTCTCTCATCCACCTTCCCTCCATCTGCCCTATTCTTCTTCTTTGAATGTTACTGAGTCCAAACGCATCCATATCATTTTAGGGTATGCAGACCTTCCAATTCAGACCAGAACTGTTGTGAATTAACCCTTTTTTGTTTTTGATTTGCTGTCCCATCTTCTGTGCCACCTCACTGACGTGGAGAGAGGACATCGAAACCGAGGTCAACATGAGAGCAGGGCATGAAAGGCCACAGACCTTGCGACTTTTTTTTTTATTTTTTTTAATGCTGATCGATGAGAATGAGGATGATGAAAATGGTTCCCTCATGCAGCTAGTGAAGGGTTTTCATATTCATAATATATTTTCTTATTTTCATATTCCTATTTTTTTTCATCTTCAGACCCCCCCCCCCCCCCCCTTTTTTTTTTTGTTGTTGTTGTTGTTAAGTTCAAATCTTTGCCAAGTCATTATTATGACGGAAGAATTGTTAGTCTGCGCTTGTTTTCCCCCACTACATATTTGTTCAGCATTATATATATATATATATATATATATACATATATGTGTGTGTGTGTGTGTGTGTGTGTGTGTGTGTGTGTGTGTGTGTGTGTGTGTGTGGTGTGTGTTTCTGTGTACTGTTCATATAATACATTTCTCTCTCTCTCTCTCTCTCTCTCTCTCTCTCTCTTATATATATATATTATATATTATATAGCGTGAAACAAATTTGTAGATGTTTTTAGAAGCTTGATTTTAACTTGCTTTTAATATAACAAATATATATATATATATATATATATATATATATATATTCAATTATAAACAAAGCTTGCTCTTATGTCTTAGATTGAAGAAATAGGGGGAGATAAGCATTCATATCTGCAGTGGTAGATAATTCTGCCTAACTAACAGTATGTGCTTGAGTGGGTGAATGGGAAAAAAAAAGAAAGAAATAAATGCTTCTCAAAATGAGCCTTCAGCAAGCTTATAGTCTCCAAGGGGGAGACATTCTCCAATGGGGAGGAAACTCACTAGCATATAACTCAGTTATAACTGGAATGGTGCTCGGTATTTATCCTTGGAATTTATTAGTTTATTATATATATATATATATATATATATATATTATAATATACGTGTGTGTGTGTGTGTGTGTGTGTGTGTGTGTGTGTGTGTGTGGTGTGTTGTGTGTTTTCTGTGTACATGTTCATATAATTATACATATAATGTTGAACAATGAAGCAGTGGGGGAAAACAAGTGCAGGCTAACAATTCTTCAGTCATTATAGCAATGACTTGGCAAAGATTTGAACTTTTAGAAAAAAAAAATGAAGATGAAGATAATGGGGGGAATATATTATAAATAATGAGAAACCCTTCACTAGCTGCCTGAGGGAACCATCGTAAACCCTCTCAAACATCTCTCTCTCTCTCTCTCTCTCTCTCTATATATATATATATATATATGTATATATATATATATATATATGTGTGTGTGTGTGTGTGTGTGTGTGTGTGTGTGTGTGTGTGTGTGTGTGTGTGTGTGTGTGTGTGTGATAGAATGAGATTTGAAATATGTCATGTTTATCGAACAGCCCATAGTCAAATGGTAAGAACGTTTGCCTTTGTAGTAAATGGGCACCTGATTCAGATTAGGAAGGTACAAATGGAAAAAAAGGGATGGATGGCCATGAAACTATGGATATTTCACCTTTAAGCCAGTTTGATCAGATCATCGTCCATTCACTTCTACATACATACATACATACAGCCATTTTAATCCGCCTTTGCCTGGTCAATAGCTCCCCTCATTGCATTCTTTTCCTCCCCCCCCCCCCCTCCATTATAAAAGTAAACTGAACACACAATGGCCGTTCGAACAGCTCTCTCTCTCTCTCTCTCTCTCTCTCTCTCTCTCCCTGTGTGTGTGTGTGTGTGTGTGTGTGTGTGTGTGTGTGTGTGTGTGTGTGTGTGGTGTAACATTCCACTGGTCTCGGAACATTTCAATGTCTTTCATGTTCTTTTTCTGATCATTCTGTTCTTACTGCTGCACACCTCCGTTGTCAAACTGCTATGACGTCTCGTTGCGCTAAAGGGACTGATTGCTCCATTCAGAAGACAGCCTTGACCCCTATATTGGGCTACATTGATGAGAAACTTCATAACCCCTCTGTAACCGTTCCCTTTACTAGCTCCCAGATAATGTCATTGGGATGACCCCCCCCCCCTCCTCCTCCTCCATCTCGCCTCCCTCCCTCGTCCTTCCGTTCTGTCCTCTCCCTCTCCGCCCCCTTCCTCCCCTTCCCCCCCCCCCCTCAAGTGGCTTTCCCCTTTTTGTCTTACCTAACAGGGGATGTAGCTAGGTAGAAATTTCAGTGGCTATGGGGGTTACAGCAAAAGAAAAACTGTTACTCGACCGTTTAACGATTGACATAAACAAATGACGATACAGAGGCAATGCGTTTCGACCTTTTGATCTCTTTCAGGGAAGAAAACGAAGAACAAAGAACAACGGTTTGGCTGTGCCGGAAGCATCCATCAAAAAGGATAGCAGCAGCCAGGACACGATCACTTTCTCAGACACATCGCAGTAGCAGAGTTCAATACGCCTGCTCTGTTCATCCAGGAGAAATGGTTTCACGAACTGAAAGCACATTTCCTTTTTGTCGGTAATCGCACGTGTGTCATGAATTATAGCCTTCATTGCCTTACTCTTCAGTTAAAAAAAAATCAACAGAAAAAAAGCGTTTATCAAATCTGAAATGAACAATTCTTAGCGTGCGTTTTGAATTAATGTTTTTCTTTTTCCTTCGTTTGTGACTTTCATACCATGGGCTGCGAGTTCAAACCCCGGCTTCAGGACTCAAGGGGTTTTTCCATTTTGCCTGCGTGAATGTCTTATCATCCTGGGGGTATTGGATAACACTAGCACCCTCCAACCATCACCCCCCACCCCACTCCCCCCCCCCACCCCCACCCCTCTCGGCTGCCCTCTCCCTCTATCCCTCTCTCCCCTCCAGCACCTAGGGCTTGGCTTTCCGTTTCGGCCCAATCGACCCAGGTAAAGTCGAGGCAGACACACGATCCGATTTGGCGCGGACTTTATGACATCCCAGCAGCTGTCTGCAGACAATGGTGGAGTTCTTGTTGGGTACAGAGGTGGCTTGGCATGGAAGGGGACACTGCGGGCGGTCAACACAAAGTTATTGCTGCCAGTGAGGAGACATCAAACTCTGCAGCCGGCCTCGTTTCTCATTTCGTTGGGGTTTTTTGGTTGTTGGTCTGTTCTTATCTTCTTTTCTTCTCTCTCTCTCTCTCTCTCTCTCTCTCTCTGTGTGTGTGTGTGTGTGTGTGTGTGTGTGTGTGTGTGTGTGTGTGTGTGTGTCTTTCTCTCTCTCTGTCTCTCTTTCTCTCTCTGTCTCTCTGTCCCTCCCTCCCTCTCTCTCTCTCTCTCGATTGTTTTGTTTTTGCTTCCCTTGACCTTACAGCTATTTTCACGCTCACTTATTATCATCACACGCATTAAGAGATGGAACCGTTCTGCTCGCTTGCCGCTCCTATCCCACAGCTCTACACACAGATATCACGAACACTTGATCCGCGCCTTGTTCTCAGACCTTACGGGTGTTTAAGGCAGGGGAAGAAGAAGAGGAAGAGGGCGGGAAGCGGAGGAGAGTAGAGGTAGAATGGGGGAGGAGGAAGTGGGGGGGGGGGGAGGAGGAGGCTAGACAGAACATGGACTTTTGAACCGTTAGCAGTAGTTCAAGAACAACGGGTTCGCGGCCCAGACGCAATTACCTGGCAAAGAAACCGATCCGGGGCTTTGGGGGAAATCCTCGCCGAACTTGATTACCTAAAACAAGGCTGCTTGCTGCCTTGTTGAGCGCTGCCTGTTTCTCCCGGGCCTGTTGAATACCTGGCCCGCTGATTGGCTTCCAGGAACCTCCGCGCCTCATCGTCATGATCAGGTGAGGGTCGAGCTGGGTGGAGGAGAGGGTAGGGGATGGGGGTGGGGCTGGGGTTGGATGGAGGGAGAAGAGGGGTGGGTATTGGGAAAGGGATTGGCCTGCTCGTGTATCTCTGCAGCTGCTGCCGCTATGGAGTCCGGCAGGGGTGTGTTGATGGAAACCAGCCAGTATGGGGAGGGAAATTGGGATGCTGTTGATAAAATAGCAGGGACTGTTTATATTTTACCCTCAGCGCTACATGCAGTTAGCTCCCTTTATTGAACATCGGTAGGTTTTGTTCTGTGGGACAGGCGGTACTTTCTTTTTTGTTCTTCTCTCTCTCTCTCTCTCTCTCTCTCTCTCTCTCTCTCTCTCTCTCTCTCTCTCTCTCTCTCTCTCTCTCTTTAATTCTTCTCAACGATCATTGTGGGATGTCACGTCTTGTCGGGGCTGGAAGGATGGGGTTTGGGGAGAGGGGGTTGAGGAGGAAAGAGTAAGGGTGGGGAAGGGAGGCGTAGGAGGAAGGGAGAAGACGTGTTAGTCGACTGGTTTACCTTCGTTCATACTGCTCTTTTCATTTGTATGTCATGGTTTCTGTTCGTCCTTTTTTTCCCCCTGCTTCCTGCTCATGTGGACAAGATGACAGGTTTCCTCCACCACTTGAGTCCACAAGTTGATGCATACACAATAGGTATGTGACTGAATATTGGCTGATCTTGCTTGCCATTGCGTTCGTTCGTTCGTTCGATCATTCGTGTGTGTGTGTGTGTGTGTGTGTGTGTGTGCGTGCGTGCGTGCGTGCGTGCATGCGTGCGTGCGCGTGTGCATATGTGTGTGGTGTGGTGTGGGGTGTGAGAGAGAGAAAGAGAGGGGAAAAGGGAGAAAGAGAGAGGAGAGACAGAGACAGAGACGGACAGACAGACAGACGGACAGACAGACGGACAGAGAGAGAGAGAGAGAGAGAGAGAGAGAGAGAGAGAGAGAGGCAGACAGAGAGACGGAGGGAGAGTGTACGCGTGCGCACGTACGTGTGTGTATGTGTGAGTGTGTGTGTGTGTCTGTGTATGTCTGTGTGTGTCCGTGTCTGTGTTTGTGCATGCAGGTGTGCGTTTGTGCACGCTTGTGAGAATGTGTGTGTGCGTGTGTGTGCGCGCCTGTGTGTGTGTGCGTGCGGGCGCGCGCGCGCTCGTGTGTGTGTGTTTGCGCGTACGTGTACGTTCACAGGAGCATGCGTATGTGTGTGCCCTCGTACATGTGCTCTTGTGCGCTAATGCGTTTGTGAACGCTCGGAAAAACAAGTGCAGACAATCACAAAGTTTTATCGTAACATCCAGTTTGTGCACCCGAGGCGAAAGCGACGCTGATAACAGGCAAATCCAGGATGACGCTCCGACAATGCAGCTCTCCCCCCACAGCGGAGATGGGGGTCTTTCAGCACGTCTGTCATGTGTCATTTCGACTGCTTGTGCCTCACTTCCCCCGCCTGCATGTACGGCCACTCATCCAGCCTGCTTTTTTTGTCATGGCCAATCCCCAGGTCTTTAAAAACTAATCCAACGCCTCATTTCACAACCGTTATCTCTTAGTGTTTTAAATGAAATGGAAACTTCACTGGGTTTTGTTTGTTTGTTTGTTTTGAAAGTCTTATCCTCCGTGTCCCCCATCCCCGCCCCATCCATCCCCACCCCCTCAAAGCAACTCCCTCACCTCCCCTCATTCTCCACTCCTTCTTCGGAAGCATCGTTTCTATTCCACTCACTTTGGTTCCTACCCTCCACGCATCCGGATGATATCATGGATCTTGTCTGGGACAAAAAAACCTGTTCCGGTGATAAAAAATCAGGGGGGAGATTACACCCATCTTTCTATTACATTTAGAGTCACTGTCTCTTAGTTTATGGGTCAGTACTAGAGAGTCAAAGATTTGATTTGTAGCGCACGTCAGGATAACGATCGAGATATTGACTGTCTGCATTCATGTTTTGGTATTTTCTCTCTCCCTCTGTTTAAACTGTTATGCTGAATGATGGGGCAAATTTTGCTTTGGCTGTGCTCACCCGCAGCCTCTGTTCCATGAAAGTGGCGGGGCCACTCTCGCTGAACGTGAGCTCTAACACAGATTACCTCCCTTGCAGATTTCCAAGCATCATCTATGGAGAAGTCTTCAGGCCATGTTCATTTAGCTGTGTATCGTGTATGTCTAAACACATCACAGAGGTGTTTAGAATTTCTCTTGTTTGTCTGTTTGTTTGTTTGTTTGCACACAGCCGTGCCATCCCCACCAACAAGCCTTTTTTTTTTTTTTAAACTCTCAATAAGATTACGCCCAAACTACCAAAAACGGTTTGAACCAAACTTGGTTGAAAGAACCAATGGCTGTTTTCAGTTTTGTTGTACCTGATTTTGTGCAGAACGTGACAAATGTGTGAGAACACAGATGGATTAGACGAAACGAGAGTGGGAAAAACGGGATTATGCGAAACGTGGTCGAGCTAATGTGGTGCGTCGGAGTCCCACGCAGTTCATACTGACGGCCGCCCTCCATGTATTGAACTTTGTATTGGATAATAATCAGATTATGAGCAAGACTTCAGGCCCGAATTGTTGGATACTATAAATTATAAGTCTCACCACATCGCACAGGTGTTTGGGATTTCCGTGTTGTTGTTGTTGTTGTTGTTGTTGTTGTTGATGATGTTGTTGTTGTTGTTGTTCTTCTTCTTTTTGTTAATAGTTTTACATTTATTCAGCCTGGTTTTCTGCTCTGCCAAACTTGATTACCTAAAACAAGGCTGCTTGCTGCCTTGTTGAGCGCTGCCTGTTTCTCCCGGGCCTGTTGAATACCTGGCCCGCTGATTGGCTTCCAGGAACCTCCGCGCCTCATCGTCATGATCAGGTGAGGGTCGAGCTGGGTGGAGGAGAGGGTAGGGGATGGGGGTGGGGCTGGGGTTGGATGGAGGGAGAAGAGGGGTGGGTATTGGGAAAGGGATTGGCCTGCTCGTGTATCTCTGCAGCTGCTGCCGCTATGGAGTCCGGCAGGGGTGTGTTGATGGAAACCAGCCAGTATGGGGAGGGAAATTGGGATGCTGTTGATAAAATAGCAGGGACTGTTTATATTTTACCCTCAGCGCTACATGCAGTTAGCTCCCTTTATTGAACATCGGTGGGTTTTGTTCTGTGGGACAGGCGGTACTTTCTTTTTTGTTCTTCTCTCTCTCTCTCTCTCTCTCTCTCTCTCTCTCTTTAATTCTTCTCAACGATCATTGTGGGATGTCACGTCTTGTCGGGGCTGGAAGGATGGGGTTTGGGGAGAGGGGGTTGAGGAGGAAAGAGTAAGGGTGGGGAAGGGAGGCGTAGGAGGAAGGGAGAAGACGTGTTAGTCGACTGGTTTACCTTCGTTCATACTGCTCTTTTCATTTGTATGTCATGGTTTCTGTTCGTCCTTTTTTTCCCCCTGCTTCCTGCTCATGTGGACAAGATGACAGGTTTCCTCCACCACTTGAGTCCACAAGTTGATGCATACACAATAGGTATGTGACTGAATATTGGCTGACCTTGCTTGCCATTGCGTTCGTTCGTTCGTTCGATCATTCGTGTGTGTGTGTGTGTGTGTGTGTGTGTGTGTGTGTGTGTGTGTGTGTGTGTGTGTGCGTGCGTGCGTGCGTGCGTGCGTGCGTGCATGCGTGCGTGCGCGTGTGCATATGTGTGTGGTGTGGTGTGGGGTGTGAGAGAGAGAAAGAGAGGGGAAAAGGGAGAAAGAGAGAGGAGAGACAGAGACAGAGACGGACAGACAGACAGACGGACAGACAGACGGACAGAGAGAGAGAGAGAGAGAGAGAGAGAGAGAGGCAGACAGAGAGACGGAGGGAGAGTGTACGCGTGCGCACGTACGTGTGTGTATGTGTGAGTGTGTGTGTGTGTCTGTGTATGTCTGTGTGTGTCCGTGTCTGTGTTTGTGCATGCAGGTGTGCGTTTGTGCACGCTTGTGAGAATGTGTGTGTGCGTGTGTGTGCGCGCCTGTGTGTGTGTGCGTGCGGGCGCGCGCGCGCTCGTGTGTGTGTGTTTGCGCGTACGTGTACGTTCACAGGAGCATGCGTATGTGTGTGCCCTCGTACATGTGCTCTTGTGCGCTAATGCGTTTGTGAACGCTCGGAAAAACAAGTGCAGACAATCACAAAGTTTTATCGTAACATCCAGTTTGTGCACCCGAGGCGAAAGCGACGCTGATGACAGGCAAATCCAGGATGACGCTCCGACAATGCAGCTCTCCCCCCACAGCGGAGATGGGGGTCTTTCAGCACGTCTGTCATGTGTCATTTCGACTGCTTGTGCCTCACTTCCCCCGCCTGCATGTACGGCCACTCATCCAGCCTGCTTTTTTTGTCATGGCCAATCCCCAGGTCTTTAAAAACTAATCCAACGCCTCATTTCACAACCGTTATCTCTTAGTGTTTTAAATGAAATGGAAACTTCACTGGGTTTTGTTTGTTTGTTTGTTTTGAAAGTCTTATCCTCCGTGTCCCCCATCCCCGCCCCATCCATCCCCACCCCCTCAAAGCAACTCCCTCACCTCCCCTCATTCTCCACTCCTTCTTCGGAAGCATCGTTTCTATTCCACTCACTTTGGTTCCTACCCTCCACGCATCCGGATGATATCATGGATCTTGTCTGGGACAAAAAAACCTGTTCCGGTGATAAAAAATCAGGGGGGAGATTACACCCATCTTTCTATTACATTTAGAGTCACTGTCTCTTAGTTTATGGGTCAGTACTAGAGAGTCAAAGATTTGATTTGTAGCGCACGTCCGGATAACGATCGAGATATTGACTGTCTGCATTCATGTTTTGGTATTTTCTCTCTCCCTCTGTTTAAACTGTTATGCTGAATGATGGGGCAAATTTTGCTTTGGCTGTGCTCACCCACAGCCTCTGTTCCATGAAAGTGGCGGGGCCACTCTCGCTGAACGTGAGCTCTAACACAGATTACCTCCCTTGCAGATTTCCAAGCATCATCTATGGAGAAGTCTTCAGGCCATGTTCATTTAGCTGTGTATCGTGTATGTCTAAACACATCACAGAGGTGTTTAGAATTTCTCTTGTTTGTCTGTTTGTTTGTTTGTTTGCACACAGCCGTGCCATCCCCACCAACAAGCCTTTTTTTTTTTTTTTTAAACTCTCAATAAGATTACGCCCAAACTACCAAAAACGGTTTGAACCAAACTTGGTTGAAAGAACCAATGGCTGTTTTCAGTTTTGTTGTACCTGATTTTGTGCAGAACGTGACAAATGTGTGAGAACAAAGATGGATTAGACGAAACGAGAGTGGGAAAAACGGGATTATGCGAAACGTGGTCGAGCTAATGTGGTGCGTCGGAGTCCCACGCAGTTCATACTGACGGCCGCCCTCCATGTATTGAACTTTGTATTGGATAATAATCAGATTATGAGCAAGACTTCAGGCCCGAATTGTTGGATACTATAAATTATAAGTCTCACCACATCGCACAGGTGTTTGGGATTTCCGTGTTGTTGTTGTTGTTGTTGTTGTTGTTGTTGTTGTTGTTGTTGTTGATGATGTTGTTGTTGTTGTTGTTGTTGTTGTTGTTGTTGTTGTTGTTGTTCTTCTTCTTCTTCTTCTTCTTCTTCTTCTTCTTCTTCTTTCTTCTTTTGTTAATAGTTTTACATTTATTCAGCCTGGTTTTCTGCTCTGCTGCTGCTGTTGTCATTGGTTATTTTTTGTTTAGTTCTAACCCCCCCCCCCCCCCCCCCCCGGCACTGTTATTGTTACCACTGTTGCATTTTGTATCGCTTCGTATCATTTATACCTCTTAACATTTCAGGCGCCATTCGTACCAATTTATTTTTTCTCCAGCCTCAAAGATATCAATATCTTTAATCAAGCTTCTTTTCATTCGGGATATATGCATTGTTTCTTGGGAAATGTACGAAAATGTTGACAGAAAATGCTCTATTATGCAATGGTAAAGAAAATAGAAAAACAAACAAATAAACAAACAAACCGTGGATCCGTCCTTTAACCTGGATCCATATCAATCTTCGTCCTTGAGCCTTCCTACGTCAGCCTGCCCATTCTGCTCACAATTGATTCAGCAGTTTTATGTAATCCTGCTGACATACCAGCTAACAGACGCCAGAGAAGACATAAACTCCTTAGCGTTGGTAACGAAGTAACAAATACGCAGTGTTGCCTGCTTATGTGAATGGTTTGAACCTCGTCGATTCGGCCTGTGCGGTCGATAAACGGCCCAGCAGCTTAGTACCAATGGCCATGAAGCTTACACAATTCGGTAAAGCCCGTAACGCGAGGTATAGAGATACAAATGCCTGATGTTTGTGTTAATATAAAGACAAATAAAAGAGATAAAGACAAATAAAAGAGATAGATTAAAAAAAAAACGAAGACCAAGTCTAAGCAGCCTACTCCCTGATTCAGCTCTTTCTGTTTATGATTCACTTAAACTTCAATACAGCCAGATAAACGTTGTCTTTAGGGGCTAGTTGGCAAAGAACATCTTTCGTAATAATGCACGGCCATTATGGATTCCTCAATGCGACATCAGTGATAGCGTCCACTGATTGGTAGACACATTGACCCGTGTTCTCATTCTCTGTGAACGCTTGACGTGAACGGCGGTCTCGGGCTTTGAAAGGGCCTGTGCTGTCTGGCGGGTCATGAAAGGGATGAAGATGAACGGCGAGTGTTGGCGATGGCAATGAAGGAAGAGAGTGTGTGACACTTGGGTCGGCTGTCTTGAAACTGCAGTCAGTGGTAACATCAAAATAAATCTTTTTGTTTCGTACGATCTTAATTCTGTGCACTCTCTCTCTCTCTCTCTCTCTCTCTCTCTCTCTCTCTCTCTCGAGCGCGCTCAATTGCTGTTTCTCCCTTTTAACGGAAACCATTTACAGACATAAATTTTGGCTATACTGATATCACACACGCACACGCACGCACGCACGCACACACACACACACACCCATATATATGTGTGTGTGTGTGTGTGTGGTGTGTGTGTGTGTGTGTGCAGAGAAAGAGAGAAAGAGAGAACAAAACACCAAAAGAACGACAAGTTGGCTTTTCCACTTTTCGAAATTTTCGGCATGCACACCTCGCCTTCGTCCGGGAACTTTACTGGCTCAAGCTCACATAGATACTATGAACCTATACATCCTGGTGTCAGCCAGGCTTTAGGGATACAGGCAGCGTGGTGTTGGTCAGGAAATTTGAGTCACATTCTCAGAAACGTATCTGTCATGTGGATGACACTCACCTACGTGGTCCCAGTCTTCCGATTTGAGCCCCTAGCACACTCAGTTGTATGTGGGGCCCGGCCGGGGACAACAAGTTTCACATGAAAATACCTCTGATATCATGGGGTCTGTCGTTGGATGGACATGGTGGAGTCCTCCGGATGGAGAACTCATCCACGCTGGCTCCGCGACTAAGCAATTTTTGTCGTCATTAGGGAATTTAGAAGTTGGTGTCCAGCGTATGTTAGAACAGAACAGGCACCACTGAACACCACCGATGCGACTCTGCAGCAGTGCAGTGTCTCCTCCAGTGGGTTGCCTCTTGACGACTTGACACTGACTGCTCCCTGTGGATTGCCAGTACCAAGTGTCGCGGTCCTTGTGGGGATGTGGTGTATATGGGGTGAATATGTTCTCTCCCACAAGTCTCTCTCCTCTCAACTTGGAGACACTCACAAGGATGGATACGATTCAAAATAAAATTTATTAAACTAATGATGAATGATATGAATATGAATGTCGTGTGTATGAGCGAAGGATGATTTGATGTGAATGAGTGACGATGGATTTACAAATTACGCAGACAATGATTTGAAATTAACGAATTCACAACCTTGCACTCATACGTTTCTCTCGCGCCACTTACACATTTGTGATGTATCTATGTGCGTGTATGCTGCATCGTTTTCGTGTCACATTCTCTCCCTGCTTATCTGGTTAGAGAAGTCGTCGTCGTGGTCACCGTGCCTGGAATTTTCCGTTACCCACACTGGAATTCTTCGAGCACTGTCCACGTCACTTTGCAAACTTGCTGCTTCACGATCACACATACCGTTATTTGTTGCACAGTTAATAAGATAGTCAATACACCTTGATGATCTTCTTGTCGAATCGATTGTTTGCTGAACGCCTTCAGACGAATATAAACCTGTCCTCTTCGTTTTCTTCTGGGCACCGATATAATTAATAAATAAATATATCAGCACGAAACACAAATATTACTTGTCCTCTTTGTCTTCTTTTGAAGCACCGATATAATTACTAAACAAAATATATCGGCACAAAACACAATATTGTCCGTCCTCTTCGTTTCTTCTGAAGCACCGATATAATTAGTAAACAAAATATATCGGCACAAAACACAAATATTGTCCACGGCTTACGGCTCTACCGTACGATCTTGTTACTTGTTCGATGGTTTTTTTTTTTTACGTCAGTAAAAGAATCACATGACGAGGATAATGGAGACGATGTTTACTCGATGAGTTTGAAGAATTCTTGATGTGTAGCTTGACGAACGATGGGCTGAACTGGATTGAAGGATTAACATAGGTCGAAGGATCAATTAAGTGGATGGATCAAATTAGGTGAAATCCCAACACAGGTGGAGTCTGTAACAAAAAATCCATATCTTTTTTAATGACCAAGCCTGGCCGATCACATAAAATACAATTGCTCATGCACACACGCACTTACATCACTACTGTCTCCCTAATGTGGCTTCATTCACACCCGATTCGTAACCTGAAAGAAAATAGTAACGTTGTTAGTTAAGAATGGTACGGCAGGTTCAGGCAGGCAGCTCCACGCCTCTGCACCCAGGAATCCTGTAAACAACACAGTACGAATGATAGCAGCCATCGCCCAGTATCCTCGACTATCCTGCACATCGATAGGATTGATAACTATTCTACCAGATCGATACTTACCTCAGAAACTCCCTACAGTCAACCACTAACTATTCTACCAGATCGATACTTACCTCAGAAACTATAACTATTCTACCAGATCGATACTTACCTCAGAAACTCCCTACAGTCAACCACTAGGTCCGACAGTCGATATCCCTGTGACGTTGACCAACGACAATTTAGATCTCCAAGTGAACGCAATACAAAATGTTTTTAACCAATCGAAAATCTGTATTTTCAACTTGTCCCTTGCCGTCTTGTTACCGTGCTAGAATAAGTCGTGGACGATGACGCAATCGCGATGACGTAACTTAAAAACGTGTGCCGATTACGTCCCACTTCCGTGTTCTAAAACGAAATCAAACAACACAGAATGAAAATAGTATCATAACACTATCAA
This sequence comes from Conus canariensis, assembly GCA_033310375.1. Taxonomy (NCBI): domain Eukaryota; kingdom Metazoa; phylum Mollusca; class Gastropoda; order Neogastropoda; family Conidae; genus Conus; species Conus canariensis. The sequence goes on along the minus strand of CM065714.1, from coordinate 29,350,520 downwards.
GGCCGTATGAACGTGACACCAAGGCTGCGGCAGGACGGGCCGGGTTGTGGCTGTGGACAGGGGTTCGGAACGAGCGACGTGAGTGTGAGGTGGCACAGAAGATGGGACAGCAAAAAACAAACAAACAAAAATGAAGGGAATCCAACCCATGACATCCAAACGAGTCTGCCGTCCTAACCACCGCACAAAAGCGGCCGGACGTTAGCGTGGCCGTGCGTATGCTGTCTGATAGCAAGAGTATCTCTATGTGTCAAGGAAAGAGCACCAAACGTGATGACACAACCTCTCTATGGTCTCTATGGGACCTAATATGATTTGTACCTAGGATGCTGAGAGCCGCAGAGGTCTGGCTGCTGTGTGCGATAACATCCACTTCTATAGCTTATATGTGATCCATGCACCGACCGTACCTAACCTGATCATACAGCGTCTGTGTAGTCTGCCACGTGTCTTTCTGACTTTTCCATGTGCTTTCCTACACACATAATACATTTCTACTGTCTTTGTTACATCGATTCTCTGTCTGTCTCTCTCTGTCTCCCTGTCTCTTTCTGTCACGAGGAGAAGGTGTGTGTGTGTGTGTGTGTGTGTGTGTGTGTGTGTGTGTGTGTGTGTGTGTGAGACATCGCCTATAGACATAATAGCAACTGACCATCTGATCTAGGAAGATTACTTAATATCCTTTGTTATCTATACACCACAGTTTAGCATTAACCCATTTCAGGTCTTGTGCAGTCTCACAAGAGAACCATCAGAAGCGACCGAAGTAGAGCTGCAGCTCGCGACCTGTCATGATCTGAACGATGCACTTCTACGATTGGGGAAGTCCAAAAAGAAACATTCAGAATGTGCTTTGGTCGAGTGGTTCAAATGCACAAATGGTATACTGAGAATTCCGAGTTTGAATTCCGCGAAAGATATTTGTTTTGTGTCCTCTCTCTCTCTCTCTCTCTCTCTCTCTCTCTCTCTCTCTCTCTCTCTCTCTCTCTCTTTATATAATATATATATATATAAAGAGAGAGAGAGAGAGAGAGAGAGAGAGAGAGAGAGGTTTGAGTGAATTTGCTTTATTAGATTACAGATTTCAAAGTCACCTTTTGTCACTTTCATTGTGTCTTCTTGCTGGTGGCGTGGAACAGTCTTTGTTACAGTGTACATGATTTAAATGCGTTCATAGGTTTCTTATCTTCCAGTGGATTCTAACTACCTTTGTACTAACATGAAGTATGTATGGTAAACCTATTTGCTCACATTTCTTTGGATGCCAGTGGCCTATGTGCATTTCTAATTCAGACTACATGGAGTAAACCAGTTGGTTAACCAGCGCTTATAGAAGGATGTACACTGTTACTGACATTTGTTCCAGTGAGTTAACAGCTAGAGCACAGTACAACTCTTTGGATGTTGTTGAATCAAACTCTACGAAGTCAGTACGACATCTAGAGACTCCACAGACGTCGTGTTACCGGCCTGGATACAAACCAAATGACACACGCATCAGTCACGATGCTGTATCATCCATCCTACGAATGGTGCCGTTCACACGCTGCAACTGACGTTGACGCCCTGGGGACGCGGCGCCAGAGGGAAGGGCGTTGCAGCGGCAAGGCTTTGATGTCCGCCGCACTTTGAGAATCTCTGGCACCGATAACGCCGGAAAGTTGCTGATCAGTCAGTTTATCTCAGCTCGCCTGCAATCTCTAGTGCCTGTATTCCGTTCACGCCTTCTCCCAGCGGTGGTGATACGTGTGTGTGTGTGTGTGTGTGTGTGTGTGTGTGTGTGTGTGTGTTTGTGTTTGTGTTTGTGTGAACGCATGCGCTATAAGCATAAAGATATGACACAATGAAATGGGAGAGAAAGAGAGAGAGGAGTGAGTGAATTTTCTTTATGGAATTACAGATTTCGAAGTCAGATGTTATCACTTCATTGTGTCTTCATGCTGGCTATGTGGAATAACGTTATTTACAGTGTACATGATTTAAGTGCATTCTTAGATTTTGATCTTTCAGTGAATTCTAACTGCCCTTCTGGTTTGCTAACGCAAAGTATGTACAGTAAACCAATTTGCTCAAATTTCTTTGGATTCTAGTGTCCTATGTATATTTCTAACTCTGCTAATGCAAAGTATGTATAGTCAACCTATTTGCTCACACTTCTTTGGATTCTAGTGGCCAGTACGTATTTCTAACTCTGCTAAGGCAAAGTATATACAGTCAACCTATTTGCTCACATTTCATTGGATGCCAGCAGTCTATGTACATTTCTAACTCAAACTATGTACAGTAAACCTCTTGCTTAACCAGCATTTATAGACGGATGCACACTGTTACCAACATTGTTCCAGTGAGTTACACACAGCTAGCCCACAGTGTAACTCTTTGGATGCTGTTGAGTCAAACTCTACGACGTCAGTACGACATCTAGAGACTCCACAGACGTAGTGTTACTGGCCTGGATACAAACCAAATGACACAAGAGTCAGTAACGATGCTGTATCATCCATCCTACGAACGGTCGTTCATGCCCTGGGGACGCGGCGCCAGGGGAGAGGGCGTTGCAGCGGCAAGGCTTTGATGTCCGCGGCACTTTGAGAATCTCTGGCACCGATAACGCCAGAAAGTTGTTGATCAGTCAGTTTATCACAACTCGCCTGCAATCTCTTGTCCCTGTATTCCCTTGGCGCCTTCTCCCAGCGTGGTGATACGTGTGTGTGTGTGTGTGTGTGTGTGTGTGTGTGTGTGTGTGTGTGTGTGTGTGTGTGTGTGTGTGTGTGCACGTGCACGAACTACGAGCATAAAGATTTGACACAACGAAAGGGATGAGAGACAGACAGACAGACAGACAGAGATTTTGTGCGTGCATGTGTGTGTGTGTGTGTGTGTGTGTGTGTGTGTGTGTGTGTGTGTGTGTGTGTGTGTGTTTGAAAGTATGTTGAACAAATAATTGGTGGGGGAAATCAAATAGAGGTAATAATGTCTTCATCAAGGAAAATCAATGGCCTGGAAAATATTTAAAAAGAAAGGTACGTGGGGTTGGTTTGGGTGGGGCAGTGAAATAAAATTGAAGTAAAAAAAAAAGAGAGCAATAGAACAGAAATATAAAACCCTTCACTAGCAGCATATGCAGACCGTGAAAGCCTGCCTTGAAAACAGAACCATTGGTATCACCTGCATTAAGGCCTTTCGTCTGCTTGTTCGGACTCATCAGTGGGATATGGTTGATAGTGTCGGCGGTCTTCCTTTGTTATCAAAAGAAAACAGACCATCTGTAATTCTGTGGTGTTCTCACCACTAAGGAAGCAACTCTGTCGCTGTCTGTCTGTCTGTCTGTCTTCTCTCTCTCTCTCTCTCTCTCTCTCTCTCTCTCTCTCTCTCTCTCTCTCTCTTGATGTACATACACACACTAACAGTTCAACCTGGCTTCACAAGGTCCCCTATCCACCTCATTGCAAGACAACCCAACCCTGCATCCCATTTACCAATCCCAGGTTGTACAAAAAAAGAAAGCATTGACTACATAACGGCCGTTCAAACACCATTCCGCTGGCTGTGGAATGTTTTCAAGCGCTCGCTGCAAACCTGACGCTGCAGAGCAGAGGGTGGGTGAGTTGTAAGCTTTCCATAAACTACAAATAGTGCAGCCAGGGGCACAGTGCCAGCGTTCAACACAGTTTCTGGGTCCTGTCTTCCGGCGAGTGTCGTTGGCTGTAGCCTTGCAGCTGGACTCCTATTAAGGCTAATTACCCTAATTTGGAGAATTCACGGAAAGTTCGGAAAGTTCAAGTCTGACATAAGTTGTGTACCGTAGATCATAGCACTTTAAACTGCAGTCCGTTACAAAAATCGTATATATAACTGTCCATCGTGGTGAAGTGGTAAGCGTCGCGAACTCCCTTGGAGGTCGTGGGTTCGATTCCCATCAGAGCCCTTGATTTCTAGGATTTTTCTGCCCTGGTCAGCTTCTACCAAGAGCTGAATTTGTTACGGGCTCATGCGGGAAGATTGGGACTACAAAATCGAGTTCCATCCGCTTAATGGATGCGTCTCTCAGAGCGTTTCTCAAAATTTCTTGATAACACTGCACGTGTCTTTATCTCTCGGGCCTGGTTGACGTAGAGATACACTATAAAAGTGAGCTTAGGGTATAGCTCTGTCATGCGATCTCAGACCAGACTGGTAACGTCTGTCATTGATCAGCACCAAAAACAAGTCTCAAATTTGAGCGCGCGCCCGCGTGCGCGCGTGCGTCAGTGTCTGTTTCTGTGTTTACTTAAAATTGTAAAATGTGGGGTGGTGGTAGTAATCTGTATGTGGTGAGGTGAGGGTGGGTGGGTGATGAGGTAGTTGTCCCTAGTTGACCCTGTGTGCATACCAGGTTGAATGTTTAGCTGTGTAAGCGATCACTTATGTATATGTGTACTGTGTAAGCGTGCATATGAGCATCTCTGGAGTGTATACGTGGGCGTTTGCGTAAGAGTGAGTGTGTGTGTGTGTGTGTGTGTGTGTGTGTGTGTGTGTGTGTGTGTGTGTGTGTGTGTGTGTGTGTGTGTGAGAGAGAGAGAGAGAGAGAGAGAGAGAGAGAAAAGAGCATGCGCTGGCGCTTGCGCATTCGCGTGCATGTTCAGATGTTTGAATGGGTGTAAAACTCTTCTTCGAACATGTCGATTTGTGTCAGGGGCCACTGCCGCTTTCTCCATCTGCTCTCAATGACACACTTTAATCACACGCACAGGAGAGTCAGGCAGGGAAGGAGGATGGTGAGGAGGAGGAAGCGGGGCGAGGAGGGGGCGGGGGAGGGAGGGAAGGTCGGAAGTGCAATCGACGGCGTTTGAGAGCAAATGGAATGGTTAATGCAGTTTTTAATACAATTGTAGACACGGCCAAATGCGCTGATTTGACCCACCCCACTGGCAATGAGAGAAACAAGGCATGCTGAATCAAGCACCGATTGACAGTGCGTCCACAATGATTGCCGTTTAAACCGCGTTGCGAACTAAAACATCTCCCTGTCCCTGTCTCTACTCCCACCCGAACCCTCCATTCAGATCTCTCTGTGCCTTTCTGTATGTCTCTGTGTTGACTTATTGTGTATATACATTTCCCATGAACCCTGTCCTCCCTCTTTCTCTTACACACACCACACACACACACACACACACACACACACACACACACACACACACACACACACACCAACACACCAACACCACACACACAGCATACCGCACACATCACACTCCCCCTCCCCCCCCCCCTCCCCTCCCTCATTTTCAAAGTAGCTTCTGGTATGTGTGGAAGTATATGTATTAAAGCAGACCGTTTCAAACTGTCAAATAACTTTGAATTACCATTTATTCACAGGTCTTACTTCATAGTGCGCGTGTGCGCATTTTGTGTTTATAATGCTTGCATTTGGTGTATTTCTAAATGTACATTCATCAAAACAATTTTACCATAATTTACGAGAATCGTAATTTGAGAGGGGGGGGGGGGGGGGGGGGGGGGGGGGGGGGGGGGGGGGGGGAGAGGGGGGGGGGGGGAGAGAAACACACCAGCCGCTATAGTATTATAGCTTTCGTTTTAGTTTCTAGACTGGGAGGCCGTAGGTTCGAGTCTCATCATAAGCATATACTTGTGGGATTGTCCAGGTACACAAAGATTTTGAACGTTAAGTGGAAGACTAGAACCTCACAGTCGAGTTTCATCCGCTTAATGGATGCGTCTTTGACAGTGTTGCTCAGATTTTGAGCCCAGCACTGCACGTCTGTATGTCTCGGGCCTGGTTCACATCGTGGCATTTTATGAAAGGAAGCGAAGAATACAGCCCTTAATGATTACTCAGATCAGAATGAAACTCCACGGCATTATCTCTATAACACTCATCCTCACTGAGCATCTTGTTTCCGGTTCCTTAAAAAAGTTTCCAATTCTGCAGCCTTTCGTTTCCTGCTGTCGTGAATACCTCATTTTCAATTTTCTCTGCCTGTCCATGACCGAGGTGAGTTATGTCTGAGTCTTTGTACCGGCAAGTTCACAGAGGAGTTGATGGATAAGTGGTTGCACCCGTGGGAGGAGGAAGCTCACTTACACTGGCTACTCGCCCAGGTAACTATTGCTGTCAGCAGATGGCTTGGAAGATCGCGTCCTGCGTATGTTGGATCAGAACAGCCATCGCTGAACACTGGCGGAGAGACTCGGCGGCAGTGCAGTGTCTCCTCTTCTGGGGTGCTTCATGTTGGCCTGATGTTGATTACTGCTCCCTGTGGGCTGCGACATGACGTTGTGAGCGTGGCTGTAACTGGAGGCCGTGACAAGTAGCCTTGGAAGTAGTACTGTTGGGAGGCCACCGATCGTGAGATAGCAAAATAAAGAAACAGAAACAAAACTTAAAAAAAAAGAAAATCAGAGTACCACAGAGCTTAAGCTGGTACAGGATCTTGCGCCTTCGAGATTTCCATCTAGAACAAAGCTCTTTGATAGACCAGCAAGAACACGAAGTTTTTAAGTGGACCAAGGCGATAATTTCACGGGAGAATAATACCCCTATGGTAGCCCTTTCTTGTGTCACGAAAACACACAAAAGTCGGGTCGCATGAAAGTCCTGGCAGATATCCTGACATGACTTTTTTTTTTTTTTACTTTTTGTTTTTTGTTTTATAGACCTCTTCACACTTTGTCATGTTGTTGCTGCTGTCGTGACGGAACGGTCTAACCTCCATCACTTCATGACCCTAGATTTAACGACCTCGTTGGGAGGAGAGAGAGAAACATGGTGCTGGGCTTTCCCTGAGCCACCGACCAGGCTTTCGTGGCAGGCACCTACATGGTTCCACGCTGAAAGCCAGGCCTCCTCCAGGCATGGAGTGCAGTGATTTGGCGGGGCCTTTCCAACTCAAACTTCGCGTGCCCACGGGTTATAGCCCGGCAAGTTTTATGCACGAAACACTTTCCAACTTCCGAGGCTGGCGGAAGTAGCCGAAGGAGACCGAGCGGGGACGATGGAAGAGCAGAGGGCGCGCACACGGGCGGCTGGGCTTTATGGGCGGGCGGGTGTGGGGCGCCCAGTTACGGCCCTTTCTTACTACTACGGGCAGGCTTTGCAGGAAACGCTCAATAATAACGAAAAGACTCGGGGTATTGGGCAAGCCAGTCCAGCGGAGTGAATGGTCTTCGTGCAGTGCGGGCGCTGATTGTCCGATAACAGAGCGGTGTCCGTCTCGAAAAGAAAATAAAAGTTAAAAGGTAGGGGGGGAGGCGAGTAGGGGGAGGCACAGAACCAAGTTTAACGTTGAAAAAATAACTTGCCGAAGAATTAAGATACAAAGCCGGTTGTTTTGCCGGTGAAAAGCTCCGCTATATGCACGCATCGCTAATCCCACACAATAGACAAAAGGTGTGGGGAGGGAGGGGGTGGAGAGTAGAGGTGGGGGGTTACTAATGATGACTGCGTACATTGTCAGCACAATTCTTCATTGTTTGTTTTTTGTTTGTTTCCTGCGTTGGAATCCTTTCGCGACAAATGTGAATTCTGGGATTGGTTTGGTACAGAATGAGTGCTGAGAATGTTTTAGCATGCGAAATAAATGTCAAGCACGATTTCATATCATTTTACTGACTGATTGATTCGTTTATTGATTCATTGACTGTAGATCGATTAATTGATGTATTATCAATCGCGTTTCGCTTGTGTGTGCGTGCATGCTTCTATGCATCCGTGCGTGCTGCATACGTGTCCCTGTGCATCCGTGTGTGTGTGTGTGTGTGTGTGTGTGTGTGTGTGTGTGTGTGTGTGTGTGTGTGTGTGTGTGTGTGTTTGGCTAATCCAGGCAATAGTTACTGATCCTACAGATTTCAGTCTGACGGCCAATTGGCCTATCAGTCCTAAGGTAACGGTGAACAGAGATAGGGAAAGTGACTGACAAACATGTATTGGAAAAAAAAAAAAGAGGAATGGGGGTAGTATATGTATTAACACACGCGTAGATAAAAAGACCGGCTGGGTACAAGTGGTAAGAGCTGTGGACTCTCAGTCTCGGCATCTCAGGTTCAAACCCTCGCAGAGCCTCGTGGATGAAAGGAGGAGCTTTTCTGAATCCGTGTTTTGTTTGTTTGGTTTGTTTTTAGTAACGCCGGAGGGGGGGGGGTGGGGGGTGGGGAGAGAGAGGAGGATACAGATAAAGTATGTGTCTGTAGACACCAACAACATCGACAGTATATATCATTCATATAGAAACAATAGTCATTTACATGCAGAATCATTGAATTATACTTGGTACTCAAGAAATGTAATGTAAAAGGATATTTATAGAGCGCTTTACCTCGCGAGAGCCCCAAAGCGCATATTACAGAAAAACATGATCAAATTATAATTCTAATTGAAAGCGCGCGCGCGCGCGCGCGCGCGCGCGCACACACACACACACACACACACACACACACACACACACACACACACACACACACACACACACCGCCGAAAAAAAACACACACTCAGACAGACACACGAGCGCGTTTAACATCAGCAAACACACGCACAGTGGTAAGTGGATATCATTAATCAGTCCAAAAAAAGAGAAAGAGGGTAAATATGAAAAGCCTTGGCGCTAAGCAGTACGTACTAAAGCATTGTGCAATCATTATGCATAGAAACTGGTTTTTGCATATCGAACATTCTTTCCAGGTACATTTACTTCTAAGGCATGTGCATCAATGCTAGAAACTGGTTTTTGCATATCGAACATTCTTTCCAGGTACATTTACTTCTAAGGCATGGCATCAATGCTAGAAACTGGTTTTTGCATATCGAACATTCTTTCCAGGTACATTTACTCAGCATGGCATCATGTGAATGTTTTCATATCGAAATCTTCCAGTACATTTATTCTGCATGATAATTAGAAGTTGTTTTCATATCGAATATTCTTTCCAGATACATGATGGAACTGGAATAGATTTCCTTCGCATTGTGTTTATAATCACAGAATTTTATTAGAGACAGAGTAAAGTCACAGCTGTTGTCCACTCCCACTCCCAAACAAAGCTACATTTTCTGTTTGTGATAGATTTGTGTTGTCATGTTCTTTATTTATTAATTGCTGAAATGTACTGTAAAAGGTTTTCGTTTTGGTTGGTGGTGGTGGTGGTGGTGGTGTTGTCGTCATCGTCGCGTCGTCGTTATTGTTGTTGGTGTGTTTGGACTGCTCGCATATCCTAAAAGATGTAATGTACTTTGTTACTTTTCATCATGACAAATGGAACATTTTAAAAATTGAATCATATTTAATACAAATACATTTGTTCCACAAATTCTATGTTTTGATTTTGATGTGGAATTTTTTATTTTACATGTTTACACGCCCAATGCTTTTTCTTAACACCCTTCAGTTACTAGCTTTTTTCTTTTTAAGATTCAGAACTTTGATTTCTTTTGAATTATTCTTGGACTATACTTACAGTATTTTGAAAAGTTCCGATTTCCGTTCCATTCTTAAGTGTAGAGAGGGGGAAAAAGCTCTTCGGTGTGGTATTTCGTACACTTCCAAGTCATATGGGTATGTTGGGAAGCTTTTGCGCGCCCGGATACTTTTTCTAATTTCTGATGAAGAATGAGCTGTACTTTTGACCCATCTTCCGAACCATCGCTCCGCGCTGACCGGGTAGCGTCCAAACTTCCTGAGCGTATGGACAAACAAGGTAGAATCCACTACAGTTGAACGTCCACGCCGATCACTAGTATTATGGCAGAAAGGCGTAACCATTTCAGGGGAGGTGGGGGCAGGGTGGGGGGGGGGGATTGGAGGGGGCCTTTTACTACACTGATACAGCCAGAATGACAACACGTTAAGATGGC
>CM065714.1:29330669-29335669 GCA_033310375.1 Conus canariensis | reverse complement strand
TCCCCCTCCTCGCTCCTCCTTAACACTACCTGCTCTCTCTCTCTCTCTCTCTCTCTCTCTCTCTCTCTCTCTCTCTCTCTCTCCTCTCTCTCTCTCCTCTCTCTCTCTCTCTCTCCCCCTTCTTCCTTCTCTTCTTCTTCTTCTTTTTTCTTCTTCTTCTCTCTCCTAAAATTAACAGAACTATCTACTGATCGATTCTTAAAAGCTGGCTCTCATGGAAAGCTGTTCAGATGGATGAAAAGCACGTATATCTGTGCGGAAGTTAAGATTCGATGTAGGGGTGGGTAATCATTTGTCGTGTGGTGTAAATCAAGGGGATATGTGCAGTCTAGTTCTGTTCTCTGTCTTCGTTAAAGAGTTAATTTCAGAAGTTGTTAGAAATTTGAAAAAAAAAAAAGAAAAAAGAAAAAAAATAGTGTATAATTGTATTAAGAAAGGGTGCGAATTTAAGAATAAGGGAAAGGTGAACCTACAATGGAATGGCGATGCCTGATATGAACATTTATAAAGATTGTATGTGTGTTTTTCAACTGAACTAAGATTCCCTGTTGCAAGCAAAGGCCTTGTCAGTAAAGCTATGCGTGCATTTCTGTGCATTGAGCAGTAGTCATCAAGTTCAGAAAAAAAAAAAAAATCTTTAGAATTGTTCGAAAGCTTGCTTGACTCTCAGGTAGGATAGATTTGATTAAGAGCTGAAATAGTATGTTTTTATTCTATTTTATCATATGTCCGTGCGTACGTATGTATGTATGTATGTATGCATGTATGCATTTATGTATGTATGTATCACATATAAAGGATAGGGGCTGGGGTTTAGCGTGCACGTGTATGAGTCAGAGAGCGCACGAACGCTCAGACTACACACATAGAGAGGGAAAGTGGAAACGATTCATTCCCCCTCCATCGTCTCTGCAAGTGTCTGCGTGCCCAAGGAGCCTGACAGACCGACAGACAGACAGACAGACAGACAGACAGACAGACAGACAAACCGGCATCTCTCCTGTCTGTGTCCTCAGACGCTGGCATTTCCGGCCGGTTGCATGCGACCTCAAGCTGCTCTTTCCAAATCACACTCTGGCACCATTCACCTCCTCCTCCTTCTCCTCCTCCCCGGCGACGACCCCTCGGCGTCTTGCTCCGTCGTCTGGCATCAGGGAAACCCCGGTACAGGAGGACGTCTGGCAGCACCAAAGGTCTGGAATGGGTGGGGAAGTTTCTGCAACAGTTAGTTTGCAGAACAGGGCAATTTGCAGACACGAGACATGACTGTCCGTCTCTCTCTTGACTTTTGATGCCCGAGGAAAATGTGTGTGTGTGTGTGTGTGTGTGTGTGTGTGTGTGTGTGTGTGTGTGTGTGTGTGTGCGTGCATGCGGGCGTGCAGGCGTGTGTGTGTGTGTGTGTGTGTGTGTGTGTGTGTGTGTGTGTGTGTGTGTGTGTGTGTTAATGGGAGGGTACTTGTGATCGTTTCGTAAAGACAAACTTTTTTGTATTCCATTCTCTGACTTTGAATAAACAACAAGAATACAGACAGATGCCATCTTCGCACAAACACTGTTAAAAAACAGTTTTAAATTTGTGAGCGAATACAACCGAAATTAAGGAGACGTCCCCCCTCTCTCTCTCTCTCTCTCTCTCTCTCTCTCTCTCTCTCTCTCTCTCTCTCTCTCTCTTAAGGTGTGTCTGTGTGTGTGTTGTTACGTAATGAGTTTTGCCACTCCCTTCACTGTCCACAGCTCTCCCCCTCCTTGTGCACATAAGACACACACACACACACACACACACACACACACACCACACACACACACACATACACACACACACACACATCGAGCATACATAACAGATCCAACATTGAAGGTCGACTTTATCCGTACAAAATCTATCTTTTTAGTAATACAAAAATAAATAAATAAACCAACACCTATAAAAGCATATAAACCGGTAACGAGTAAAACATGATGATAATCGTTCAGATCGTCAGTCAATCGTATTTCATCGCATCACTAGATGAAGATGTAATCGTTCGCAGGTCATCGCTTACTATAATTATTGTTGCTGCTGTTGCTGTTGTTGTTGTTGTTGCTGTTATCGTTGTTGTTGTTGTCATTGCTGTTAGTGTTTGTGGTATTCTTAATTGTAGTGTGCTTCCAATGACACACACACACACACACCCACACACACACACACACACACACACACAGAAGCGCTCACACACATGTAGACAAATGCGGGTTCACAGTTGACAGGTGTGTATGCACCCACCCACCCTTCCAGTCACACCACTCCTCTCCTCCGTTCAAAAAGTTACATGACGACGAAAAAAAAAAGTTTAGAGTTAAAAAGGCATGTCAGTATCAGCTCTTTGTCTCACTGTGGACACGGCCACCTGTGTTTGATCTGGGATCGGGCTGGATTCATTGGTGGGTAGGCTGTCTCTGGGCTACCCTGGCGGTCTGAGGGACTGGCCCAGCAGTTGTCTCACTACAGTAGCCCCCCCCCCCTCCCCACACACACACACCCTTCCTCCGTGTGATGGCTGCCTTCTGCATACCATTCTTTAGGGAGTAACAGATAGGGGTAGCTGTCTTTGCTTTTTTTTCCCTCCTTTTTTTCTTTTTCTTTTTTTGTTTGTTTTGTTTTGTTTTTTGTTCTTGTATTTCATTTTTATCTGGTCTTTTTATTTTTGTTTCGTTTCTCTCTGGTTTTTTTTTTATTGTTCTGTTTTTCTTTCTCTAATAGATTCCTTTTTCTTTTCTTTCTTTCTTTCTTTTTTCTTTCTTTCATTTCTTTCTTTCTTTTTTTCTTTTTCTTTTTCCTTTCTCTCTTTCTTTCTTTTTTTTTTTTCTTTCTTTCTGACTCATCGGTCTTTCTCCTTTTTTGTCTCATTATTTCTATTCGTTCTTTCCAATCTTTCTTCTTTTTGTTCTTTCTTTCTGTTCTCGTCTGTCCTTCTTTAATGTGTTTTTCTTCGTCTTTATTTCTTTCAGTCTTTCATTTTCTTCTTTCTTTCTTTCTTTCCGTTTATCCACTTTTTTCTGTCCTTTCGTTCCAGTGAATCTTTTTTTTCTGTTCGTTCTCTTCTGTTTTCATTTCTTTTTTTTTTTTCGTTTTTCTTTTCTTTTCATTTTTTTGTCTTATCTCCTTTTATCTGTCTTCCTAAAACAGTGTTTCATCCACCAAGGGGAGATTATTCGGTAATGTGTCACACTCTTCCTATGCTGATTTTATGATCGTCACTATCAGCTTATCCTGTGTTCAAAGACCTTAACGATCGTACCCACCGTAAACATAGTGATGACCAACAACAACAACAAAAATGTGGCTGACCAGGCACGGACACAATGTTACAGACGGGTGTTGGGGAAGGGTTCCGAGGGGGTGGGGGGGGGGGGGGACGGACAGGAAAGGATGAGGGTATACTGGGGGAGAGTGGTCGGTTTGGTTCGGAGGCGGGGGTGGGAGTGGGAGTGGGTATGAGGAGTCAAGTTTTTACAACCTGGATGAAAAGGGGGCTAGGCCGGGCGACAGGCCCCGTAAGAAGTGACGGCCGTAACGGAAGACCGGGATTTTAAGATGAGAGGCCTTCTCCGCAGGGGGGCCGGCCAGCGACACCATCAAACCAACCTTCCAGCGCAAGGGGGGACGGCGGCAGCGGCAGCAGAGAGACTCCCTGGGCAGGAGGACGCTGGAACTCCTCCCCTTCGTGGCCCGCTGCGGGCCAGTTGATGATGAGGGCAGCAAAGGTAACCCAGCTCCCACCCCTGCCCCACTGTTTAAAGGGCCGCAACTGTTGTGAGAGAAGCCGTTTGGACTCTCGTAAAGTGTTGACATTAAAGTGAGCATGGGGCCGCCCCCTTCTCCCCACTTTCCCCTCTCCCCCACTACCTCCCTCCCTCTCTCTATTTCTCTGTCTCTGTCCTCTCTGTCTCTCTGTCTCTGTCCTCTCTCTCTCTCTCTCTCTCTCTCTCTCTCTCCTCTCTCTCTCTCTCTTTAGGGGTAGAGGAGAGTTTGGGGAAAAGGGGGATAGGGGTGGGATGGTGGTTGAAAAGCCACCGCGCCGGAGCAAGCTGCGATTTTAGGGCCCTGGTTACGGCATGAGAAGCCAGCGGACGTCGCTAAGGAGACCAGGGTCAGTCCCCCTTAGCAACGCCGAGGCTGCCTCCATGGCGGCTCGTTTCCAGCCGACCCATCTCCCCCCCCCCACCTCCCTCCCTCCCTCCCTCCCTCTCTCTCTCTCTCTCTCTCTCTCTCTCTCTCTCTCTCTCTCTCGTGTCCCAGACTTCACTGAAGGGGGCGGAGAAGGGGAAGCCTAATGAGATAGTGTCAGACCATCGTCTTCATTACGTTGATAACAACACAACAAGAGCGCTAACTTCAAAAAAGAAGAAAGAAAGAAAGAAAGAAGAAGAAGAGGAAAGAGACAGCCCTGACACGGCCACCGCGGTTGGCTGCGCTCGGAAGAACGTGATGTGAATTGTAGTTTGCTGGGGGGAAACAGAAGCATTGCAAGTTCGCTGTGGTTGTGTCAGTGCTGTGTATTTGTCATTTTCGTCGAAGAGGTCTTGTCTGCACCCGCATTCGTTGAGTCAATGGCTTATTTGTTAGCACGATGAGGCCAAAATGTTGCAGACCCGATTTTAACGAAGCTTTCTGGACAGAAGGAATATAACCAATAGACAAACTCACACAATTTTGGCCCGGGATCACTTTTCAGATCCGTATTAAATGAGATCCGAGATTCCTCCAGCAAGATTGTTACGTATTTTCAAAAATTGAAATGAAAACTGTGAAGTTATTATTTACGAATTGATTGTTATCTGTGGAGTAATTCGTTTTCGTGGAATAGATCAAACATTCTAATGAAACAGGCATGGCGTTCAGTATTTTTCACATGCTATCAAAAAAAAAAAAAAAAAAAATGTTACATGGGAAGTAACCCTTTTCAGTCCGTACGTATTATCAGTTCCCTTGTGGACAATTTTTAGATTTCATTCATAGT
>CM065714.1:29300669-29320669 GCA_033310375.1 Conus canariensis | reverse complement strand
AGACACACCGAGGCATCAAAGGGCCGATGGGCAGGTAAGACTGACAGAGGCATCAAAGGGCCGATGAGAAAGAGAAATGAGAAATAAGAGAAATGAAACAGTCTGAGAGGCAACTGTAATCAGGACCACCTCCACCACCCTCTCCCCCTGCCCCCTCCCTCCCTCTCTCCCCATCCACGCAGGATGGGTCGTTGGGAAGAGGGGGGGATAGAGGAAGAAGAAGAGGAAGAAGAAGAAGAAGGCTGAAGACGGCTTGGACGCTGTGTTCTTTAAGACCGGACTGGGATGCTGAAAGACCTGACAAATGCCATCCTATTGTCGCCCCTCTCGACTCGGTAGGTGGCCTCGGTAGGTGGCCTCGTTGGAGGCAGAAAGCGGCTTGGGTTCACTTGGTCTGGCAGCCGTAAGCCGCTTTACATGCCGCTGCCGGACTGATGCCGTCCGTCAGACCTCTGGCGGCGGACGGGCGGACCGACTTGACTGTCCGACCTGCCTCATTTCCTGTGTCCTTCTCCCCACTCCTTCCCTCCCCTCCCCATCCACCAACCCCCAACCCCGGGTCAGGGTCCTGAACATCGCCGCGGCTCCTCTGATGGGTCGTCTGCCGGTCAGCGCTCACTCATGTGGACAGTGTGTGATATCTGCATCAAGACAGCAGGGGATGGGGGTGGGGGTAAATGAGGGGGGCGTGCCTTTTGATTATTTCGCATTTCTCTTTGATCTTTTAATTTGGGGCAAAGCGCAGGTGTACTTCGACCAGCGTAGTACGACAGCAGCTGTGGGTTATTTCGCATTTCTCTTTGATCTTTTAATTTGGGGCAAAGCGCAGGTGTACTTCGACCAGCGTAGTACGACAGCAGCTGTGGGTTATTTCGCATTTCTCTTTGATCTTTTAATTTGGGGCAAAGCGCAGGTGTACTTCGACCAGCGTAGTACGACAGCAGCTGTGGGTTATTTCGCATTTCTCTTTGATCTTTTAATTTGGGGCAAAGCGCAGGTGTACTTCGACCAGCGTAGTACGACAGCAGCTGTGGGTTATTTCGCATTTCTCTTTGATCTTTTAATTTGGGGCAAAGCGCAGGTGTACTTCGACCAGCGTAGTACGACAGCAGCTGTGGGTTATTTCGCATTTCTCTTTGATCTTTTAATTTGGGGCAAAGCGCAGGTGTACTTCGACCAGCGTAGTACGACAGCAGCTGTGGGTTATTTCGCATTTCTCTTTGATCTTTTAATTTGGGGCAAAGCGCAGGTGTACTTCGACCAGCGTAGTACGACAGCAGCTGTGGGTTATTTCGCATTTCTCTTTGATCTTTTAATTTGGGGCAAAGCGCAGGTGTACTTCGACCAGCGTAGTACGACAGCAGCTGTGGGTTATTTCGCATTTCTCTTTGATCTTTTAATTTGGGGCAAAGCGCAGGTGTACTTCGACCAGCGTAGTACGACAGCAGCTGTGGGTTATTTCGCATTTCTCTTTGATCTTTTAATTTGGGGCAAAGCGCAGGTGTACTTCGACCAGCGTAGTACGACAGCAGCTGTGGGTTATTTCGCATTTCTCTTTGATCTTTTAATTTGGGGCAAAGCGCAGGTGTACTTCGACCAGCGTAGTACGACAGCAGCTGTGGGTTATTTCGCATTTCTCTTTGATCTTTTAATTTGGGGCAAAGCGCAGGTGTACTTCGACCAGCGTAGTACGACAGCAGCTGTGGGTTATTTCGCATTTCTCTTTGATCTTTTAATTTGGGGCAAAGCGCAGGTGTACTTCGACCAGCGTAGTACGACAGCAGCTGTGGGTTATTTCGCATTTCTCTTTGATCTTTTAATTTGGGGCAAAGCGCAGGTGTACTTCGACCAGCGTAGTACGACAGCAGCTGTGGGTTATTTCGCATTTCTCTTTGATCTTTTAATTTGGGGCAAAGCGCAGGTGTACTTCGACCAGCGTAGTACGACAGCAGCTGTGGGTTATTTCGCATTTCTCTTTGATCTTTTAATTTGGGGCAAAGCGCAGGTGTACTTCGACCAGCGTAGTACGACAGCAGCTGTGGGTTATTTCGCATTTCTCTTTGATCTTTTAATTTGGGGCAAAGCGCAGGTGTACTTCGACCAGCGTAGTACGACAGCAGCTGTGGGTTATTTCGCATTTCTCTTTGATCTTTTAATTTGGGGCAAAGCGCAGGTGTACTTCGACCAGCGTAGTACGACAGCAGCTGTGGGTTATTTCGCATCCGTCTTTGAACTTTTGATTTTGAGTAAGATCAAATAACGGAGTTAAACGTCGGCTGTGTAGAGTTCTGTTGATTTTCATTTGTTTGTTTGTTTGTGTATGTTTATAAATTAAATAAACGTTCTGTTCCATTCGTGGGCTCGTATTACAATTGTCAATCGGCTTCTTCTAAATATCCTTTGAACGTATTTTATGAGCAGATGCTGCACCTGTGTATATTTCCAATCAGTATCATCGTTACCTCTCCCATTCCTTTCTTTTTCCTTAAGGGTTGCGCAGAGAACTGAGAACGTGGGATGTGGGGAATACACAAACTTCAGAGATTCTGAAATGTGCCAGGTAAAGTAGACACCTTTTTCATGACGTTTTAGTAATGCCCTTTTCCAGCAGCGAGATTATTTTGTAATTTGCGTTGACATGAACAAGACTGTGTTAGAAAATGGGGACGGGAAAATGTCCCAGAAAAAAAAGTCAAAAATTGTAATCTGTAAAATTAAGCTCAGTGTTGTTATCGGTGTTGGGAGGGAGAGTTGAGTAGAGGAGGGAGAGGCATTTTCAAAATCCATGTTTCTCTCTCCATTCTGCTGTTTTGATTGGCTTACAGCTCTGGATTGTTGTTTGCAGTCGTCTGGAATGCAGCAGCATCGTTCGGCTTGATTTCCTTCGATTCCTTTGATCTGAGGTATCGAAAGCATTGATGCATGACAGTTAACAGATTTCCTCTAGGCAACGTGTTATAGTACAATTGCCAGGTACATTTGCGCAAGTGTGTGTGTGTGTGTGTGTGTGTGTGTGTGTGTGTGTGTGTGTGTGTGTGTGTGTGTGTGTGTGTGTACGCGCGCGCACTCGTGCGTGCGTGCGTGCGTGCGCGCGCGCACGTGTATGTGTATGTGTGTGTGTGTTTGTGTGTGTGTGTGTGCGTGTGCTTGCGTGTGTGCGTGCGTGCGTGCGTGCATGTGTATCTGTCTGTGTCTGTGTCTGTGTGTCTGAGCTTGCCCTGTGCGGTTTTTTTTGTTTTGTTTTGTTTTTAAAATTGTTTTAATTCATTTAAACAAGATACAGACACCCCCCCCAAAAAAAAAAAAAAAAAAAAAAAAAAAAAAAGAAAGAAAGGAAAAGAAAGAAAGCCACCGCGAATACACAGAAAGGACAACTGTCACCGTTCCCATCCCATGAACAAACATACAGTCATGTTCGGCGACGCAATGTTTGCACTCGTTGATTCCCTGCGCCCTGTTGTTCCTTTACCTCCTCAGACCTCTCCCCTACCCTCCCTGCACAGACTCCACACGTTGAGATAGATGCTGCCGCTGTCAGGGCTGTCGGCCTCACCTGTCACATTAAGTCTCCCTGTGTTTTCCTTGTCCCAGCAGCTTCAGCCGTCCATCTGACCATCCGTCCCCTATAAGCGGCTTCCGTCTTCCTGGAGATGACAGACCGAAGGAGGTAGACCGCTGCCAGAAGTGAGAAAGGTCATGGCCACCGGTGACCCCCGTAATGCTTGTTTCGGGGGCGCAGTGGGTGACAGCACCCACCGAGGTCGCCAAAAAAAAAAAAAGCCCGATGTTGCACAGTTCGAATCCCATTTGTCCCCAACAAGTAAATAAATGAATAAATTGATTGATTGATTGGTCGATTGCTTGAATGATTGATTGATTGATCAATTGATTGACTGGTTGATTGATGGGTAGATTGATTGATTACGGATTGACAGATTGATTAGTTGATTGATTAATTGATTGATTGATTGCTTAAAAAGTGATATCTATTTTTGCTCTCCACTCTGACCTGTTGTTGTTCTGGTAGATTTTGATTGATTTATTGATCGATCGATTGATTGATCGATTGATTGATCGATCGATCGATTAATTGATCGATCCATCTTTCCATTGTTAAAAATTGATTATCAATAAGGAAGTCATTGCCATTTTCGCTGTCCACCCTAACGAGTTGTGCTATGGTGGTACGGTGTCCACGCGACTGTTAAACAAAAAGATACTGTCATTTTCGCTGTGCACCCTGACGTATTGTCATTCTGGTGGTGTGTTGTGTAATGCGAGACATGCCCTTTGCAGGCAGTGGCTGTTCCAGTCTGCAGTATCACCTGTTTTTGTGTGTGTGTGTGTGTGTTGTGTGTGTGTGTGTGTGTGTGTGTGTGTGTGTGTGTGTGCGCGTGCGTGCGTTTGTGTGTGTATGTGTGTGTGCATTTGTGTGTGTGTGTGTGTGTGTGCGCACGCGCGCGCGCGCGCGCGCGTGTGTGTGGACGTGAGACTTGACCGTAACTAACAGCCAGCCTTGCATGCAGCATGTAGTGTTGTTTCTCCAAACATCTGCAGATCACACACTTCTACTACTTGGCTTTAACCTTCGGGGAGCTGAAGGCGCCGATGGGTAAGGCGACTCTTGCATCAAGGTCTGGCGTTCGATTCCCAGTTGAGATTAGATTAGCCAGGTGGGGAACAGCTGATCTTTAAGGAGCTAACATCTGTGTAGAGTCCAGACCCCACCAACTCCTTCGGATGAGACTTTAAACCCAGGCCCCTTGAATGAACACATACGTGGAAGATGTTGCACGAAGGTTATATCCTATTCCACCTTTCGGAGAAGAATACGCCTTACTGTGCAGGTGGGATGGATGAAAAGAAAATAAAGCACACGAACACTGATGTATTTAGACATTATCCACCGAGGATAGACTTTTACTCTGTAAATGATGGGATTAAAATCGGTTGTATAGGCACGAATCTGACTAATGATGAACTCCGAAGTTGTAGCGGAAAGAGAGAGAGAGAGAGAGAGAGAGAGAGAGAGAGAGAGAGAGAGAGAGAGAGACAGACAGACAGACAGACAGACAGACAGACAGACAGACAGACAGACAGAGACAGAGACGGAGACAGAGAGGGGGAGAGAGAAAGAGAAACTCTCTCTCTCTCTCTCTCTCTCTCTCTCTCTCTCTCTCTCTCTCCCACCATCGACTCTCTTTCCATCTATGAAGATCCATTTCTTTCTCTCGCCCTCCATCCCCACTCTCTCTCTGTCCACGACCGCTACCACCGCACCCTCCCTCCACCCCTTCCCCACTCCCATCCCTTATCCCTTCCTCACCCCCCCCCCCCCCGCCTCACCACCCCCACCCCCCTCTCCCAGCCTTCACTGTGTCTTAAGTTTAACGGGAGAAGGAAGACGTGAGGACGGATTTACCCCTGTTCAAATTGTCCTTTAATTACATGAACTCCCGGGGAGGCCTCCTCATCGGATAGTCCCTTTCCTCTTCAGTCCCAATACCCGGCGCATAACGCTCCATTTCATCCCCCCATCGCCCTCCCCCATCCCCGCTGGGTTTTGTCACCACATCGCCAGACTGGGAAGGCAGGGGATAGGGGTCGGAGGGGAGGAGAGGGGAAAGATGGAGGGGTGGGTGGTGGTGGTGGTGGTTGCGAGAATGATGGGCTTTTGAAGGAGTTCTCTTCATTCGCCTCTCTCAAGGGTAGTAGGGGGTACTCCCCTCCCTCCCCTCCTTCTCTGGTCGGGTGACTTTTTAATGTGTGTATGGCTGGTGGGGTTGCAAGGTCCGTGGTAACTGTGCCTTGTCATCATTCAAAGTGTGCGCGTCTACAAAGTCTTGTCCCTGTCAAGTCTCTTGCCACTGTCGTAGCGTTCTTGTTGGTGCCCTCTTATCATTTAGTTTAGTATGTCCATAGTTACCACAGTAAGCTAAGTCTCTTTTCATTATTGCTCAATATAACCACAGTCACCACTGTGAGCTAAAAGGTGGCCGATGTTGTACATTGTCTCACCTCTGTGGTCCAGAAGTTTTGTTGTCGCCAGTGCCAAACAATGTTCGTAGTCATCTATGTGAAGTAAATAGTCTTTCATGACCTGCGCCCAGCATTGTCCATTGTCGCCTCTGTGATTCAGAAGGTCTCTTGTTACCTGAGCTTAATAATGTCCATTGTCACCATCGTGTCCAGCGGTGTCCATAGTCATTACATAATCTCTCGTCACCAATGCCCAGCGCTATCCACAGTCAATTCTGTGATCTAAAAGGTGTCTTGTCACCAGTGCCTGAAAATGTGTTCATTGTCACTGCAGTAGCCCAGCAGTGTCCATTTTCTTCACCACCTTGACCAACAATGTCCACGGCGCCCAAGTATGTTCATTGTGACCTCAGTGCCCAGCCATGTTCACTGTCACCACCATACCCACCGATGTCAATTGTCACCACGTTAACCAGCAATGTCCATAGTCACCAAGGCGCTCAGTGGTGTTCACTGTCACCACCATACCCACCGATGTCAATTGTCACCACGTTAACCAGCAATGTCCATAGTCACCAAGGCGCTCAGTGGTGTTCACTGTCACCACCAACCCACCGATGTCAATTGTCACCACGTTAACCAGCAATGTCCATAGTCACCAAGGCGCTCAGTGGTGTTCATTGTCACCACAGCGCCCAATTAAAGTCATTATTACCACAGTACCCAATTAGGCTCATTTTCACCACAGTGCCCATTTATGTAACTTATCACCACGGTACCCAATCATGTTTATTATCACTACAGTGCCCAACTATGTTCATTATCACCACAGTACCCAACTATGTTCATTATCACCACAGTACCCAACTATGTTCATTATTACCACAGTACCCACTTATGTTCATTATCACCACAGTACCCACTTATGTTCATTATCACCACAGTACCCAACTATGTTCAATATCACTACAGTGCCCAATTATATTCATTGTCACCACAGTGCCGACTCATGTTTATTGTCACCACAGTACCCAATTACGTTCATTGTCACCGCAGTACCCACTCACGTTCATTGTCAGCACTGTGCTCACCATTGTCCATCGACATCAAGTTGACCAACAGTATCCATTGTCATTGCAATGCCCTGCTTTCTCAGATCGTTGTCAACGCATTGTCCAATTATGTTCACCGCCATCACTCCGTCAGGCAATGTATCTCGTCACAGACTTTCAGAGTTTTCTCCCTTTCGGACGGTTTTCTTCGTTTGCTTTTGATTGTCACCATGAGAGGTGACAGTAGATTTCATCTTCACAGCGTAGACAGACATCAGGGACTTTCCCCTCATCATGTCGGCGAACCACCTTCTTTGGAGCCACGTGTGCCCCACACTTTGTTTTGTCACTACAACACCCATTGAGGCTTCCTGACCCTCTGCCCCTTCTCTCCACCCACCGCCTCCTGTTTCTGCCCTCCCACCCTCTCCCCCTTCCAAAAGACAGAAGAAAAATCTTACATCTTAGGATATAACCAAAACGATTTTTTCCCAATCATCTTGACTGTCAGCTTTCTTCGTCATGAGATCCAACAATAACAGCCCATTCTGATCAGAATACCTGGTGTTTTAGATGGACGTCACAGACCTCTTGTAAAAGGAATGGAACACGCAGACGGATAACAAACTCTCTGAAATCCAGCCGACCCCTAAGAAGCTTTTAATGTCTGCAGTAAAGAAGAAATGGTTTTGTGCCGATTACACACACACCATTCTTTTTATACCCACTCGTATCTTTTTAAAAAGGCGAAGAAGCTCCATGATGCGTTCCGTGTGATGTACTTATGTCCATAAAACATGTTGGGAATTACATGATGTCAAACGTACACATTTTAATACAGGCTAGATGGAGACCCTATACAGATACGTTCCACCTGATGTGGTTTTTCAGTTCCTGACAGAGATTATATTTTTCATCTGATACAAGAATTTACGGAAGAAAGTCTTTTCGAAAACATTTTATCTTTAAAAAATCTGAATAAGTTGTGCATTTTTCAAACAACTATATTGAGAATTGACTCTGACGAGACCACAGCCCCGATAGGGCCCTTTGTGGTCGGCTGGGTTATAAGCAACATGACTGGCTTCGATTAAAGTGAGCGAAGATTCATACTGAGCAGAGCGCCGATCTAACGTCTGACCACTTGATATTGATAGACAATGACCTGAACAGAGCGCCGATCTAACGTCTGACCACTTGAATTGATAGACAATGACCTGAACAGAGCGCCGATCTAACGTCTGACCACTTGATATTGATAGACAATGACATGAAGTCTGCTGAGACACTCTTCGTGCACCTTGTGGGTACAGTACCCTGTGCCCACAGAGCCTGTCCGTGTACCTGATCACCCCAGGGCCTGTGACTGCCTGCGCCTTGCCACAGTTGGCTCTTAAAATGGGAATTGTCGCCAATGTCAGCCAGGATGTGGTGGACTTCGTGATAGGAGGAGCTGCAGGTAACATGGACTACTTTGCTTCCCCTCCTCCTCATCTACCAGGCTTTTTTTTTTTTTTTTTTTTTACATCTTTCTTTCAATCTATCCGTCTTCTTTTTCTGCCTCTTCTTTCATCATCATCATCATCATCATCATCATCATCATCATCATCATCATCATCATCATCATCATCATCATCATCATCTTCTTTTTCTTCTTCTCCTTCTCCTTCTTCTTCTTCTTCTTCGTCGTCGTCGTCGTCGTCGTCGTCGTCGTCTTCTCCTCCTCCTCTTCTTTCTTCGTCTTTGTTTTCTTCTTCTTGTACTATTTCTCCTCTTCCTCCTTCTCCTCCTCCTCCTTCCTCCTTCTACTCCTCCTCTCTTCTTCTTTCTCTTCGTCTTCTTCTTTTCTTTTTTTCCTTTCCCCGGCCGAAAATCCAACATGTAACATTTGCGTCATATCAGTGTTTTAATCCAACCATGAAAATGCCCACATTCTGCCTTTGAGCATGATGTCTGAACATAACGACTGTGTGCATTTTTGTAGTTGTAGTAGTTGTTGTCGTTGATGTTGTCGTTGTTGTTCTTGTTGTTTCGTTTGTTTGTTTGTTTTGTTATCCGTCCTTAAGGCTTACGATGGCCTACTCTTGGCCGAAAGAAGTAACGGGACTGAACGTGCGGACAAGTTCTTTTTACTGTTGGTTTTGCGTGTTTCTTCGTTTGTTTTCATTGTATGTGTTCACACACACGGGATCTCGGGTTCAAGTCTCATCCGAAGGTCTTGGAGGGGACTGGAGTCTGCACAGGTGTTGAGTCTGAAGAGCAAAAACCTCCTCCTCTCACCTGGCTGTGTCAAGCAAAGAGGATGGGGGAATGTTTGAGGAGAATGGAACCCAGTACCTTTGGCAAGAAAACAGTGCTTTATTCACACACACACACACACACACACACACACACACACACACACACACACACACACACACACACACAACACACAAAACACACACGCGCACACACACACAACACACACACACACACACACACACACACACACACACACACACACACACACACACACACACTCCATCAACCTCAACTGATTTATCCAAACAGCGCAAGCATCCATCAACACACCAGCTGTGAGTGAGCCTTTTTTTTCTCCAGGACGTCTTTCAGCTGCTGTGACCGTCAGCACCACCACTGAGACCCAGCCCAACCTCCCCCAGCCTAGTCCACACCGCCCCTTTACGTCGCACTGCCCATCAAACAGTACGGCCCATCGTCACCCCCACTCAATGCCCATCAATATGCCACGTCACCACAACGCCTTGAGATCCCATCCCTCCTCCTCCCACCTTCCGCCCCTTTCCCCACCCCCTCCCCCATCAACATGAAACCTCGTTTCCTTACTCGCCTAGCTCCCCCCCCCCCCACCCCACCACCTCCAGCCCCTGCCCCACCCTCTCTCTCTCCCCCCATCTCCAACCTCCACCCACCCCCCTACACACACACACACACGCTTTCTCATTTGCACACTGTGGCTCTTAGCACTGCATGAAGTCGGCCATAACTGCCCCCGGGGTCGCCTGGCAAAGAGTGTTGCAAAGAAAGCCGCTAGGACTTCATGGCCGCCGGCCCAGCATGGGAGTAGCCCTGTGAAGGCGTCCAGAGGCAGAGCCCGGGCTGTGAAAGGTAGTTAGCGCTGACAGGGATGGGGGATGGCTAGGGACCGTTTCGCTAAAGGGGGGCTCCTTTTTCGGGCTGGATAGTAAAGACCTGCCCCCCCCCCCCCCCGCCATCCTTATCCCCCTCTCCTCTCCCCCCTCCCCCTCCATCCTCGCACTCCCCCTTCCCTCACCTTCACTGCTACCACCATCACCGTCACCATCATCACCCACCACACTGTTCTGATTCCCCCCCCCCCTCCCCCCTCCCACCTCCCACCTCTTCGCCTTAAAAGAAATAAAAAGAAAAAGAAAAAGTGAAAGAAATTTGTTTGTTATCAGTGGGTCAGGATGCATGTGAGAGAGAGAGAGAGAGAGAGAGAGAGAGAGAGAGAGAGAGAGAGAGTGAGTGAGTGAGTGGGAGACAGACAGACAGACAGTAACGCAGACAGACAGACAGGCAGAGAGGGAGACAGAGAGTTTTTAACACGAAGTGTGGTGTGTGTGTGTGTGTGTGTGTGTGTGTGTGTGTGTGTGTGTGTGTGTGTGTGTGTGTGAGAGAGAGAGAGAGAGAGAGAGAGAGAGACAGAGAAAGAGAGAGAGAGAGAGGTAGAGAGAGATGAGGGTTAGCACAAGGTCCAGTTCAGCATCAGAGACACTCAAGCGACACCGTTACAGGGTTGAGCTGAACGTTTGTATATGGAGAGTGTATCGTGCTCTTTCCCCATCGTTGTCATGTCATTGCAGTGATTTTCAAAATCACCTCCAGATCTTCTCAGGATCTTCAATCATTACTGTACGTCTCAAAATCCTCTCACTTTCGTTTTCTTTTGAATCTTCGGTTTTGGTTGAACTCTGGTTTTTGCTCTCCCCTCCCCTCCTCCACAAATGCACGAAATCTGTGTGTCCAGTGACTGAAATGAAAGCCTCTTTGCTGTAATTTTCCCATCAAGCCAGGCACGGATCGAGTGTCCACCCCACCCGTTCTTCTTCACCCCCCCCCCTCTCCTCCCCTCCTTCCCCCGGCTCAATTTGTAAAAATGGTAAAAATTCGAAAGCACCTTAAAGTGCACTTTTGTGGGTGGGTGGGTGGTAGTTACAAACAACAGCAAGAAAAATAACCAAAAGGCATCATTCAAAAAAACAACAACAAACAAACAAAAAACAATGTAGACAATATGCGGATTATTTACACAAACCTCTTCCTCCCCATTTCCCCATTACCCCATCCCCACTCCTACCCTCTTTCCAGCTCAACAGTGGTAAGCATACTCGATTTGCTTTACAAGCGCAGGTGCCATACTCCCTTCTTTCTCCTCCCTCTCTTTCCCAACAACTCAATAACTTTTCGGTGAGGACACTTCTTTCGGTTAATGACAACAGTTTTGGTGATTTGTCTGCCCTCCCACTCCTCCACACCGTCCCCCCCCCTCCACCCCACACCCTCGCTCTCTCTCTTTCTCTTACCCTCGCTCTCTCTCTTTCTCTTCCCCTCGCTCAACAACGGTTTGGTCACTGTATGCTTCCAAAAAGAAACTGGACTCACTCACCCCCCCCACCACCCACATCCTTTTCTGGACGAATGAACCACACCTGCAAACTATCAGCCATTAAGGCGTTCGTCTTTGAGAGAGAGAGAGAGAGAGAGAGAGAGAGAGAGAGAGAGAGAGAGAGAGAGAGAGAGAGAGAGAGAGTAGGCGGGAGGTACTTTGAAGTTAGTACTATGTGGAGGACTCGGAGCGCGACTTTTAAAGGTCTCCTAAATGGACAGAAGGAATGGATGAGCCAGAAACGCCCGGGGGCAGTCCAGGCTGGGGAGCACATACTATGGTTGGAGTCACCGAGGTTCTGGGGTTGACGGTCATGGATGAAGACTTCGACACACTACGCGTTGATCTGTTAATGGGTTCCTTCTTTCCACCACTGTGAAATCAGGCATTGCGGTTTGATTTTTTGAAACGAAAATGCCAAGTGAAAAGGAACATGAGCCGTGAGTGTCATGCCCCCCCCCCTTTTTTTTTTTAAAGAAAGGTTTTGGTTTGGAGAGTATTTCCAACAAGTACAAGAATCGAGAGAGAGAGAGAGAGAGAGAGAGAGAGAGAGAGAGAGAGAGAGAGAGAGAGAGATTCTCTCTTAAGAACTTCTTGTATTTTCCTTGACAGAGAGAGAGAGAGAGAGAGAGAGAGAGAGAGAGAGAGAGAGAGAGAGAGAGAGAGAGAGAGAGAGAAGAGATTCTCTCTTAAGAACTTCTTGTATTTTCCTTGACAGAGAGAGAGAGAGAGAGAGAGAGAGAGAGAGAGAGAGAGAGAGAGAGAGAGAGAGAGAGAGAGATTCTCTCTTAAGAACTTCTTGTATTTTCCTTCACAGAGAGAGAGAGAGAGAGAGAGAGAGAGAGAGAGAGAGAGAGAGAGAGAGAGAGAGAAAGAGAGAGAGAGAGAGAGAGAGAGAGGGGAGAGAGATTCTCTCTTAAGAACTTCTTGCATTTTCCTTGACACACAGAGAGAGGGAGAGAGAAAGAGAGGGAGAGAGAGAGATTCTCTCTTAAGAACTTCTTGTATTTTCCTTGACACAGAGAGAGAGAGAGAGAGAGAGAGAGAGAGAGAGAGAGAGAGAGAGAGAGAGAGAGAGAGAGAGAGACGTTACTCCATATTTATTGCTACAAAGAAGGATATTTGGAGTCGGTGTGTCATGAAATTTATTCAATGCAGAAAAGACAGGAAAGCCATGGCCTCTGTCAGTCTGAAAGAAAGTCTGGTACAACACAGGGGATTTGCTCCTGTATAACATGCAGACCGGACAGCAATGGATCCACATTGCACCTCAGTCCCTGCCTTACCCCCTCCTCCGCCACTTCTCTGTGTGTGTGTGTGTGTGTGTGTGTGTGTGTGTGTGTGTGTGTGTGTGTGTGTGTGTGTGTGTGTGTGTGTGTGTGCCTGTCTATCTGTGTGTGTGTGTGTGTGTGTGTGTGTGTGTGTGTGTGTGTGTGTGTGTGTGTGTGTGTGTGTGTGTGTGTGTGTGTGTGTGGTTACGCCTGGGTGTACCTTAGAAAGCAGAATGCGCAATAGTTACTTTTGTATCTTTCTTGTACCAGGTTCCAACGAACCTTAAGTCTTTTCTGTTCATCAGATGTGAGGGAAATTATGTATCTGTGCTGAATTGTACCACGTAAAAATCGTCTTTGCACTGGGCATTCCTGACAAAACATTTTGTAATCAGCACAATTCGAACAGAAACTCTTCTTTATGGACATTGTGAGAGCATACAAGTTTTACGAGCGATATTAGCTGTTTTTTTTTTATTCTGGAAAACGGCTATTCTTCATCAAGAAGACGGAACTAACGTTTTATTCCTGTGGATCACAAGTGTCTCCTGAGGATAAGATCTCTTTTCCCCTTTTTCTCTAAGGATCGGAATTGTTTTCACTATTTTCCAAAGAAAAACCATTTATCATCGATGTTATCCCCTATGATCACAACTGTTTTCCCTGTTGAGGACGTTCTTCTCGTGATGATGCCTGCTTTTCTCAAGAAAACCAAGGATAACAGTTGTTATCCACAGGAAAATAGGAAGAAGAATCTTCAGTAATCCTCAGAAAAAGAAAACAAACAAACAAACAGGGAAAACAAATATTATCTTCAGGAAAATGGGGAACCATTGTGATCCCTAAGAAAATAATTGTGATTCTCAGGACAATAACTGTTTTTTCCTCTTTTAACGATTTCTCTCGAGGATCATGCCCGTCTTCCGGAAGTAAATAGCTAGTATCGCCTTTCTAGGCTAGTATACTCCCAGAGAAACCAGAGCTTCTTTCCCTCTTATATTCGTATAATACAGTTGATATCTGTGAGAATCTAAAAAAGATGAATCTAGCTGATTGTAAGGCTTCAGGTTCTCCCACATCCAAAACAGCGTGAAGTATAAGAACATACGCGATTCAAAAAATCCTAGTTGACTTAGTCGTAAATGTAATAATATCATCAAAAACAAAAACAAAAAACCAGTGATGATAATTGTGTTTATTTGTGAGAACAGAAATTATCACTGCACGAAAACGGTTACTATGACGTGAACTATAATTCTTAAGTGAAAACGGTTATTGTCACTAGTTTAAACATTTGAGCTGAGAAAAGGGGAAAAACTTTAATCCTAGTAAACCTTGAGCTAATGAACATTATGGTCATCATTTTTGGCTTCCGGCACTCTCCATCTTTGCCAGACAGTCTTTCGAAGAACTTCAGTCTAGACAACGATTCCAATAATGACTGGCGTTATTGGTGCCATTGGAAATGAGTTTCATGTCTTGTGAGTCAAAATCAAGTGCTTTCATGATTCATAATTACTGTTTTCGTGGCGATCTCGTGTGTTACTTGTCATATCAGACCAAAAAGAAAGAACACAGGTCATTATGAAAGAGCAGCATCAGATATAATGTTACAATAAGTAGGACTATTGTCACAGAGACAATTACTTATTTTCATGAAAAACGGTTTTTCGTGGCGATCACATAATCATGTTACCCGTCTTATTAGGCTAGAAAGACAGAAAACAGGTCATTATGAAAGGACAATATCAGAGATAATATTATAATAATTAGGACCATTGTCATACAGGCAATTACTTATTTTCGTGAAAAACAGTTCCCAATGACTTAGGAAGCAAATTAACCGTCGGAGTAGTGTCGGGCAGGCGTGAAGAAAAAAGAATAATGCACACGTTGGCTTCATACTCCGAGACTCGGACCACCGGCGTCTAGGCGAGCTGCTACTGCTGCTGCTGCTGCTACTGCTGCTACTGTTTCTGCTGCTGCTGCTGCTGCTACTGTTGCTGCTACTGCTGCTGCTGCTGCTGCGCTGCTGCTGCTGCCTGTAGCTGATAGCAGGACCAGCAGCTAGACAGACGCTTGTCTTGTTCTACAGGGGATGGTCATGCTGGTCGGATGGTCCAGATCAATTGTTGCCACATACACACACACACACACACACACACACACACACACACACACACACACACACACACACACACACACACACACACACACACACACACAGGCCCCCAGCTCGCTCCTTCCAGCCTCCCAGAAGGTTAAGCCTTGGGGTTGGCTTAATTGATCACTCGCCTGAGTCGTTTGAACAGTCCTTATTTCCCCCGGTGAGCTCGATTCTCGCGTTGGGGAGTTTGCCTTTGATTCATCGGCCATATTTTAAGACAATAAGATTTGCTGCTACAGCGGGTGAGGGGGAGAGACGGGACAAATTGTGGGAAGAGAGGAAGAAACGGAGAAAAAAAGGAGGGTGGGAGTGAGGGTAGGAGTGGAGGGAGGAGGTGGGTGGGTGGAGGTGGGGTGGGGGATGTGGGCAGATGGCCAGCTGGGGTGTTGTGTGGCGCAGTGTGGACAAGGGCTGGTATTCCTCCTCCAGGTCGTGGACGTGTGGGATGGTATTTGAACTCCACGTGTTGGTTGTTGGACGTTCTGCATTTTGTGTCGTTGGACTGTTTACTTGTGATCTCTTTCTTCTTTTCCCACCTACTCGCAGGGGTAGTAAAGAGGGAGGATGGGAAGGGGAGAGGGGAGGAAGGAAGGAGTGGCAGTGGGTGTTGGGGAGTAGGAGGGGGGGTGATGCCATGGGGTGGGAGGGAGGGAGGAGGGGAACGGGGAGGGAAGTCCCGGGATAATTCGTTCTGTTCATCTAAAATCTCAAGCTGTGCAGCAGTAATCTCCTCTCTCTCTCTCTCTCTACTCTCCTCTCTCTCTCTCTCTCTCTCCTCTCTCTCCCTCTCCCCATCCACTCCACTCCCCCTCTCTTCCTCCTCCCACTCAACCCGTCACTTCATCGCCTTCCTCTCTCCTCTCTCCCCCCCCCCCCTCCCCCACCCCCCCCACCCCCCCACCAGTCTTACCCTTCACTCGCCATCTCTCTCCCCCCCCCCCCCCCCCCCACCACCACACCCCCCCCCCCCCCCCCCCACCCCCCCCCCCCTCCCTTCCCCCCCCCCCCCCCCCCCCCCCCCCCCCCCCCCCCCCCCCCCCCCCCCCCCCCCCGTCACCGTACGCGCCTCTTCCCTTTTTCCCTGGCCCTCCCCTGAAATATGATTGCTACTCTCAAAAGAATCAAAAATAGAGCTTTAGGCTCAAGGTGATGGGCCGAATGGGCCCCCTAATAAAATCCCTGTGCCTTGTTATTCACAGTAAATTGACGCGAAAATTCTGCTCACACGTCTTGCCACCACCCTCCGTCTTCAATCAGACTGCACTGTTCAATTGTGGCGCTGGACTGCGGAGGCTGGAAGCTCTGGAATGTATGGAACAGACAGGGCTGGGATCAATGCAGCACAAGGGGGGAAAAAAGAGGTCTGGGCTTAAAGGAATTGATTACTGGCAATAAATGTACGTTTTCGGAAGGGAAAAAACATCACCAAGACTTAGTTGGAGAGAGAGAGAGAGAGAGAGTGGTGTGTGTGTGTGTGTGTGTGTGGTGTGCGTGCGTGCGTGCGTGCGTGCGTGCGTGCGTGTGTGTGTGTGTGTGTGTGTGTGTGTGTGTGTGTGTGTGTGTGTGTGTGTGTGTGTGTGTGTGTGTGTGTGTGTGTGTGTGTGTGTGTGTGTGTGTGTGTGTGTGGTGTTGTGTGTGGTGTGTTTGTGTGAGTGTATGTGTGTGTGTGTGTGTGTGCGTGCGCGCAATGTGGTGTGTGTGTGTGTGTGTGGTGTGTGTGTGTGTGTGTGTGTGTGTGTGTGTGTGTGTGGTGTGTGTGTGTGTGTGTGTGTGTGGCTTGGTGGGAAAATCATATCACGTAGACAGCCCTCCTTGATGAGAAGTACAAGTCTTTGTAGAAGTTACCGACGTTAATGAAATAGAAGACGTAAGTTTTCAATTGTGCAAATGATGTGTTAGACACTTTTGTGTCGGGAATATACTGAAGAGAAGAGCGGAGGAAGCTTCCTTCACAATGACAAAGAAAAACACAATGAAACCTGAGTGACTATTTAGTGATGAAAGTCAAATTTGTCCCCCCCCCCCCCCCCCCCACACACACAACACACACAGAGGGAGAGAGAGAGAGAGAGAGAGAGAGAGAGAGAGAGAGAGAGAGAGAGAGAGAGAGAGAGAGAGAGAGAGAGAGAGAGAAAGACAAGAGACAGAGACAGAAAGACTCAGATTCAGGTGCTTTATTCATGTACAAACCTAGACCCCGACGAAGAGATTCATAAGTGTGTGTGTGTGTGTGTGTGTGTGTGTGTGTGTGTGTGTGTGTGTGTGTGTGTGTGTGTGTGTGTGTGTGTGTGTGTGTGTGTGTGTGGTCTTCTGGATCACAAAGAAAATGACTCACTTCATCACAAAGAAAAGACCGCTACAGTATCACAAAGAGAGGAGTGCTATTGTGTCACAACGAAAGGACCCACTACAGTGTCACAAAGAGAGGAGTGCTATTGTGTCACAACGAAAGGACCCACTACAGTGTCACAAAGACAGGAGTGCTATTGTTCACAACGAAAGGACCCACTACATTATCACAAAGAGAGGAGTGCTATTGTGTCACAACGAAAGGACCCACTACAGTGTCACAAAGACAGGAGTGCTATTGTGTCACAACGAAAGGACCCACTACAGTGTCACAAAGAAACAGGTCGTATTGCATCACAAAGAAAGGGCCCTACAGGACCACATGAGGAGGGCCCTTTTGTATCATAGAGACAGGGTTCATACTGCGTCACAAAGAAAAAGAGTCCTGCTGCATCACAAAGAAAAAGAGTCCTCTGCATTCACAAAGAAAAATGGTCCTGCTGCATCACAAAGAAAAGGGGTCTGCTGCATCACAAAGAAAAGGGGTCCTGCTGCATCACAAAGAAAAGGGGTCCTGCTGCATCACAAAGAAAAAGAGTCCTGCTGCATCACAAGGAAAAGGAGTCCTCCTGCATCAAAGAAAAAGAGTCCTACTGCGTCACAAAGAAAAAGAGTCCTGCTGCATCACAAAGAAAAAGAGTCCTACTGCGTCACAAAGAAAAAGAGTCCTGCTGCATCACAAAGAAAAGAGTCCTGCTGCATCACAAAGAAAAGAGTCCTGCTGCATCACAAAGAAAAAGAGTCCTGCTGCATCACAAAGAAAAGAGTTCTGCTGCATCACAAAGAAAAGAGTCCTGCTGCATCACAAAGAAAAAGAGTCCTGCTGCATCACAAAGAAAAGAGTCCTGCTGCATCACAAAGAAAAGAGTCCTGCTGCATCACAAAGAAAAGAGTCCTGCTGCATCACAAAGAAAAAGAGTCCTGCTGCATCACAAAGAAAAGAGTCCTGCTGCATCACAAAGAAAAGAGTCCTGCTGCATCACAAAGAAAAGAGTCCTGCTGCATCACAAGGAAAAAGAGTCCTGCTGCATCACAAAGAAAAGAGTCCTGCTGCATCACAAAGAAAAGAGTCCTGCTGCATCACAAAAAGAGTCCTACTGCATCACAAAGAAAAAGAGTCCTGCTGCATCACAAATAAAAAGAGTCCTGCTGCATCACAAAAAAGGGTCCTGCTGCATCACACACACACACAAAAATCCTATTGTATGGCAGGGAACCTGTTCTCCTATATTATACATAAAGCAAGGCTGCGGACTGAATTCAGGGAGGAAACAGAATGGAGTGGGCGCCAAAGACACATCATTGAAGGAATTATTAGAGTCCACAACGGTCACCAAATGGGACAGAAACAAGGAACTGGCCACAGTCCGTCGTCCATAGGGGAGGTCCTGTCTTCCCTCCACAAGAGCACCCTAGTCGAGCTGAAAGTGCAGTGATACTCTACAGCACTGAAAACGTCAAATGCACAACGTCATTTAAAATCAGTGTATTGGGTTACAATGGGAACAACATCACCGCTGTGTCTTTCTCTCTGTCTCCGGCTGTATTTTCGTCTTCCTCGTGTACTTCCACGACGTTGGTTTCTTGTGTGTGTGTGACTACCAACGGATCTTGGCCATTCCTGGCGCAGTAAAACACGTTAGTTGTGATGTTTCTGAAATTAAAAAAAAGACAGTTAAAATGAAAAGAAAGAAAGAAAGAAAGAAAGAGAGAAAGAAAGAAAGAGAGAAAGTCAAGTGGACTGTTGGTGCTGGAACTCCAACAAGGACGACGATGGGTGTTGCTGTGTCTGGAAGAGTCTGGAAGGGCACGATAATCAAGTCGAGCGCCCGCAGACCAGTACCACACAAAAGGTACATAAGATGGGAAGCTAAAGAGAAACAAGTTCTACGCCAATGAAACCCATGATACCATAGCAATCGTTTGCTCAACTCGTACCAACTGGAACCTCACTTTCCTTTGGTTACCTCTAGGCTTACTTTGCCCATAAACTTGTCGAAACGACAGACATCCAAACGGTGTGGAAAAAGAGTTTTCCTCTTTCCCAGCCCCTTCGAGACATCATTCACACCATTACCAAGACGCTTGATTTCATGGAGAGAAAAAAATGTCTGTTACAGCTGATGAAAACGTTATAGAATATTTCACCTTCTCGAGTCCCCTTGAACGAAGCGGGCGTAAAAGGTCAAGAGAAAAAAGTCACCAGTGAAGTGAACAAGAAGAAAAAGAATCTCTCTCTCTCTCTCTCTCTCTCTCTCTCTCTCTCTCTCTCTCTCTCTCTCTCTCTCTCTCTTTGTAAAGATAAGCGTAATGTCGGGGAGAAATGGGGAGGAAAAGAGAGAGGGAAGGAAGGAGCTATGTTAATGATGCATGGAGGATCGTGTGGGCATGACCAGTTTATAAAGCCGTCAGGTGCGAGCTCTCTCTCTCTCTCTCTCTCTCTCTCTCTCTCTCTCTCTCTGCGTTCCGACAGCGATCCATAGGAGTCCTTTCCAAGACCCTTGCTCTTTGGCCTCTTGTTATCTTCGGCG
>CM065714.1:29265669-29298169 GCA_033310375.1 Conus canariensis | reverse complement strand
CACGAAGAATGATGTCCAAGTCGTCTGCGCCATACCATTTAAGGCCCTAGGATCCCATCCAAAATAAAGTTCAAATGAATGATGTCTAGCCTAATCAGTCAGGGCGCTGTCATCCCTATACAGCTCCTCTCTTGTTTTTTTCTCATCTGGATGAGTTCAATGTTTTGCCAGCTGCCTTCCCTGGAAAGTAAAAATTGAGAAACTTCGAAAGATACAATATTGTACCGTCAGGTTGATTTAAGAAGTTTCAAACTGAAGTCACGTCACTACTCCCCCCCCCCCCCCCCCCCCCTCCCCCCCTTAGCTTGTTAGATTCCACTGGTTTCCGATCTCCCGGCGAGTAGAGCACCGAAAGTAGACTCCGTCTGATAGAAAACGATTACAGTTTTGCTCCACACTGTTTTTCTATGATACTCGCGATCTACACAACATCTCGTTCCCTTTCACTCCTCTGCAGACAGGCCTAGCCGCACTTTATCTATTTACCGAATACAGAACGAATTAATGGCAACAGCGACCTATTTCTTCTTTAGACTCGTTACCTAGAACGAAGGTCCTCAACATGTTCGCCATGCGCTAATTTACCTGTCGTTTGTTGTGGAACGAACTGAGCCAGTCACCAATAAGTAGAGTAAGGCACTAAATCGACGTAGAACTGGTTTCAACACATCTATAAATTCATTAGCTCCTGATGTTATATATGCTGTGTAATGTTAATGTAAATCAGGCGAAGAAAAGGAGCAGTATTTACCAGTTAAAATATCAGTCAAGCTGGCACCTCCACACTCACAAATGACTGGTCCCTATTATCAGTCAAGCTGGCACCTCCACACTCACAAATGACTGGTCCCTATTATCAGTCAAGCTGGTACCTCCACACTCACAAATGACTGGTCCCTATTATCAGTCAAGCTGGTACCTCCACACTCACAAATGACTGGTCCCTATTATCAGTCAAGCTGGACCTCCACACTCACAAATGACTGGTCCCTATTATCAGTCAAGCTGGCACCTCCACACTCACAAATGACTGGTCCCTATTATCAGTCAAGCTGGACCTCCACACTCACAAATGACTGGTCCCTATTATCAGTCAAGCTGGCTACCTCCACACTCACAAATGACTGGTCCCTATTATCAGTCAAGCTGGCACCTCCACACTCACAAATGACTGGTCCCTATTATCAGTCAAGCTGGCACCTCCACACTCACAAATGACTGGTCCCTATTATCAGTCAAGCTGGTACCTCCACACTCACAAATGACTGGTCCCTATTATCAGTCAAGCTGGTACCTCCACACTCACAAATGACTGGTCCCTATTATCAGTCAAGCTGGCACCTCCACACTCACAAATGACTGGTCCCTATTATCAGTCAAGCTGGCACCTCCACACTCACAAATGACTGGTCCCTATTATCAGTCAAGCTGGCACCTCCACACTCACAAATGACTGGTCCCTATTATCAGTCAAGCTGGTACCTCCACACTCACAAATGACTGGTCCCTATTATCAGTCAAGCTGGCACCTCCACACTCACAAATGACTGGTCCCTATTATCAGTCAAGCTGGACCTCCACACTCACAAATGACTGGTCCCTATTATCAGTCAAGCTGGTACCTCCACACTCACAAATGACTGGTCCCTATTATCAGTCAAGCTGGACCTCCACACTCACAAATGACTGGTCCCTATTATCAGTCAAGCTGGTACCTCCACACTCACAAATGACTGGTCCCTATTATCAGTCAAGCTGGTACCTCCACACTCACAAATGACTGGTCCCTATTATCAGTCAAGCTGGCACCTCCACACTCACAAATGACTGGTCCCTATTATCAGTCAAGCTGGACCTCCACACTCACAAATGACTGGTCCCTATTATCAGTCAAGCTGGTACCTCCACACTCACAAATGACTGGTCCCTATTATCAGTCAAGCTGGTACCTCCACACTCACAAATGACTGGTCCCTATTATCAGTCAAGCTGGTACCTCCACACTCACAAATGACTGGTCCCTATTATCAGTCAAGCTGGTACCTCCACACTCACAAATGACTGGTCCCTATTATCAGTCAAGCTGGCACCTCCACACTCACAAATGACTGGTCCCTATTATCAGTCAAGCTGGCACCTCCACACACTCACAAATGACTGATCCCTATTATCAGTCAAGCTGGCACCTCCACACTCACAAATGACTGGTCCCTATTATCAGTCAAGCTGGCACCTCCACACTCACAAATGACTGATCCCTATTATCAGTCAAGCTGGCACCTCCACACTCACAAATGACTGGTCCCTATTATCAGTCAAGCTGGCACCTCCACACACTCACAAATGACTGATCCCTATTATCAGTCAAGCTGGCACCTCCACACTCACAAATGACTGGTCCCTATTATCAGTCAAGCTGGCACCTCCACACACTCACAAATGACTGATCCCTATTATCAGTCAAGCTGGCACCTCCACACTCACAAATGACTGTCCCTATTATTTTCAGCCGGTCAATTTCCTTCCGTCGAAATCAAGGCGAAGCTTCAGTTTGCGTTCATGTTCCAGAACACTATTTGCCACGTGTACGGGACAGATGACTGAAACCAAGTGAAATACTTGGTAAGGCCGTCCGGGAGTTGCTATTTCTTTTATTTCTTCTTGTCCAGTTAGCAAAATGGGGCAGATAGTGCTACATCAGCTGATTCACAGATCCTCAAAACGTTGTTTTTTTTTTTTTTTAGACAATGTGTGTGTGGAGTGTGTGTGTGTGTGTGTGTGTGTGTGTGTGTGTGTGTGTGTGTGTGTGTGTGGTGTTGTGTGTGTGTGTGTGTGTGTGTGTGTGTGTGTGCGTGCTCACGCGTGCATGCGCGATTTGGTATGTGCGTACGTGCGTGCATGCACGTGTGTGTGTGTGTGTTTGTTTTTTGTTCTTTGATTTAACGTCTGTTCACCCAAAGGTGATATTAGACAAATTAAATAAATATCAAATAAAATAATAGTAGAGTAAAATAAAATAAATTAAATGAATGAAATAAATTGATTAAAATAAAATAATAGGTAGATAAACTAAATAGGATAGAATAATAAAGAAATGTGTGTGTGGGGGGGGGGGGGGGGAGGGTAGGTATGTGTCACTGGATGGGTTTGTATTTTTTGTGGTGATGGTGTATAGTGTCCTTTAGTAATAGTGGAATAATCTGTCCTTCACCCTTTCTTTCTGTCCTTCACGTATTAATCTATTCTATTAGTACATTGACAAATCTGATACATTATAAAGTATCTATAGATTTGGGCTGCAAATCAATTCAAGTTATGCGGTCCACAGCCCAGCCAATCATGAAGCCATCCCAGGATTGCCACCGTGTAAAAGTTCGATCCCGTAATCTCGAGTTATGGTTAGAAAAAAATTGACTTGCATACTGCATAAAATATTCAGATTGTTTTAAATATCTTAAATCTAAAAGTAATAAATTCCCAATGTGTCCTACTATCTTAACAATTAACAGATATAATTTAATAACGCAGGAAAGAACAACAATAAATCAACAAATCAAAGAAAAATACCAACAGGACTGGAATGTAAAATTTGGGAAAAAATTTTAAGAAGCTGAAAGTCATTTACAATTTTTTCAATGGATAATGGCTCATAAGGTAGCAGCACGCCCCCTAAAGTTTTAGTAATGAGTGCTTTAATTTCAGAACAGTGTAGGAGTAAATGCTTTATAGTAATCTGGTTTCCACATATACAATTTACATCTTTAGAAAATTTTGTTCTAAGAGCATTTAGACGAAGTTTAAGTGTGTGTGTGTGTGTGTGTGTGTGTGTGTGTGTGTGTGTGTGTGGTGTGTGTGTGTGTGTGTGTGTGTGTGTGGTGTTGAGGGGAAGAGGGTGGTTAAAGACAGGGGAGGGGTCACTATGTTCTTCCTTAGAGAGAAAAAAAAAACAGTTAACACGTCCTTTTGAACTTAATAGACTGCCATACTTCTTGCGCAGGACACACAGACAGACACGCAGACACACAGGCAGCCAGACCGACAGGGAGACAGCAGCCGTCGGGCGGAGCAGGGACCGTACTGCACGGTCTCTGGGCGGAGGGAGTGAAGCTATGGCCGCGCAGACAGCACAGCGACGACAAATGGCGGCCACTACCGCCATCCCTCACACCCTCAGCAGCCCTCTCCGGAAGCGGGCCAGCAGCGGCTGAAAAGCCCCAAACGAGGCCCCCACCTCCGCTGGCGGCGGGCATGAGAGCAGCGGCACAAAGACAGTTCCAGCTCATTGCCGCCGTTATTGGATCCCCTAATTCCAAGTTGGGCCGGGTATCGGCCAAGGTCAATGTGTTTCCTAAGCCCTTAAATTGTTGACCGGAAGTATTTGTCGAGGTCCTTCTCAAGTGGGTGAATAGAGCGGTCCCGACCCCCACACGCCTGCTGCAAATCGATGCAAATTGTCCGTGCCGGCACCCGCTAAAACGGATCTTGGGTAAGCGCTCCATCATTGCTGACAGCCGGCCAGCCGAGGAGGAGGAGGAGGAGAAGGCAGCAAGGCAGCGGCCGGCGTCACAAGGCAACAAGCTAGCTAGCTGAAGGCGGCTGTCACGGTGTTGCAACAAACACGTTCTCCCTCTCCTTCCCCCCCCCCCCCCCCCCCCCACACACACACACACACACACAACACTACCTAGTACGTCACGACTGTCCTGTAAATCTTGGCTCATTAGAAGGAATGTCTTGAAATGACAGGTGGGGTGGGGTGGGGTGGGGTGGGTGGTGGGTGGGTGGGGGTTACGTAACGTAACAACTGGCCCGTGTTATCAACCCCAGCTCGCCACAGCAGTAAGAATCTGTGTTCCCCCCTCGTAAAAATCAATCATGAAAAAAAGAAAGTTAACATTTTTGTTTTAAATACTGAATACATGATTGTGATTTTCATATGTATGTTTCGCTTGAAATCGATAACGCATGTTGTGTCTGTGTAAAATCTGCTTCACACACCTCGAGCGTGAAATGTGTAAGATGTACCGAAAGAGGCTACGCTGGTGACGCCTTACTTTCTTTTCCTTTCTTTCTTTCTTTCTTTCTTTCTTTCCTTCTTTCTGTCTTTCTGTCTTTCTTTCCTTTTCCTTTTTTTTCTTTTTTTTTTTTTTTTGTTTGTTTTGTTTTGAGGAAGAGATCTGGGTAGCTAGTGAAAGAAGTATGTATGAGAAGGGAGGAGAGTGGTTTAGGGCTGTGAATAATGGGGGAAATGAGGGAGGGGTGGGGGGGTGGGGGAAGGAGGTGAACTTGGGGCAAAGGGGTCTAGGAGCTGGGGCGGGGCCGGGTTGTCAGTTGCGGTCTTCATCCCAGGCTGTGTCAAAACCGGCGTTAGCACTGAAAGGCGGCAGAAGAGGAAGTGGCGCCCTGATAATGACGGCGCTGCCACTGCGCTGCCACCGCCACACGTCAGCAAGTGAACCGTGCTGTGAAGGGTCGACAACCCCCACCCCACCACCGCCCCCACCACATTCCTCCCTCCTACCCCCACCGCTCTCCCTCCACCTCACCGATTGCCACTTTTTTTACCGTCCGCTATAGCCTTTTCTCCCCCAGGCTGGGCTGGTTGCTGCAGTCAAGTATCCTAATGAAGTGTGAGACACGCGAACGCAGGATACAAAAAAATGTTTCTCTAGTGTTTAAAAAAAAACAAAAAAACAGACAGATGACATGCATATATTGTCCAGATTTCATCGACATAATTCAGCTGCTTTTTCTTTTTCCAAATGTCTTATGTCTGTGCCGTCCTACAAGAAACGGAAGAAAAGATTTCTTCTGGTTTTTTGAGTGTAATGAAACTCGTACCCTTGACTTGATTGAGGTGAGATCAAATGCTCTTCTATAGAGTCTGTTATATCATTTTCAGCGGCAAACAATTCAATCTGAGAATCGTAGCACCCTGTTCAGTTTTAAGGAGCGACACAGAAAAGAAGAAGGTTCGTTTTGCCCCCCTTCACCCGGATTGTGTTTTATGTAAACGAATAATTACAACCAAAAGGAAATCATTAATCATGCATTGTAGGTGGTAAAAACAAGAGTGCCTACAGTGTTCTGTTTGCTTGGCATGCACAGGATAAGGACATTTAAGATGAAGAGTGGCTGGTGTGGTGAGACGAATGAAAATTATGTAAGCTAAGCAAACATGATGATGAGCTGTCATGTTTACAGTTATCGAATCATTTGCTGAACCAGCGACGCGTTCAAGTGTTTAAATAATTAGTACAACATGCGCTAATCAAAGTATCATTCCAGGTCATTGCCTGTCTCAGTGTGTACAACATACGCTAATCAAAGTATCATTCCATGGTCATTGCCTGTCTCAGTGTGTACAACATACGCTAATCAAAGTATCATTCCAGTTCATTGCCTGTCTCAGTGAGTACAATCTGTGCCCTGGCGTTTCACGTGTACGCGTGTCATGCCACGTGTCGTTTTCGCATTGTAAGTTATCAGTTTGTAAGGTGCTACACAATGACTGACTCGAAATTTTGTCACAACTGGTGGTTTTATTACGTTTCCAGTTTGTTAGGTTTTATACTCCAGCACCGTGATTACCCACCCAAATGTTTCGTCACGACCAGTACTGTCTTCATTGTCTAAGTTTGCATGGCTCCATACTCAAGTACCATCCTACCAAGACAGGTCATAACTACTGGCTGATTGTTTTCAGTTTGTAAGGTTCCATGCCCAAATATTTCGTCACAGCCAAGACTGACTTCATATTTTTAGTTTGCAAGGCTCCACCTTCACGTACCGTACACACCCAGACATTGTGTCATAACTATTGGGTTAATGTTTCCAGTTTGCAAGGTACCATGACCATCTATACATTTTGTCACAGCCTTCAGCAGTATGTTTCCAGTTTGTAAGGTACCATGACCATCTATACATTTTGTCACTGTATGTTTCCAGTTTGTCAGGTACTATGACCATCCATACTTTTTGTCACTCCATGTTTCCAGTTTGTCAGGTACTATGACCATCCATACTTTTGGTCACAGTATGTTTCCAGTTTGTAAGGTACCATGGCCATCCATACTTTTGGTCACAGTATGTTTCCAGTTTGTAAGGTACCATGGCCATCCATACTTTTGGTCACAGTATGTTTCCAGTTTGTAAGGTACCATGGCCATCCATACTTTTGTCACAGCCTTCACAGTATGTTTCCAGTTTGTAAGGTTCCACGTCGTAGATTCATGACAGCCATACGTTTTGTTACAACTTTTAGCATGATATTTTCAATTTGTTGGTTCCACATCATTAGATAATGACAAATGATACATTATTGTTACAACCTTCAGTGTGATGTTTTCAGCTTGTACGATTCCTCATCGTGGCATCATGACCATCCATACGTTTTGTTACAACATTTAGCATGGTGTTTTCAGTTTGTAAAGTTCATACAGTAGCACATGGCCATCCAGTCCTTTCGTCACAATCTGCGACATCATGTTTTCAGTCTGTAAGTCTCCATTTAGTAGCACCACGGCCATCCAGGTATTTTGTTCAGCCATTGGCATAATGTTTTCAGTCTGTGAGGTTCCATCCACTAGCCTCATGGCTGCCCAAACATTTCGTCACAACCTTCAGCATGATGCGTTCTGTTTGTAACGTTCCACCCAGTAACACCATGGCCGTCCAATCCTTTCGTCATAATCTTTGGCATCATGTTTTCATTCTGTGAGGTTCCACACGGTAGCACCATGACCACCCAGACATTTTGTCACAAGTACCGGCATAATGTTTTCAGTCTGTGAGTTTCCACATGGTAGCACCATCGCCGTCCAGCCATTTGTCACGGCCATCAACATAACGTTTTTCGTCTGCGCGAAAGAATTTTACGAATCACCTGTAAGGTCCCACACAGTGATACCATTTTATCAGTTTGCCAGACTGAACACAGAAGCGTCATGTTTTCAATGCTTTCTCTGTGCAAAGTTTCACACCGGACACCATGTTTTCAGTTTGTAAGCTTTCGCATGTAGGACCATACTATCAGTTTGTAAGCTTTCGCATGTAGGACCATACTATCAGTTTGTAAGCTTTCGCATGTAGGACCATACTATCAGTTTGTAAGCTTTCGCATGTAGGACCATACTATCAGTTTGTAAGCTTTCGCATGTAGGACCATACTATCAGTTTGTAAGCTTCCACACAGTAGCACCACGTTACCAGTTTGAAAGTTTTCACACCGTAACACTTTGTTGTTAGTTCCTAAGGTTTCACACGGTAGCACTTTTTTTTTTATCGTTTTGTAAGTTTCCACACAGTTGCACTATGTTATCAGTTTGTAGGTTTTTGCACAGTAGCATCACCAGCTTGTAAGCTTTCACACAGTATCACATATACTCAGTCGGTAAGCTTGTGACAGAAAGAACATGTTATCAGTTTGTAAGCATTCACACATTAGCACTATATTTTTAGTTTGTAAGCTTCCACGCAGAAGAAGCGTGTTATCAGTTTGTTAACTTTCATCCAGTGGTAGTGTTTTTAGTTTGTAAGCTTTCACACAGTATACAATATCACCATGCTTTCAAGTTGTAAACTTTCACACAATATCACCATGCTTTCAGGTTGTAAGCTTTCACACAGTATACAGTATCACCATGCTTTCAGGTTGTAATATTTCACACAGTATCACCATGCTTTCAGGTTCTAATCTTTCACACAGTGTCACCATGCTATCATGTTGTAACCTTTCACACAGTGTCACTATGCTTTCAGGTTGTAACCTTTCACACAGTGTCACTATGCTTTCAGTTTGTAACCTTTCACACAGTATCACCATGCTATCAGGTTGTACCCTTTCACACAGTATCACCATGCTATCAGGTTGTAACCTTTCACACAGTATCACCATGCTATCAGGTTGTAACCTTTCACACAGTATCACCATGCTATCAGGTTGTAACCTTTCACACAGTATCACCATGCTTTCAGGTTGTAACCTTTCACACAGTATCACCATGCTATCAGGTTGTAACCTTTCACACAGTATCACCATGCTATCATGTTGTAACCTTTCACACAGTATCACCATGCTATCAGTTTGTAACCTTTCACACAGTATCACCATGCTATCATGTTGTAACCTTTCACACAGTATCACCATGCTATCAGTTTGTAACCTTTCACACAGTATCACCATGCTATCAGTTTGTAACCTTTCACACAGTATCACCATGCTATCAGGTTGTAACCTTTCACCCAATAGTAGCATACCAACGAAGACATGCCAATACAGCTATCAATGTATGCAGAAGCAAAGACACACCATCTATTTGTCAATAACTCATCCCTACACACACACACACACACCACACACACACACACACAC
The DNA here is from genome assembly GCA_033310375.1 of Conus canariensis. Lineage (NCBI taxonomy): Eukaryota > Metazoa > Mollusca > Gastropoda > Neogastropoda > Conidae > Conus > Conus canariensis. Next base: position 29,288,796 of record CM065714.1, on the reverse strand, counting down.
ACACACACACACACACACACACACACACACACACTCACACACACACACACACACCACACACACACACACACACACACACACACACACACACACAACTCACACACACACACACACACACACACACACACACACACACACACACACACACTACCAGGAACGGAGTGGAGGGGGTGGGGGCGGAGAGGGAGGGCAGGGAAGGACGGCAAAAAGAGGGTGAGAGGCTCCCAATTCTTCCCCTTACCCCCTATCTCTCTTCTTCCTTCGCTCCCCCTCCCCACCCCACCCCCTACTCTGCATACCCCCTCCCCCTCATCCCCAACCTCCTATTCCCTTTCCTGGCCCAGTAAACGGAAAATCTCGAAGCACATAAACAGCGTAGTCGGAGGAAGAAGGGAGGAGGAGGAGAAAGAGTTGGGGGGGGGGGGGGGAGGGGGTAGTGACAGGGATTATGGAAAAGCATTATGAGCTAATATTGTAGACAACGTGCGGTTTATCCAGAGCATCACCAACCACGTCCATGTGTCTATGCTCGCCCTCCCTCCCCCCACCTCCCATACTTACTGTCATTCTTCTATCTCAACGTCCTCCGTTCACAAAGTTTTCGTAGATTGTTCTCGACTCGCTGAGCGAGAATAACTTGCCTTCTGTGTTCTATTGTGTAGTTGCAGCATGCTTATTGCCATAACTCTCATCTCAAACAACTGCTCTTTCTTTCCTTTCTTCTTTCTTTCTTTCTTTCTTTTTTCTTGTTCTTTCTTTCCGCTTCTTTTAATTATTTCTTTCATTCATTTTTCTTCTTGTTCTTTCTTTCAGAGTTTTTTTTTCTTTCTTTCTCTCTTCTTTGTTTCTTTCTCTCTCATTGTTTCATTCATCCGTTGTTTTATTCATTCATTCATGCATTGTTTCATTATATTTTTTCTGTCTTTCACTCATTTTTTAAAAATTTTTACATACAAATTTTTGGCTTTTTCTGTTCACAACATGCTTACTGTCAACAGCCACCATCTTGCTTGTAATTCATTCCTGGACAAACTCTGTTTTCTTTCTATTACAAGATTTCATCTCCTTTTTTTCCATTTTTTATTTGATCAGTGACTGCATGGCAAAAGGAAAACATATGACAATGTTGCCCTCATAGAATAGCTACTATGTATTGAAGATGGCATCCGAAAGGCAAACACGTTCAAATTTCAAAGTATGTCAGAACAAGAAGAAAACCTACGTTCTATACCAGAGCCATTTCTTTTGGGTTATATTCGTGGCATGCAAACTGTTTGTGCGCGCACACACACACACACACACGAGAAGACTTGTTGGCTGATGTGTAAGTTCAGTGACGCCAGTTACTGCATAATGAGTTCTTGAAGTCCTCTGCTTTGTAGTGTAGGGTTTGATATATCAGTGAAAGATACCGACAATGACATTTCAAATTTTGGGTTTGGAGTTTGTCGTAAGTGTGTAATCAAATGAAAGCAGTGGGGAAAGAATGTTAAGTCATACCATCTATCTAGAATCTTCTTTACAGTTGCGGACACATCACTCTGTGTCGGGAAGGTTATAGAGCGCTCGTAAACAAGAAACTAAACTGTTACCTGGAAAAGTAGAGGAAATCTCTAATAGTCAGGCTTGTATCCAGTCAGCACAGATTTACCGGGCACCAGGATGAGTACGTTGCCCAAGAAACAGAAGATTCACTCCAAGACGAGGAGCACGCCATTGCAGTTTGGACAGACCTGGAAAGGGCCTTTGATAAGGCATGGAAAGGGGGTCTAAAACCGAAAAGGCACCGGTATGGCATCAGCAGGCCACATGTACAACTGGATCAGACAATCCCGCACCAGCGGAAAGGTTCGGATGCAGGACAAATTACTTCAAACCAGAAAGAAGACTAAGAGGGAAGGCGTCCCACAGGGGACATACTCTCGCCATACTTTTCATCATCTTCATGGACGATATCCTAGATGACTTGGTGCAACATACTGCAGATGACCTAGTCATGTGGTGCCGCATAGTAGAACGTGACTACAGCAACAGTGGCAAAGCAGGAGGTCCCGAGGAAGATCAGAATGACCAAAGAAAATGGCAAGTCTCCATCTGTGCGGAAAAACATAAACAATCTTCAGTTTGGTTACAAAGGGTGCATCTCCAGGTCAACGGACCACGCTCCACACCAGGACCATACATCCACATACCCGGAAGTTGACTTCGACCCTGGGATGACCTGAAACCATCAAACGGACAAGTGCGCTGCAAGAGCCAGACTCCGAATAACTCTACTGAAGGTTTTTAATTACCTGTCTTGAACATCCCGGGAACAGACCAGGGCATACAGAAGAACGTGTACCTGGGACGTATAAGACCTGTCCTTAAAATGGCACTGCTGTATGGGGGACTGCGTCAAAATCCAGCACTGACAAAGTCTCCCAGTGGACGATCTTTTAGGGCATGACTGCCTCAGTGCAGATGAGACACGAAAGTCCTGGCACGAGCTGAATTAAAAACAAAAAACAAAAAACCGTTCAATGCACAGCAGAATGTTAGAGCCCACAAAGTACAGACTGAAGCACAGAGGTTGTGTATACAGTGCACTACTACTTGAGAGGGAGGATCTTCAACTGATGCAGCAAGGGTACAAAGACATTCAGACTCAGAGCACAGTACCAGCGTAGAAAGGAGACAGTTCCCTGAAAGAAGAGACATCATTGCAAGAGTTCTTGCTAAGAGCACACGATCGCGGCTGAGGGGAAAGCAATCAGCCACGAGTATGTGGAACAGGCCTATTTAAGAGAGCTCTGGACACATGCATACACAGACGGCTCAACAGAAGAGGCTACCAGGAATGGAGTGGTGGAACTCTCATGACACTGAAAGACAGAGTAGTGACCCGTAAGGCTATCTCAACTGGAAATCTCTCCACGAACTATGGAAATCTCTCCACGAACTACAAGGCTAAAGCAGATGCATTGAAAACGACAGCAACGCTCTTGACAACAGGGAGACAATCCACTCTAAAGTCGTCATCTTCTCTGATGCATTGTCTGCATTGCAAGCCATCCAGAACCCCTCAGGAACAAACCCCTGCCTCTACCTTAGTAACCCTGAAGCAGTCAACCGAACACTCAATCATCCGGTGGATTCCATCACACTGCAACACCGGGGGCATTGAGGAAGCTGACCAACTATGAAAGGAAGGCCTGCTGTCACAAGAGAACCAGGAAGAAATGGAGACAACAGTAAGGAGCAGCAGAAGGGTAGACGGCTTCAGCAGGATGCTGACTACGATAGTAGAGATGCTGTCTACCTCCTACCCAGAGAAGACGCAGTGACCTTCGTGAGATAGAGGAACGCAGACATTACATGTTTACAAAGTTCCGCATTGGTGGTTCCGCAGTACGCCCCTGCTGCGCATGTCCAAGGAGGGTGGAACACTTCCTCTGGGCCTGTCCAACACACCAGAGCCTTAGAGCAGAAACATGGCCCGTTGACGTGCAGCTGAGGGACTAGCTCTCTGGCCCTCTAGACAGTCTCCGACATAACTGCAGCATTCGTCGGGACCGCCCGTGTTGCTGTCGCAGCGAACGGTAACGAAGAAGAAGAATGTCAATCCATTCGTCAGATAGTTTAGCCCTGTAGATTTTGCAAGTAGAGTAGATACAAAAAAGAAAAAAAAAAAAACGAAAAGAAACGGGTCCCAGATTCATGGATATCAAATTACAGGCATGGGGTGTTTCGTTGGTCTCTTGTGAGATGCGGGATCGTGGTCTCTAATATCACTGACTTAAAATGTTTGGGCGATCGAAGAGCACAATTCCTTACTTTTGCTGTGGATGTAGTTTGGCTTACCTTGCATTGTTTGAGATCCTGTAACATAAAACTGAAAGGTTTCCTTCGTTACATATGTTTTTATCGTATCTTTGGTTCTAATACTTATCTATGGAGGATACTTTGCGTTCCATTATCCTGCACTACCATGTGATGGCTTTGGACTGTGATCCTTCCCCCATGATGGTGGGAAATGCACTGAGCTATAGATGTCTGTGTCTTGCACCACGGGGATGGACCATAACTGCCATGGATGCCTGTATAGTTTGCTCAGTTGGTTAGAGCATCGACTTTGTGGTCAAATCTTGGGAATTAGAAATACGCTGGTGATAACATAAAGAGACCTCTCTCTCTCTCTTCTCTCTCTCTCTCTCCTCTCTCTCTCTCTCTCAGCATTTTAATATGTTGTCCTGGTGGTGTAATGTAGTAACAGATATGCCACCCTTCCGCTAGTCTCTTGGAATGGTTGTCCCAGTTCGCTGTATCGCTGTAGGTGAGTGTGGAAAATAAAATCAGGTGACTGACCATAACTGCCAGTGCGCGGTGTATTGATGACAGAAACCATGCCGACGAATTCAGTAGGATTTGCACACATACACACGCGCGCACGCGCGCACGCGCGCACGCATTCACACACTCACATCCAGAGAGAGAGAGAGAGAGAGAGAGAGAGAGAGAGAGGGAATTAGATGATTCTAGCCATAAGACAGAATGCACTGGAACCTTCTTACTTTCAACGAAGGGTTTAGTACATAAGCTGTAATTGAAACATAAACTTTAATTCCCTCTTGTTCATCAGCCCTCTCAACAATCCCCGTCCCTCCTCTACTCCCTTCTTCCCACCTCTGTTGCACCTGAGCGACTTTCTGACGAGTCAATAGACAACACTGATGATCAGAGGGATTCAGCCGTGCGGAACGGTCCGGTCGATTTCATCGAATTCACTACACAAACTGTCTGCCCGACCACATGCTGATTTTGATCGGAATCACTATAATGTCGACAATCCAAAAGCAAGCAAACAAACAAACATTACATCATACAATACCTCCCTCTTTCTCCTGCCTCCCCTCCCCCTGTATCCTTCATCCCTTTCCATTCCACCGCTATTATCATAATAACGAGAACATAACTAATTCAACAAACCGTCACAGCATACAGACTTCCCCTTTCTACCCTGATCTCCTCTCTCTCTTGCCCTGCCCTCGCATCCCCCCCCCCTCCCCGAAGCAATCACTTCCTTTCTCCCCCTACCCTCTATCTCCCTCCCCGTCCCCTATACAAAAGTTGTTCTGACAACATCTCGATTGTCCTCAGAAAACAAAGGATTGTTATATGAATGAAAAAAAGCAGCATAGTATGCAAACTCCCCCACCCCCAACCTCATTCTCCTAGTCTCCACCCTTTACCCTCCCCTATTCTCTCCCCCCCCCCCCTCCCCTCTCTTCCATTCCTCTCCGTTCCACCCGCCGTCCTGTCGTCTTGGAGTTTGAATCCGCCTGCCAAATGCGATTATATTCCATTTTACCAGCAGAAGGAAAAGCCGGTCGCAGGGCCGGCGGGAAACTATCACGCCCCTCTCCCACCGCCCACTTTCCCCTCCTCTGTCGGTCTGTCGGTCTGTCTGTCTATCTGTCTGCCTACCTGCCTGCCTGTCTGTCTGTCTGTCTTTCTGTCTGTCTGTCTCTCTGTCTCGCTCTCTCTTCTCTCTCTCTCTCTCTCTCTCTCTTTCTCTCTCTCTCTCTCTTGTCTTCCTATGTCTCTGTCTGTCTGTCTGTCTGTCTCTCTCTGTCTCTCTCTCTCTCTGTCTGTCTGTCTCTCTCTCTCTCTCTCTCTCTCTCTCTCTCTCTCTTTACGTGTCTGCCTGTCTGTCTGTCTCGCTCTCTGTCTCTCTGTCTGTCTATCAGTCTGTCTGTGTGTCTGTCTGTCTCTGTCTCTGTCTCTGTCTCTCTCTCTCTCTCTCTCTCTCTCTCTCTCTCTCTCTCTCTTCTCTCTCTCTCTCTGCCAAATGTAGCGGTAATGCATCTTTTAAAGGCGGGTTGGGGCCCAAATAGGCCAGAAAGATGTGGATCTCCCAGCGGGCTAATTGGATTAACAGGCCTGTGAGCCGGCCCTGACAGAGAGATGATGGCACTAATGTCTTCGTAGACATGGTCCGGCACCGCTAATCCGCCGGCTTTGGGGTTACGTCTGAAAGCATAGACAGGAGGAGGTGTGAGGCGGGGCTGTTTCCGTCGTCCTCCCACCCCCACCCCCCACCCCATATCTCCCTCCCTCCCTCCCTCGTTCTCTTCCCACCCACTCACTTCTGGTCACAGTCGGTGACAAGTCGCATACACGTGTGTTGTGTGTATGTGTGTGTGTGTGTGTGTGTGTGTGTGTGTGTGTGTGTGTGTGTGTGTGTGTGTGTGTGTGTGTGTGTGTAAACTCTCTCTCTCTCTCTCTCTCTCTCTCTCTCTCTCTCTCTCTCTCTCTCTCTCTCTCTCTGATACCTAACAGACTGGCTGGAAGAAAGACCATAGGTGGGCAGGTTTTCGAGTGAGTGCTCACGTGTACACGCCTGAAAATGTAAATCTTTATTTATGCTCGTTTGCGCGCGCGTGTGTGTTACGTGAAAGAATTTGACAGAAAAAAAGGAAGACAGACTGAGAGAAAAGCTGACAGACAGACAGGAGCACACACACACACACACATACGCGCGCGCGCACACACACACACACACACACACACACACACACACACACACACACACACACACACACACGGACAGACGGACACAAGAGTGGAGAGGCAAAGATGGAGGAGAAAAGGGGAAGGAGAGAGGATGGTGGGGTTGGAGGGGCTAACCTGATAGTGACCCCGGCTAACGACGTAATGGATCCTTGGTGACTTGTTTTGGGCAATCAGTAATTAACCATGACACCTATTGCGCAAACCCCGGCCCTTTTAAACAGGCCATCCCGAGCCCACCCGTCAAGGGGCGTTAGCGGCAGCAGCCGTTTTAACAGCCGTATCAATTCCATTAGGCACTTGCAGGACCACACCTTCTCTCTCCAGCCTCCACTCCTTCCCTCCTCTTCCCTCCCCCCCCCCCCCCCCCGCCACGTCTCTCCACCCTCCACCACCACCACCCCCTCCTTCCACCACTAACACCACAAGACATGGACAGGACGGTGGGAGCTGTGGTACCATAAAAACAAGGGCCAGACAGGGGCTGAGGACTCGTTGTTCAAATCATCAGCCACCACCCTGCCTAGTTTTGACAAAGTAAGATGTTGTGGGGACTTGGCTAGTGCGGTGTGTGTGTGTGTGGGGGGGGGGGGGGATCTTTCAGGATCCAGCACGCTGGGATCGAGCATGAAGTGAGATGATGCGGAGATTGGGGGGAGGAGAGGAGGGGGTGGGGTGGGCTGGGGTATCTAAGACCACACCGGTCCAACCAGGATGACGTCATCTCAAGGATCTACCAGTAGTTCTGTTATGATTATTACTTTCACGGCGCAGCCGACCATGCAAGGTTTGGTAGGGCTGCCACCAGACGAAAAACAAAAAACAAAAACAAAAACAAAAAAACCTATCCAAAAAGAAAAAAAAAGAAGAAGAAGAATGATAATCAACAAAGACAACATCTACACATGTATAACCAATAAATGATATGCTAGCTACACTATCGACATCCCCAAGACTGAAAAAAACCTAAACTATGCTGGGGGCATCAGATACCCTGCTTCATTCGCCACCCCCCAGATTAAGAGATGAACTGGGAAAGAAAAAAAAAAAGAAAACCATTCAAGTAGAGCACAGCAAATTAAAACGTTCCATGTTCCATGGGCTAAGAGATAACTGCAGAATGGACAGTAAATGTGCCCACTCTCAATACTGTCTATAGTTTCACTACCCTGTCCACAGATTACATCCATCCCCCACTCCAACCCCCACCCCCATCAAAAAAAAGAGGAAACAAACAAACAAACAAACAAACAAACAAACAAAGAAAAAAGCTGGCAGGTTTAGAATTCATGACCAGAGAAGAAACGTAAAAGACCTGGTGCAAATGGATCACAAAAGAAGAATAGACAACAGTAAAGAAAGAAGGGGGAAAAGACAGAGAGTGATAAAAGAAAGGAAGGCACCAGCCCAGGACTCTCAGTACTCTGTAGAAGATACAATCTGTGATGAAAGAGCCCCCACATCTCCACAGGAGCAGCCACATCAAGGTGGGCACAGAGAATACAGCCTCCACAAACTGAATTCCGAAACAGTATTAAAATGGATAAATCTTTCAATTAATGTCTGTTTACAATTGTAATATCGCACACACACACACACACACACACACACACACACACACACACACACACACACACACACACACACACACCAATGCGAGGAGGGGGCAAGAGGATGGGGGTAGGTTAGCTAGGAGCTGGGGAGACGGGTGGTTTGGTGGCATTATGAGGTGGGGGGAAAACGGGAGATAGAAATCCAAGAATTAAACAAAAAAGATCTTTCGAAGTTTTATAGAGGCCCTGTGGATGATAAATAAGTCACCAGTGAATTTTTCGTGGTGAAGCTTTCATAACTTCCAGCATCTTAGTATGACGACCTGTCAACGTGTCACGCAGCTTGTGGAAGAAGCCATGACGTCATTTTGTCAGCAGATTCTGACATTGACTTCACCATCCTCTTAAGTCATCTAAGCTGTTGAGAACATGACGGATTGTGACTGTTTTTCACACAAAATCTCCCGAGGTACATTATGGCTTTTTTTTTTAACCCACATATTTCCAACATCATCCAAAGGTGGTCAAAATGCTTGAATTGTTCAACAAACATCACAAGCTGGATTGGAATATTTTCATTATTCTAACCAACAGTAATTTGATATGATAACAATTATGAGGATAATAACAATAATAATGATGATGATAATAATAATAATAAGGATGATGATGATAGGTAGACAGATACTTAGATAGATATTAACTGATCCCCTCCCTTCCATCACCTCCTCTCTGCCCCCTTCCTCTCGGTACATCCATCCTCTCCTGTGCCCTCCTTCTCTCTCCTGCTCCCCCCCCCCCTTCCTCCCCCTGCTCCTCTCATCCCCTTTCCCTTCCCTCGTCTCCCCTTCTCCAGACCCTACTCCTTCTCTTTCCCTTCCGCTGCCCTCTTCCCCTTCCACCTCCCCCTTCCTCTCCCCCTTGCTGTCCCTTCCCCGTTCCCCTCTCCTCCTCATGCCTCTGTTCCCCACCCCTACCCTTTCCTTCCTCCTCCCCCCTGCCCCTACACCACTTTCCCTGCCCACATCTCCCTTACCCCCCCCCCCCCCCCATTCTCTCCCTCCCTTCTTTCGTCCTCCTTTCCGTCCCTCCCTCAATCGCGTGTCCTCTCTACCATCATCCCTACTTCCACCCATCCCGTCTCCTACTAACACTGTTACCATTCCCCCTCCTTTACCGTCTTCTCCCTCTCTCCCGTTCTCCATGCAGCCCTCCACCACCCCCTCCACCCTCCCCCTCTCTCTCTCTCTCTCTCTCTCTCTCTCTCTCTCTCTCTCTCTCTCCTTCCCTTTAGACCCGCTTCGGATTCCTACATTGCTACACATTCGCCGTTTTCGTCAGGAAAAATGCGACTAATGCGACTGATCAGTACAAAAGTGATTCGCTCTTGGTGTGCCCAGTCTGATAATAAGTCATCATTGTGTGCATGCGTGCGTGCGCGTGCGTGCGTGCGTGCGTGTGTGTGTGTGTGTGTGTGTGTGTGTGTGTGTGTGTGTGTGTGTGTGTGTGTGTGTGTGTGTGTGTGTGTGTGAATAAGAAAGGACACAGACACGTACACGAACTGATAGACCGACAGACAGAACGTGCTTCATGCAGCAGTTGTAGTAGTAGTAGAATAGTTGTAGAAGTTGCCCTGGTCGTAGCCGTCTTCATAGCTGTTGAAGTAATTGTAGTAGTAATAGCAGTAGAAGTAGTCATGGCAGCAGTCGTTGTCGTCGTCGTCGTAGAGGTAGTGGTCGAAGCAGCAGTCGTCGTCGTCGTCGTCGTCGTCGTCGTCGTCGTAGCAGTACTAGTAGTAGTCGCAGCAGCAGCAGCAGTAGTCATTGTTATTGTTGTTCTTCTTGCTGTGTTAGTTAGTATTCGTCATGGTCGTCGTTGTCGACGTTGTAATAGTGGTCATAACAGTAGTCCTAGCAGAAGCAGCTGTTACAGCATCAGCAGCAGCAGCAGCAGTGGTCTCAGTAAAATAAATTGTAGAAATAACGGCAGCAGTTGTCCTCATCGTCGTCGTCTTTGTAGTAGTAGAGGCAGCAGTGATAATCGTGTGTATGTGTGTGTGTGTGTGTGTGTGTGTGCGGGAGGGGGGGGGTGGGGTGCGTGCGTGCGTGCGTGCGTGCGTGCGTGTGTGTGTGTGTATGTGTGTGTGTGTGTGTGTGTGTGTGTGTGTGTGTGTGTGTGTGTGTGTGTGTGTGTGTGACTTTCAGATTCTATGTCCACTCTCAGCAAAGGTGAAGTATGTATATCACAGCAAAAATAACACACCCTACGGAAAGATGTTCCACTCCGCGGGAAAGTGAAGCCAGACGTTGGGCGTACTATTGTTGTTGGCCAGAGCAAGCGTGGCAGGGAGCCCCAGGGACCAGCTGAAACGCCAGCTCACTGTAGCCGGCATCTCGGAGAGAAAGCGGGGAAGACCTGGTTGCAGACAGAGGGACAACTGCAGGGCAGGATCTGGAAGAGGAGCAGAAGTCATTGAGGTCTCCAGTAAAGAGGTCTCTGAAGACAAACGAAGACACAAAAAGCATCGGCTCCCTGGGCACCTCTTCATCAAGGGTTCCAGAGTACTACATGTCAAAGAGTACACAGATCAAGAATACCACTGCACAGCCACAGGAAGCCGTGCCGCCGAATTCATTGATAGTTTCCTCCCCTCCGACGTCCTGGTATGATGAATCTGCCACCATCAGGCTCCTAGAAACACCCAGTCTGATAAGGGGTGGTGGTAGGGGTGGGGAAGTGGAGGGGGCTGGGCGGTTACCGTTCCTTGTGTTTCCCTGAACACGACTCCAAACCACACTACCTTCAGCATGCTCCGCACTTTCGATCTTGGAATACTATGAGCGGGGGCGAGAAGTTGAAGACACAGCTGCAGGTAAACAACCTGTTTGTCACAGGGAATGCCTTGGGAAGAGTCAAAAATAGAGAAAGAGTTAATAATACTTAGTAGAAATGGGCACAAACAGGTACAAATTGTAGTATGGAAATCATGGTATCAGTGCAATCAAGGGCTCTTTGTTCTTCTCCCCCAAAAAATCATGGACTTCACGTTTTACATGAGCATAAAGCACAGCCCAGATCGCTTTTATCAAGGATTTTTTTTTCTGTTTTTTTTTTCCTTCCCAAAAACTATGGATGTAATTCTTTTTTATTAGCATAAAGCACTGAGCAGTATGGATTCGGTTTTTGTTTATCTATCTATCTATCTATCTTTGTGTGTTCATTTACCTATTTATTCATCCATGTATTCATCCAGTTATATTTATGTATCTATTTCCCAGATCTACGCTGTATCTCCCAGTGTGTGTGGTGCCGATAGGTTTCCTATTCCGGGCGGCCCCGGCGCTGGCTTGAGCGTCTTCTGCACTTTTAAAGGTCCTGTCCCTCAGACACACGACGCACGCAGTCACCCACCACCCATCCACCCCTATCTCTTCTACCCTCCTGCCTCCCCTGACATATACAGACTGCCCGCTGAGAGGAGGACGTGTCATGGGGACAGACAGCCAGACAGCCCGAGGCGGGGCAAGGGCACACTGGGTGCCAAACAAAGATCACACCAGGACGAGGGTTCGGAACTGTTGTCGCTCCAGCGACTTCTGAATTAGAGAACCCTCATTGCAATTGTTTTTTCTTCAGATTCTCTTTCTACAATCACTTCCCCGTCCTCTCTCTCTCTCTTCTCTCTCTCTCTCTCTCTCTCTCTCTCTCTCTCTCTCTCTCGCAGGGCTGGACGGTAAAAAGTATGTCATTTGCTTATCCTTAGTACCCTGGAAAAATAAAATATCTCTCTCTCTCTCTTCTCTCTCTCTCTCTCTCTCTCTCTCTCTCTCATTTCTTCTGCCCCCACCTTTTAATCTCACAACTTTTTTTTAAAATTTCCCTCAGAGCAAAAAGAAAAAAAGAAAAAAAAAATCAACAGGCAATCATGTTAGTTAGCCCAGTGACCTCGTCAGGAGTTCAAGCTTGTCATCAGCAGCCAAAGACTGTACCCGTAATCCATGTCCCCACCCCACCACCACCACCACTCCTCCACCAACCTCCCCCACCCCCACCTTCCATCCATCCATCACGGCGGCTAAAGCGACTGTTGCTTTGTGGTTACAATAAAGAGAGAAAGGGCCCTTCGATACTCCAGCGGGGGAGGGGGGGGGGGTAAGCTTAGCTGGGGGAACGGAGCGCGAAATCTAGCCCTTTCCGCCCTGACCCCTGCCACACGGCACGGCAGAGACGATTGAGCGTGGAGAGGGATTAGGCCGCAACACGTCTCTTAAGTGTCCGACATTAAGCCGGATAATACGTGAACTGCACCTCACCTCCGCCCCGCTGCAGTCCGCCTCCCGCGAGTGGGGGGTGGAGGGTGGGGGTTGGGGAGGGCCGGGGAGGGAGGGGGCGCTGTGAAAAGTGAAGAAAGGAGGGGGATGGGGGGGGGGGGGAGGAGAGAGAGAGAGAGAGAGAGAACAGGGCGAGACGGCTTCTTCACCATACTTTTGCCTCGATTTGGATCCGATCAAGGTACAGAGAAAAGGGGGTGGGAAGGGTGGGCGTGGGGGCGGGGGTCGAGAAGGTGGAAGGGGAGTGAGATGGGTGTGGGGAGAAGGGGAGGGGGTGGGGAGGGAGGAGGGAGAGGAGTTATGAAAAGTAAATTAGATTTATGCAGTTGACATGCTCTCTCTCTCTCTCTCTCTCTCTCTCTCTCTCTCTCTCTCTCTCACACACACACACACACACACACACACACACACACACACACACACACAAACAGAGTATTCTCAACAACCGCTGATAAGCTCATTAATCATCACTGTCAGAATGAACTGAAGCGTCACCTGGGTTAACGACGGCTTAATCTGTAAAGGGAAAAAAAAGACGCTCACACCGAACAAAAACAACAACAATGCCCATGAAAAGTTCCCCGACGTCGCACTTGCTTACCTTTGCCGTTGCCGGCCACGTGACTGGAAAACACAGGAGCATCATATGCCAGACACTGTCCTTGGTGTCCTGGGTCTAAACATGAAATCGGCAGTTGGATCACACACACACACACACACACACACACACACACACACACACACGCACGCACGCACGCACGCACGCACGCACGCACCACACACACACACACTTAGCTCACAAATACATACATTACGCAAGTTATTTAAATATTTGCTCTTACAACTACAGGACTTGCAGGTCAGTGGACCTACACAATTAGTCTATTTTGAGAAGTTCGTGTGTGTATCAACTTCTCTTGATTAAAGTAATTGAAAAACTGCATCACTTAAGACAGATATCATTTTGCCATCGAGAAATTAGCAGGCCTCCTTCGAAGACAGTCTGAGCGTTTCTTTTTCTAAAAAAAATCACATAGCAGATATCAGACGAGGTAGACTGAAAATGTATTAGTTTTGACTACAGTTCAGAAGCGTACACACACACACACACACACACACACACACACACACACACACACACACACACACAATTATGTGTATCATTCTTCTACATTTTTTAATTTTTTTTTATTTTTATACTTTTTAATGTTATTTTTATTTTTCATTTTATTTTATTTTTATTTTGTTCTTTTTTTTATTTATTTATATACATATGTATCATTCTTCTACTTTTTTTTTTCTTTTTGGATGTTTTTTTTCTCTCTGTGGCAGCTGTAACAGACCTTCCATGGTCGGTGGGTCAGGGTATGAAGTTAGCAGTGTCAACATTTCTCTGTTTACTCAATGATCAACGTAATCACTGCAAGACAGAGCTGACAGCTAGATCGTGTCAATCGACATTGAGCCGCATTGACCAGCCGTCGTGTTATGTTGTGACGTCGTATTCAAGAGCACTTATACCATGCCAGATTTGTTGGTTACGTCCCTTGTCCTTGGTTGTGGCGAAAATCTCCATTTTCATGTAATCAGTTTCGCCTGATGGAAGCGATGCAAAGTTCATTTCAAGGGTTCTCAAACGCGTGATGGAAAGCGATGCAAGAGTTCATTTCAACGGTTCCTCAAACGCCTGATACATCCCATTAACCTGACGGAGTATCGTCAGTCTCTAAAGAAGATGTTCCAAAGATGCCTGAGGGCAAGAGGGAGAGGACAACGCATCTTTCTTCTCTGAACGCTGTTTCAATCGTTGGCTCCTCCACAGGGGGAGGTCAGCAGTCCAGCAGGCGACACCTGTTTCGTTCTGTATGAAGAGGTCATCAGGCTTGCTACAGACTCTTTGCTAGCCGCTGGAAAGAAGTACATCCACATCAGCAGAGATTATTTTTCTTTCAGGTCGCTTACATACCCCTGCCCATCAGAAACATATTTCAAACAGATCGTCTTAGCATATTAAAGCATGGTGTAGCACATTATTGTACAGTTCAGAGTTTGTGTGTGTGTGTGTGAGTATATGCGTACTGGGGGTGTGTGGTGTGTGTGTGTGTGTGTGTGTGTGTGTGTGAGAGAGAGAGAGAGAGAGAGAGAGTGTGTGTGTGTGTGTGTGTGTGTGTGTGTGTGTGTGTGTGTGTGTGTGTGTGTGTGTGCGTGTGCGTGCGTGCGCGCGCCATTAGTTTGTTCTTGGCTTTTTTTCCCGCAAAGTCTGTCTGTCATAGACTGTTAACGACTATCACCGGCTTTTTAACCCGGACTGCACTATCTAAGCTACTCTCAAAGTGTGACCTATCTCATCATGGTGGGAGGTTCTTGGCGACTTGACAAAGGGAACCCATGCCCTATAACACCTGATCTGTTTTGGAAAGCGTTTCAGCCGGGCGCTTCTGCTGCCTCAGTTGACAGATGATTCCATCTTTCTGTCTATTCTTCGTGGGTGGAAATATCTCCTGCGTGTGAAATTACATCTGAGTTTCCTTAGCTCCTGTCAGTATCTATGGGGAGCAATTTTCATACCCTTTTTATTTATATGATATAAACACCATGGCTCTAAGTTTACCTTTAAAGTTTTCGGAAGGTCTTCCCTCACACAGCAATAAATCATGCAGTGTGAATCTTCATTTTCCGAAGTTACTGTCCATGGAAAGGGTTCTGACGCTACAAATCACTTCTGAAGCTCTTGTTAGTGCAACCTCCTTGTGAGGTTCTTCTCCTACTTCACACGCGAACTAGTAAAGGATGTCGTCAAATTTCAAATGTGGACGCACAGGTGGATAGAGACGGAATTTTTGGTGTCTCATCATTCAGACAACTAAAAACTTACAAACCAGCCTGCCACCATTATCATACAAGGCCAATGCTCGTTTTGATTCATGTTCTTTATTTCTTATACCTTGGACTATATGTTTATTGCAATGTTTTGTTTTGTGGCCTGCAAATCCGTAGATCTGATAGTCAGCTGACTGCATTCTCCATAGATTCCAGCGTAAAAAGATAATAGATCCAACGATTCGTGGATGTCATCCTACTAATCCTGTGTTGATAGATCCGGTGATGAATAGAATGAGATCAAAGCGATGCCGTCATTCAACGTTTTAGTTTCTAAGTGGTCTGATCTTCAGTGTGTCATGATGGGAATAAAACAGGTACAATCGATACTTTTCCAAGGTACGCTTTCCTTATATTCTGTATTCACTTTCCCTTCCTTAAAGGTATGAACAAGAGTTACTGGATATAGCTTTTTGTTTGTCTGTTGTTTGTTTGTTTGTTTGTATGTCTAACCCTGTTTGAGCAGGCCAAATCTCTCGGGTTTGAAAGGCTGAATAAGTATTTTTGGTAATGTAAAAAGAATGCTAAGAATGTAGCAGTGGTGCTGGGTAGGCAAAAGCAGTGTCAGGTACACAGAGTTAGGGTAGGAAATTGAAAAGTAAGCTTAGTACCGGGTATGGAAAAGTAGTACAGTTTATGAAAAAAACAGTACTGGATATTAAAGAAAAAGTATTCTTCGACGTGAAAACGCAGCTCTGGGAATAAAAAGTAGTTTTGTGTATGGAAAACTAGTGCAGGGTATGAAGAAGTAGAGCAGGATAGGAAAAATAGTGTTGGCATGAAAAAAAGTAGTACTAGGTATGACTATGTTGTGTTGTGTTTGAAAAAGTAGCTGTGGGTAAGAAAAACAGGTGTAAGGAGTGAAAAGGTTGTGCTGGGACTGACGAAGTTGAGCTGGATTTGAAAAAAAAAAATCGGACCAAGCCAGTTTGGAAAAGCAATACCGGGCACGAAAAAGAAACACAGGGTATAAAGAAGTAGCCCTTGGTTTGACAACGTAGTGATGGGAATGAAAAGTCGTACGCGGTAAAGGGAAGTAATTATCGGTCTGAAGAAATTGTGTTGGTTATGAAAAAAAGTGGTGTTGAGTGTGAAAAAGTAGCGAAGGGCATAAAAATGGTATGGTATAAAAACAAAAAGTAGTGCTAGTATGAAATAGTAATCCTCGGTATATGAGAAGGTAAATCTGGGACTGAAAAGTAATACTGGATGTACAAAAAAAAGTACTTAGTACGAAAAAGTAGAACTAGGTGTGAAAAAGAAGTACTGAAATGAAAAAAGTAGATCTTGGTATGAAAAAGGAGAGAGAGACAGAGAGAGAGAGAGAGAGAGAGAGAGAGAGAGAGAGAGAGAGAGAGGTGTACAAAAACGCATATTATCATTCTCACTAATTCTTCCTATACTCATACGAGATTTTCTGTCTGTTGACTGACCACAGTTTCAGCTGTCTTCACACAGAGAGAGGAGGAGGGAAGAAAAAAAAAAGGGGGGGGGGGGGGTGCGATAAGATTACAGAGAGAAGAAGACGATAGAAGGAGAAGTAAAAAAAAAAAAACAAAGGAGTAGGACGAATAAGAGGAACACAAGAGAAGAAGAAAAGGAAGAAGAAAAGGAAGAAGGAAAGGGTGGAGAAGAAAAAGACGAAGGAGGAGGAGGGGCAGGCTGAGAGGAAGACGAAGAGGAGGAAGAGGAGGAGGAGGAGGAGGAGGAGAAGGAGACAAAGAGAAGAAGAACAAGAAGAACAAGAAGAACAAGAAAAAGATGAAGAACAACAAGAACAACAACAACAACAAGAACACGAAGAACCAAGAACAAGAACAAGAAAGTTTACAGAAGAAAAAAAAGAAATTGAAGAAGAAAAGTAAGCAGTGAAAAAAAAAGCCAAGAAGAAAAAAAGGAAGGAAAGGGGCACACAAAAATAAAACACCCAAAAAGACACAAGAGAAAAGAGAGCAAGCAGCCTCAGCAGCCAACCTTCCCCCCCCCCCCCCTCCCCAACCCCGTCCCCTTCCCACTGCAGACTGTGATTAATGCTGTGAGACAAACACTGGCGACAGCGGCTCTGCGCATTAGGGGTGGGGCCCACGCCAGCTGTAATCGAGTTTTTCTCCTGGACACCCCGTGTTGCCACCCCCTCCCCCCCCCCCCCCCCCCACTTCCCCACCCCCTCTCACCCCCTTCCTCCATCTCCTCCCTGCCCTCGCCGTCACTCTTACCTCCCCTTTATCACCTTCCACCACCCCTTCCCCATCCCCTTCCTCCACCCCACACCCCCATCCCCTTCCCCTTCCCCTACCAGTCTCACCGCCATCTCCGCCTCTCAGGCAAGCGATACAACGGCTCTTCCTGACGTCATGTGCGCTTAATGAATATAAAGGACACAGAGTCCATGCTTCATCTTCTTCTTCTTCCAAGAGGGCTATTGGCTCCATGGCCGGACCAGCACTGAGTTTGTCAAGGGAGAAGCGTTGGGAGTTCGAATCCTGCAGGCGCCTAAAAGTTTGAAAAAAAAAGTGAAATAAAGGCGGGGGTAGGGGGGTTAAGGGTAGAATGTTTGCAGCACTTCAACACCTATGGTTGTTTTGGTGGCGTCAGTGTAATGTAAG
This sequence comes from Conus canariensis, assembly GCA_033310375.1. Lineage (NCBI taxonomy): Eukaryota > Metazoa > Mollusca > Gastropoda > Neogastropoda > Conidae > Conus > Conus canariensis. The sequence goes on along the minus strand of CM065714.1, from coordinate 29,270,874 downwards.
ATAGGTTTCCATCTCTCCCATCTCCCTTCCCATCTCTTGCATTCCCTCGTCCTTTCTCCATCTCTCCCTTTCTCTTAATGATGTTTAACTCCTGTTCGTAATATCACATGAGATGTGCGTAGGCGCTAAAATTTGAATACAACCGCCATATCATGCATTTTCTGTCTCTTCTTCTCTTCTCTCTCTCTCTCTCTCTCTCTCTCTCTCTCTCTCTCTCTCTCTCTCTCTCTCTCTCTCTGATCTTCTTTCTCCTCCTCCTCCTCCTCCTCCTCATTCTTCCTCTTTCTGTCCATCTTTCTCTTCCTCTACCTCAATGTTCTTCTTTCTTTCCATCTTTCTTTTTCTTCCCCTTTCCATCGAACTCCTTGTCCTCGTCCTTTATCGTCGTCTTCTTCCTTTTCATCTTCATCTTCGTCCTCTTCCTCTTCCTCCTCCTTGTTCTTATTCCTTTTCATCTTTCTCAGTCTCCTCCTCCACATCCCCCTGCTCCTCCTCCTGCTCCTCCCCCTGCTGTTCCTCCTGTTCTCTCGCCTTCTCCTTCTCCTGCTCCTCCTGCTCCTCCTGCTCCTCCCCCTGCTGTTCCTCCTGTTCTCTCGCCTTCTCCTTCTCCTGCTCCTCCTGCTCCTCCTGCTCCTCCCCCTGCTGTTCCTCCTGTTCTCTCGCCTTCTCCTTCTCCTGCTCCTCCTGCTCCTCCTGCTCCTCCCCCTGCTGTTCCTCCTGTTCTCTCACCTTCTCCTTCTCCTCCTGCTCCTCCCCCTGCTGTTCCTCCTGTTCTCTCGCCTTCTCCTTCTGCTGCTGCTCCCCCTGCTCCCCCTGCTCCTGTTGTTGCTGCTGCTGCTGCTCCTCTGCTCCTCCTCTTTCTCCTTCTTGTTCTTCCTCTTCCTCCCCCTCCTTGTCTTCTTAATCCTGTTCTTTATTTCCTTTTTTTTCCCCGTCACCCGTTTACGTATATTGTTGTCTTGTTTGTGAGTGCACAGGCGTTCGTGGGCGCATGCGTGTGTGTGTGTGTGTGTGTGTGTGTGTGTGTGTGTGTGTGTGTGTGTGTGTGTGTGTGTGCGTGCGTGTGTGTGTGTTGCGTTGCGTTGTGTTGTGGTGTGGTGTGTGTGTTGTGTTGTGTTGTGTTGTGTTGTGTTGTGTTGTGTTGTGTTGTGTGTGTGCGTGTTGTGTTGTGTGTTGTGTTGTGGTGTGTGTGTGTGTGTGTGTGTGTGTGTGTGTGTGTGTGTGTGTGTGTGTGTCTGTGTGTGGTGTTGTGTGTGTGTGTGCGTGTGTGTGTGTGTTGTGTTGTGTGTATGTGTGTGTGCGTATGTGTGGGGTGTGTGTGTGTGTGTGTGTGCGCGCGCGCGCGCCTGTGTGTGTGTGTGTGTGTGTGTGTGTGTGTGTGTGTGTGTGTGTGTGTGCCACCAAGCTCTTGCATTCTTCAACACAGCAGTACAAGAACACGAATCCAAATAGAATACAAAAAAAAGGAGTGGGACATGACGACGACGACGGAACGGAAAAGAACACGGAGAACAACAGGTACAGGAGGGAAAAGAAGAAATGGAAGAGATGAGAGGAAACAAGCGAGAAGAAGAGCAAGAGCAAGACTGTGTAAGGAACAGTTCACAAATGATGCATTTGTACATCTCAACACTGTCATCTATCAGCTTGTCTTCGTGACTCTCCAGATGATTAGTGAGTCTTATTTTGTAATTACGTACAAAATGGTTATTTGAACGACAACGGATAACAACGTCCACTCAAGAGAGAGAGAGAGAGAGAGAGAGAGAGAGAGAGAGAGAGACAGAGACAGAGACAGAGACAGAGACAGACAGACAGACAGAAAGACAGACAGAGAAAGAGAGAGAGAGAGACGACGGCAAGAATGAGGTCAAGCCTGGCTGGCCTAGCGGGATAAGTTTCAGACCCTTGTCCCAAGCTCTGATGTTCGATTCCCGGTCAAGACAGTTAGGGTGGAAGAGATGTTCTCTCTAGTGTTAGCATCTGTGCAGACTCCAACCACCTCCTATAATGAGACTTTAAGCCCAGCTCCCGTGCGTGAATGCATGCACTGGGAAAAAAAAGATCTTGCACATGCGTTAAATCCCATTTTACCTTTCGTAGAGGAGTATGAAACCGTTTGCCAGTGAGATGGATGACACGTAAATAAAGCACACGCACCTGTGTTGTGTTCAGACATCATTTCCGAAGTCGGAATGTGGTTACCTACATGATGGCATTAAGAACGGTCGCATCAGCAAAAGTCTCACCAGTGATGAACCTCAATGTTCCAGTCGGGGAACGAGAAAAGAAAGGAAGAAGAAAAAGGTGAAGAAGTAGCCCTCATTTTAATTTAAGGGAAGTGTCGGGTTTTGTTTGTTTGTGATTTTATCTGAGCGCCTCTTGTTCGCATGTGGGCTAGGTGAACGGGTTCCACGAGAAGCCTTTGGTGGGTGGAATGAGATGTGATGGGGGCTGGCGAAGGGCGGGTGGTGATGGTGCGGTGTGTAGTACGGTTGTAGGGAATACCGCACACGTCGTTGCATCACCAAGGAAGCAGCCTTTCCTCGTTCGTTATTACCTATAGACCTCCCCCCCCCCCCCCCCCCCCGCCCCTGCCCCGCTCGAAGCAAAGGAAAGACTAAGATACAGCCGAAGACATCCCCCCTCCCCTCCACCCCACCCCATCCCATCCACACTCCTCCTCCACCTCCACTCACCCACTCTCCACTCCCTCTCCTCTCTCTCTCTCTCTCCTCTCTCTCTCTCTCTCTCTCTCTCTCTCTCCCCTCTCTCTCTCTTCTCTCTCTCCTCTCTCTCTCTCTCTCCGTCCCCAGGGCAGGGGTTCTAACGACGCCCATCCTGCAGGAGCCGACACAGCGGTCCCCCCGCCAGCCAGCCGGGCGAGAAGGCAATGAATGAATGATTGATCTCCAATGAAAGAAGACGTAATGAAAGAAAACAGATCCACGCCGCTGTCTCCACAAACGGCTCCATCGATTTAGGAACGGGTCGGGGGAGTAGTGGGAAGAGAGGAGGAGAAGGGGGGGGGAGAAGGAGTAGGAGAGGGGGGAAGGAGAGGGAGCAGGGGGCAGCGGGCGCGCGGACAGGGCGAAAAGAGAGTGGAGGAGGAGAGGGATGAAGTTAAGGGTTGGGAGGAGTGAAAGGGGGAGGGGGGGGGGGGGGGGCGGGGAGGAGGGGGGAGGGGGGGTTCGCTGACAAGGTGCAGCGTCCGAAGCCGTAGCTCATCACGCTAATGAACACTGCGCAGCAGTCACTGCCCCTCCCCCTCCCCTCCTTCTCCCACACAACCGCCTTCTCTTCACCCTTCCAGGATTCCCCTCATCCCTTCACCCGCTAACACCCCCTCCCCCCCCCCCACCCCCCACCCCGCTCCCGATATCTCACCCTGCCCTTTTCCCCATTTAGTCCTTGCGTCGTCTTCTGTCTCTCTAACCTTGTCACGGCTAAGCGTTACAACTTTGTCTTTCTTTCTTTCTGTCTGTCTTTCTTTTCTTTTTCTTCTTCTTTTCCCCCCCTTTTTCGCCCTGTTTCCTTTGGTCCGATGAGCACGCGTAATCACCGTACCCATCCATCCCACTCCCACCCCTCCACCCCGTACCCTAGTTCCGCCTCACCTCCTTTCCCTTCCCTCCTCCTTTTTTCCAGCCCTGATGAGGTTCTTTGCGGTCGGCTGGGCTATAAACAATATTATCTTCCCCCTCCTCCCCCCCCCAACTCCGCCCTTTGTTGTTGTTTTTTCCAGGAAAGTTGCCCATTGTTTAGGCAACTACATTTCGTTTTCGGCTAGAGAGGACAGTAGGAGTGCAATCCTGATACCATCGTGTTTTCATGCTCCATTACCCGACTCATGACATCTGTGAGGTTCGTATTTTTATGCCCTAGACGTTCCATCACTTGTAGAATCTCTACAGGAATGTTGAAGACCTCAGGGATCTCGGGGGAAAAAAAGCAAAGCAGAACACCATCAGCAAGATGTTTTTGAGTGTTGTGGATTTGTTCTGGTGTGCCATCAGGCTTTACTGAGGAACCGAACAACAATGCACGTCTAAATCCCACGTGTGATTAGCGTTTTTATTTCGTTCATACAACAAAAGCAGGAGAACTGACATTTCAAACGTCCTGACAGTTTTGTTCTCAGTGTTAAGGTTGCCTGTGTTTGTAAACAACGTCACCAAACCATTTCTTCCCTTTACCTTCAAGCGCAAAGCTTTGTGAATGTCTCACCCACATATTGGATTCCCAGCCCTTTAGAGGAAGTTGAAATCGTGCGATGCAATGTTCTGTGAGGACTATCATCAACTTCAATAAGCCCTGGCGCAACAGGGTTCCCCTCCCCCCCACCCCCCACCCCCCCACCCCCATCCCCACCCCCATTCATTCCATGTGGTTTAAAGCCCAGCCGACCTCGAGGGGACACATCAGGACTGTCGTTTCGGTCAAAGTCAATTCCCATTCTACTGAATAGGAAACAAACCCTCGGAAGGCAGAATATGGATGTCTGCATAGTGGGAATGTCGAACGCGGTCAAACATCGAAGTCTGTCACCCAAATAAAGGAACTTTCTGGCTAGGCCCGGGGTTCACGCTGAATCCATAGCGCATTTAGAGCTTGACACGTTCTCCTGACCAGACGATGAATACACCTATAATGTCACTATCTGTTCAGGCTAAGTTGTCATGTTCTAGAGGCGCTATGGACTCGACGTGAATTCTGGCGTAGGTCTTCGCTGTTGACGCCGTATACACCAGCGGAGGGTGGGTCTAGAAACGCCGACACGGAAACACTGCAGCAGAAGCAAGTTATGTATGGGACATTATGAGCTTCACAAAGATCATGATTACTGCGTCGGGAAAACCTTGATGATTGATGTTTTCGTGAGAAAAACGATAGTTATGAATGTGAGAGAACCGCGCGCGCGCGCACACACACGCACACACACACACAACAACAACAACAACAACAACAACAACAACAACAACAACAACAACAACAACAACACACACACACACACACACACACACACACACACACACACACACACATACAAACAGAGAGAGAGAGAGAGAGAGAGAGAGAGAGCCATTGTTACGTGAAAACAATCATTACTCCCTCCAGGGAGGTCATTCTTTCCCTGAAGGCTGTTGATTGTCGTACCGATTTGCACCCAAGATGGAATGTAGTGCAGGGACGAACCACGAAGTG
>CM065714.1:29230669-29255669 GCA_033310375.1 Conus canariensis | reverse complement strand
GTGTGTGCATGAGTGTGTGTGTGTGTGTGTGTGTGTGTGTGTGTGTGTGTGTGTGTCGCTCGTTGTGTATGTGTGTGTGTTTGTGTGTTGCGTACGTGTGTGTGTGTGTGTGTGTGTTGTGTGTGTGTGTGTGTGTGTGTGTGTGTGTGTGTGTGTGTGTGTGGTGTGTGAATTACGTACGCGTTTGTATGTTTGCATGTGTGTGTGGATTGAGATGGTGGTGGTGGTGAGAGGGAGAGAGAGAGAGGGAGAGAGAGAGAGAGAGAGAGAGAGAGTGTGTGTGTGTGTGTGTGTGTGTGTGTGTGTGTGTGTGTGTGTGTGTGTGTGTGTGTGTTGGCAATCTGTGGATGCGTGCATATTTGCGTGTGCGAACACACACACACACACGCACACACACACACACACACACCCCACACACACACACACACACACACCACACACACACTTGACAAACAAAAATGTATAATGTATCAGCATTTAAGCCCCCCCCCCCCCCACTCCCCCCAAAATATTTTCCCGTAATAAAATCTAAAGAGCCTTCACATTTGACGAATAGCAATAGACACTGGCGTTTTTCACTCGAAAATCCGATATTGTAAACTGTTCGTTTCGGAATGGTTTTCCTGTTGTTTTTGTTGTTGTTGTTGTTGTTGTTTTTTCTTTTTGTTGTTCCTGTTGCTGTTGCTGTTTCCTTGTTAAAGCGCTTTATTTGGCGTGAGCCCTCTCTGGGATGGAGAGGGGGTAGATGCCGAGGGTGGGTGCGTTAGGAAATTCATTACAAAAACGAAACACAGAGAAGACGTTGTGATAAAGGTATTATGTTTAGGAAGTCTGTTCATTGTTAGAGATTTTTTTTTTCCTTTTTAGAGTTTATCCTTTCGTCCAAATAGATGTAACTTATTCAAACAAGACAGAAAGAGAATGTTGGGGAGAGAGAGAGAGAGAGAGAGAGAGAGAGAGAGAGAGAGAGAGAGAGAGAGAGAGAGAGAGAGAGAGGAGGAGGATTTGTTAGAATAATAGGCCACAGGATCATTTTTCTTAAATGAGCAAACGCATGGAAACATTCACCCACGATTACTGGGTACAACCGAAATATATACATGAATAAGTGACCGTGTAAGTATAATCATACAACAACGATTGACAAAAGTAAAATGCCATGGTATTGTGTTGACAAGATTGAAAAAAAGAAACACGCATGTTTTGTCATTTTCTTTATGTGATTTTAATACCTTTCATCGCCACACGTTGGGCAGTATGTCAAGTCATCATTTCACACAAATGTCCTCAGGGAACAGATAAGAAAACAGATCTGTAGGCCAAAGGTCAGCGCAACATGCGAAACAAGATACAGCAATCTTAGTTTATGACTTGAAGCTAAACAAGAAAAGGCTGAAAACTAGATGGCCTATTGACATATTCTCAACGGATGTGATATTCTGTTTCTGCATATTTGAGACATTTTGATATGTAGACCTACTTCAAAATGAAGAAATGTTGACTGCTGTGCTTTTTTCTATGCAGTAGTCCAGAGCAGGAAACTGTCCATCTTTAGGAGTCCAGTCCAGTACCTTGTGTGCTATGATGTATGTAGGAGAAACATACAGATCACTCAATGATCGCTTCAAAGAACACAGGGACAACATTCTGACAGGAAAAGATACACCAGTGGCAAACCACTTTACTTCTGAACACCATAACCAGTCGCACATCAGAGTGGCAGCGCTTTGGCGCAATGGACAAAAAGAGGGCCAATACCGCAAATTCATGGAAAGCCAGCTAATACAACGCCTTGGCACTTTGAGTCCTTATGGACTCAATATCAGGGAATAAACTTGTTTCTCTCAAGCTGCAACCCCCCCCCCTTCCCTCCCCCCCCCCTTCCTGCTTCCCCCCCCCCCCCCCCCTGTTCTATACCATGTTCTATACCATGTTTTCCTTACCCCCCCCCCCTCCCCTTTCTCTGTAAACCACCACCCAGATGGTCCTCTCCCTCCCACCTCTCCCCACCCCCTCTTTGCCCCACCCCTTTTGTTGACCATATTAACACAGTTCACCTTTTCCCCACCCCCTCCCCTACCTTTTTGGCTGAACTGTGGTCACAAGTACCCTGCCAGCTTCCCCTACAACCTCAACACTTCACTTCGTGACCAAGTGCTTACAGCACGAAACGTTGAAGCGTTCTCTGAAAGGTACCTTTTTTCTTTACCTTTATATTTTCAAGACCTACTTCGGTTTCGGTTTTTCTTCTGCAGAAAGGGCAGGGAGTATCTAGAGCACTGTTATAAAAACGCCGGTTATACCGGGTCTTCAAAGGAAGCATACCCAATGTCTAGAGCACTGTTACAAAAACGCCGGTTATACCGGGTCTTCAAAGGAAGCATACCCAATGTCTAGAGCACTGTTACAAAAACGCCGCTTATACCGGGTCTTCAAAGGAAGCATACCCAATGTCAGTCTAACTAATTATTGCTGTATTTCAGGTCGGACACACAGGGTGACAGCGAACAGATTTATGTCAATGCAGAACAGAACATACCCCGTCCTCTGTTCAAAACTTCATTTGTTCCAGAATCCCAGCATTTCCGAGTGCTTCTTGATTTTACAGCTTTTTTGAAACATTATCATTTATGAAACAATTTTCTCGCTTTTTGTGTAAAATGAAGCAAAATGCTTGTAATGCAGAACCTATAATATGTTTTCCCTTCTTCCCACAACAAAGAGCTGTCAGTCTGTGCCTGGGAACTCAAGACAACTTTAGCACTGGTAATATCATCACGTTCAATTTGATTGTTTTCAATGAAGCGGTCGAATTCTTTCTTGACCAACATTACCACACCTTTTGATTATCACGCGACAGACACGTCTGCAGAAGTACAGTTTGACCATAGGCACACCTGTACAGGAAACTCAACATTGGAGGGCTATGCGGCAGTATTGTTTGTATGCTGAGAAAATCACTTTGACAAGGTAAAAAAAAAAATCTGTTACAATATTTTCTAGAACTGTTAGTTGGAAACTTGCGCCAGCATTTTGAACTTGTCTTGATCTTGTTAGCAGACGACACCTCTTTCAGAATTGACCTTCCAGCACTCCGGCCTCCAATAAAAGTTACTTCCGGGTCTTCTATTCGTTCTATAGTCGTTCTATTCGGATCGCATATCCACAGTTGCAGGCCTCTCGTGTTTTCATCTGCCGTATGCCGTGTATTTCAACTTTGACATCCTTTTAACAGCTGAGGACTAAAAATACATCATTTAACAGAATTTTATGCAAAGAAAAAAAAATGTCAGAAAGATTTCGGCCGGTAAAGCAATATCACAATAGATAAATTCCAGAAAACGTTGCAGATACAACACACTTCTGTTTCTCATCCCGAAAATGTCGCTTGTGCACATGCGCGCGCGCGCGCGCGCGCGTGTGTGTGTGTGTGTGTGTGTGTGTGTGTGTGTGTGTGTGTGTGTGTGTGTGTGTGTGTGTGTGTGAGAGAGAGAGAGAGAGAGAGAGAGAGAGAAGTCCAATAAAACATGACCAGCGTTCACGTCGATTGTTTGTGCAGCACCTATTTAAAGGCACTTTGTTTGTCCCAGTGTCACAAATATTTTTTTTTAAATCGTCTATTTGAAACATGAGAACAAACCCCTATGCTGTAAAGTTCACTCTACAGTTAAAATATACGTTGGAGTTTTTTGTTGGTGTTGTTGACAATCATTTTCATGGAACCGGCCAGAATCCTGTGTACTGCATACACTGCTGGAGGCTGTGGTATCACGCTCCTCCGAGTCTTGAGCAGGAGCCAGAAGTTGAATGCGTGTGAGAAGGTTGATAAACTTAAGCCATTGCGCCAAGCTGTGGTTCAGTGACGTAATTCTATTCTCTGTCTGTACCAATCAAAACAGTTTCTGTATGTAAAACCAATAGTCCGATGACGACGTAACACATATAACTTCCACCTTGCTGAGTTGCCTGTTTTTCAGTTACCAGTCGCAATGAAGTTTACAGAACTCGACAAACCTGGTAAACAACTGCCACCTTGCAAGTGCAACAGCTGAATAACTGTCTTATAAGTTACCACTCGAGATGAAGTTCAGTTACAGAATGACAGGAACCAGGAATGTATAAAGAGACGTATGAAAAACAATGACAAAGTTTAACCAACCAAATTTCTGACTGAGCTTTTCGTTTTAAATCCACGTAATTTTCCATACACACAAAGTAAAATACTGTCTAAAAGGGCTGGTGGTATACAAAGTAAAATACTGTCTAAAAGGGCTGGTGGTATACAAAGTAAAATACTGTCTAAAAGGGCTGGTGGTATACAAACAAAGTAAAATACTGTCTAAAAGGGCTGGTGGTAGAAATGGAAATTCTCTGTAATTACATTCGGCCAATATTCGTTTTTCTCAATGCTCCAGAACTAGTCATGGTCTCTGACTGGCAGGTCAGTAAAGCGGGCTGAATTCTCGTTGTCTGAGCTGACCTTCTGTTGACAGATAATCCCCGCAGACATAGCTGTGCTGGCAGAGTTGTGTGCGTCAGAGTTCACTTCGTGATAACATTCCGCCCGATCGTCTCAACGTGTGGGGCTTCCTGTTGGGGGTGTCCCACTACTGACGTCACCAGAGTGGGGGGTTTCTATCAGGCGGGAAGCACGGTGTCCTTTCGTGATTCCTCTATCACCGTTTACATCCGTGTTGTCATCGACATCGTCGGTCCGTCATTGCTGTTCCTTTATCGCTGCTGCATCAAGTCTGTTGTGGTGTCCATACTGGCAAATACACGCACAACCAAGCATGGCATAAAATCGGAAACGATTTCCGTCCATACAGTCACAGTGTCTTTGTTCACGTCTTGGTGTAGAGGCAGCCTGTGGGTTGACATTCACGTCTCCAGTGGGAATCACGTGATCTGGAACCCTGCCTGGCATGTTTTCATAGTGGGGATGTTCCAGTGAAGACAGTTCTGGAGTTCGAGGTGCCGCCTTTGACCGAATCGGCATGAGCACGAAAATGCACACACAATATGTTTACATGACATTACAAAGGTAAATTCACTGTACGAAACATTGTACATAGGTCAATAATGGAAACAAATTGGAGAGAGACAGACACAGGAAATATGCATATAAATTACTGTAAGAACAGAGGCCTGCCACAACCAGCTTGATTGCCGCTGTATAACGCGCGTGCCGTGATCCGTGATGACGCTCTATTGTCCTGTGGTCAGTTCACCAATCACCTTGATGCCTCTTCTGTCTTTCTGTGCCTTCTGTCAGGATGTCCATTTTCTGGTCATTCTGACAACCACAGGAGATGGTCTGTTGTTACCGCTACCAGTGCCAAGACAAGGTGATCGTTCTACTTCTCCGCGCGTCCATGTCTTGTCTGACACATGCAGAAAGTCTACAATCTTCCAGGCACAAAATGTTGTCAGCTTCTTCGGGGGGGAATGGAGGTGTTGTACAAAATCTCACATTGTCCGTCCTTAAGACACATGATAGCTTGCTGACTTTGTCCAAGTTGTTCAAAATGGTTGTGGAATCTCTGCACAAGTGCATTGAGAGTGAGAACTGGAATCAGAATGATAGAAAACACGGCCCAGTTAATGATATGAGGGGGTGGGGTGTTCCAAAGGAGGGGTTGATGGTCCTCCCCCACTGGGGGTATGAGGGACAACGTGCCAGCAATGTCATTTCTGCCAGCCAGGAAAGGAATGGGAGAGCAGAAACTCTGCCCCCCCCCCCCTCCCCCCTTCTCCCCCACTCGCCCGGCTCTAGGGAATGTATAGCATTGCCGTTAGTTTTTTTTTCTTTACTTCCATCGTTATCAGCTTATTTGGTTTGATCTCCACAGGCGTCAGATTTACTCAGTGTTTTGTGACGACTTATTCGTCACTGTTATACATATCTCACGTCAAGTCAACACTTACACTGGTCAATGATTGTCAAGTATATATATATATATATATATATAGAGAGAGAGAGAGAGAGAGAGAGAGGGAGGGAGAGAGAGAGAGAGAGAGAGAGAGAGAGAGAGAGAGAGAGAGAGAGAGAGAGAGAAGTAGTTTTTCACATGAAGTTGCAGTTCCATTACAAAATGAAAAAAAAATTAGTACAGCTATATTCAATGAATGCATTGTCTACATAGTTCATCTTTATTACAATCTGGTAATTTGAAGAAGTCTGGTACATTTATACCATTATCACTGGACCGTTGGTCATTATATCTTATAAATCAAAGTATCTGCTTCTCAGTTGCACAGCTTCGTAACAGTAATGTTCTTATTTCTCAATAATTGTTTCCAACTACCGATTGATTTATTGTCGATCCGATGATCATTGGGTGTTTGGAAATGACATTCCAAACTGAAGTGACAACATTCTCTGTGGCGTCCCTGCCTGCCAAAAATCACTTGCAGAAAGTTTTCCATTGTCAGTGCTGGGAGCAGAGTTCGTTTGAATAGCAGAGGCAAGCACGTGCAACAAGATTACAGCCACAAACACACAGTTCACCTCTTCTTGTTTAACACTTTTGTTCATTATGTATGAAATTATTCGCGTGCTGCTGGGATGAGTATTTTAACAGTCGAAGAGAACTGCATGGTATGCACAACTCATATGCTCTGAAGCAGTCTTACTCCTAGCCTACTCTGTCTGCCTGTCTGTTCTTAGTGTCATTGTGTATAGATATTTCCTGTTTGTGTCACTCTCCAATTTGTTTCCCTTATTGACCTATGTACAATGTTTTGTAAACGTGGATTTATCTTTATAAAGTAGTAATGTAAACTTTTTCGTTGCCCCCCCCCTCCCCCCCCCCCCTCCCCCCCCCCCCCCCCCCCCCCCTCTTGGGACTAATGTGACCAGTGTGGTGTTCTTTGTTATCCGTTTTTGCTTGTTTGATTGTTTCTTTGTTTGCAAAATACCGTGAAGAAAGCAAATAAAAAATACTGTTTAAAAACACACATACACACTTCACCTCAATTCTTCTTGCCAGTGTACATGACGGCCGCCACCTTTGCCCGCCGAGCCCTGAAGAGATCAAAGACAGCCTGCATCGAGACCACAGACAGAACTGAGAGTTGCGTCCCTGTTCAGCTGGAGAGAGAGAGAGAGAGAGAGAGAGAGAGAGAGAGAGGAGCATTATGTCCCCTGTCGGTCTATCTTTAGCTAAGCAGTCATGATAAGTTTAAAGAGAGAGAGAGAGAGAGAGAGAGAGAGAGAGAGAATCAGCGGGACAACTTTTACAACACGCTCTTTATTAGTTTCCTTGACATGAGGACATTCCAGAGAGAGAGAAAGGGGGGGAGGGAGAGACAGACAGACAGACAGACAGAGATGCTTCAGACGGTTCAGGCATATTTTTTCATTGACATTGACCCGTACAGTCTTTGTGTCAATGGGAAACAAGTTCCATATTTGCAGCGCCAGGAGAGAGAGAGAAAAAAAACTGGAATGAAATAGATAAATTTAATGTTAAACTGAATAGCTAAGTAAGTAAACGTTGCACACGCACGCGCGCGCACACACAACACACACACACACAACACCACACACACACACACACACACACACACAAGAGAGAGAGAGAGAGAGAGAGAGAGAGAGAGAGAGAGAGAGAGAGAGAGGAGCAGGAAGAAGGGAGGAAGAAAGAAAGAGGCTTCTTTCCTCATTTTCTTTTCTTTTCTTTTCTTTTTTTTTTTTCTTTTTTTTTTTTTCGTTTTCTTTTTCTTCTTTTTTTATTTATTTATCTTTTTTTTCTGTGAACGTGTAGGCCTGCCCACCTTTCAGGCCGATCATCCGTGAGCGCCAGCTGCTGTGGACCCCAGAGGTTAATGGGGAGGAAGATGATGGCCGGCAAAATGTTCAGGCTAATTAATAGAAGTCACTCGAGCGCGTCTGCGTCCTCCTTTAGGGAGGTGAACGCACTCAGTTGTGATTTTTCGCCGGAATGGGTGTATTACCTTTTTTAACAGTTACGGCTGTGCGTGTACGTATGTGTGTTGTGTGTGTGTGTGTGTGTGTGTGTGTGTGTGTGTGTGTGCGTGTGTGTGTGTGCGTGCGTGCGTGCGTGCGTGTGTGCGTGCGTGCGTGCGTGCGTGCGTGCGTGCGTGTGTGTGTTGTTGTTCTTTCTTTCTTTCTCTCTTTTTTCATTCGTTCGTTCTCTCTTTCTTTCTTTCTTTCTTCCTCTCTTTCTTACTTTTCAAAGGAGGGGGGATTTTATCATGGCCCGGGCGGGATGTGTGAAGCAAATCCCCCATGCAAAGGGACGCTCCATCACGCCAGGCTCGCCACTGACCAAACTGACTGTCGTCAACAAGGAGACTTAGCAGGCGGTGTGTGTCCTCCTGCCTAGGTTGGATCTGAACGGGTACAAACTGAACCCCACTGGGGAGACATGGCAGCAGTGCAGTCCCTCCTCTGGTGGGTGGCGTAATGGCGACTTGATAGGTTTGCTGCCCGTGAACTGTTTGTGCTGGCCTGCAACAGAACTTATCACACGGGTTTGAGAACGAGCGGCGTGAGGGTAATACCTCTCAAGAAAATAAAAACAGCAGGCAAAATTAATGCTTCCGTCTCGTTTTGTTTGAGAGGGAGAGAGGGAATGAAGGGAAAGGGGAGGATGGAGAGGGTGGAGTCACGTGCGTGTTTTCGCTGACGTGGATGTAGGAAAAATCATTGAAGAACTTAGTAAAACTCGGATAGCCGTAATGACACATGACAAAAAGGTGGCCTGGAGTGAATGAGAATGAATGTCTGATCTTCCGTGTTCACTTTGTTTCATTACAGGGAAGCTACAGCTAGGACCCTTTTAGGGTTGTCACCAGGCCAACAAAACAAAAACCAACACACACACACACACACACACACACACACACACACACACACACACACACATACACACACACACACACAACACACACACACACACACACACACACACACACACACACACACACACACACACATTTTAGAAAAACAAACATTAGTCAAATAAATGTCTGCTATGGTTCTTAGAAGCTAACGATTTGAGCGCATTGTTATTGTTCGTGAGTGGTGGCCTTTTCTTTTTTTTTTTAAATTACAATTCAACAGGCTAACAAAGTTTGTTCCCTATACGAAGAGACACCCATGCAGTTGTTTCGTGTAACTCCACTGAACAGAGTGGTAGGATAATGTGACGCCGAAATTAGAACAAAAGACAGAATGCATTTATTCCTCAATGAAAGATCTATGCGTATCATCCAGTCTGCTGTTAGTTTTCAAAACACCATGAGAAACAGTACAAATGAATGCATTTAATCCAACGCACTCCAAAAAGAAGAAGAAGAAGAAGAGAAGAAGAAGAAGAAGAAGAAAAAAGACATAAATCAAAACCTGACATGTTTATCCGATCTGTGAAAAAAAAATGTGTAGGCCATTCCCGAAAACCCCACACGTGAAAATGAATGTTCAAACCAGACTTTGAAAAGAAACATTTGTATAATTCTTTTTTAATTCCTATCATAACTTTCCTGCAGCCAAGACGAATGACACTGCGTGTACCACGCTTACGAAAATGAGATAAACATCGGGCATTGGTTAAACAACAAACAAAGCAAAACAAAACGAGAAAGCACAGAGGAAGCAGAAGCAAAAACAACAAAACAAGATATTTATGACATCACGGCCAGAAAAGAATATCCATTTGTTACAATTACTCCTGGGAATGTGAAAGTTTCACAACTTCCGGAGATCACAGGTCGAAGAAATAAATATTTAAAAAATACATCTTTAAAAAAGAAGAAAGAAAAACAGGGGGTGGAACATACTCAGAGTCTCTTCCTCTTCTTCTCTTTTCCTTGTTCTTCTTTTATTCCTTGGCTACAACTCATTGGTCAGATATTTGCGTATGGCACCATTCTTAACTGCACCATTGAGGTAGCCACATTCTGTAGTCGGGAATGATTTATAAACAACATGGCATGTACGCAGGAGCAAACTATTTTTCAATGTATTTATTGAAAGCATTCATCTTGCGATAATTAATCTTCTATCATAAAATGCTCTTCTGAATGAATGTTTTTTATGTTTGTGAGCAGTTGCATGGGTGCTAAGACGATTGTGATTAACTTGCAGCCCGATTCATGAAAGGCAATGGCCTATACATGAATAAATCATTTTGAATCTTCAGTCTCTTCTCTTCTCTTCTCATCTCTTCTCGTCTGTTTTCTAAAACAAATGTCCGAGACAACAACACGATGTTCACTGACTAAAATTTGCCCCCCCCCCCCCCTCCCTCTCTCTCTCTCTCTCCTCACTCTCTCTCTCTCTCTCTCTCTCTCTCTCTCTCTCTCTCTCTCTCTCTCGTTGCACATACTACGATACGTGACAGTGCTATGTCAGTCAATTAAAAACCGATCAAGAGAAGATTAAAGCCACATGTGTGTACCTTTGACTTTTACGCTACGGCTTCGATCAGCGGTAGGTCGATTTTCAGGTCACATACGATTTTCCAGCGTGGGTTTATAACATAGAAAAGACAGCGCGACAAATACTCTCTGAAATAACGAAAACGAAAAGCGTTTTGAAACAGACCGGATGAATTAACAAAGGGAGAGTGGGTGTCATTTTGACTTTGATTCTTGAACATTAAAATCAAGAAAAAATATATTAACAAAGCCATGATCTGCCACACACATAGAAATGTTTTTGTTTGTTTGTTTGTTGATTTTTCGACATTCGGTTTACTAAGTGCGAGGAACGCAGCATGCCTGATCGAGTAAGGTTGCTAGGAGCATATGTGGGTAACTTAACATCGCATGATTTCTTTTCTTTTTCTCCCCCCCCCCCTCACCCCCCCCCCCCCCCCCCCCCCCCCCCCCCTCCGTTTTTGTGGGGTTTTTTTGTAATAGGCTTTGGCTGCACTCTTATCTGATGTAGCTCGCACATTCTTCAGTAATGACAGTGTGAAGAAAGGAGAGGGGTGGGGGATGGGTGACCACCTGGCTCTGAACGCCTCCGGGCCGGAGCGGAAAGGCGAAGTAGAGGGGACGACTAAAGCACACACACACACACGCGCGCGCGCGCGCGCGCGTAATGTCTGTGTGCAAATCGTGGAATTTGTTACAACTTGCAAAGGGGGCTTGCGACTACCCACCCATCCAATCTTACCCTCCACCCCTCCCACACCACCACCACCCCTCCCCCCACACACACATACCCCTCCAACCATCCTGCTCTCCCCCCCCCCTCCACACCCGCGTTCCCCTCCCCCCTCTCTCTCTCTTTCTCTCTTTTCTATCCCCTCTTCCCACCTACCCCCCAGCCCTCTCACCCTCCCCGATCCATTACAGGCGGGGTATGTGTTTCCGCTCTTCCCCTTCCCAGTGTGTGCTGACCTTTAACATGATGCCAGTGTTTTGCTAACCACATAGATCTCCTCGCCTCGAATTACAGCTAGCGTCTCCGTCCCTACCTATTGTGGGTTACAAACGCCTGACAGTGATTTGTGACGCCAACGTACATGGAGCAAATGGGGGGAAACAGGGTGGGTGGGGCGGGGTGGCCGGGTGGCGGGTGGGTTGGGTGAGGGGGTGGAGGGGCGGGCGAGGGTGGTGGTGATGGTGGGTGGTGGTGGTGGTGGTCCTGAAAGATATATAGAGACGGGCCGGGAGTCATTATGCATCGTCCCTCTTTCTTCTTTTCATTCTCTCTCTCTCTCTCTCTCTCTCTCGTCTCTCCCCTCTCCCTCCCCCCGTCCCCCCCCCCCCCCATTTCATTAAAAGAAGGATGGGTTCCAGCACAATGCAGCGCTTCTCTATGTCGGCTAGCTTTCCCAACCTGGCGTAGATCTTCGTGCCACCCCTTCGCTGATTATAGGCTGGGGAGTGGCGGTGTGCCGTCAACCGGGACACATTACCTTCTCTGCTTACCATCCCGCCCCTCTCTCCCCCCCTACCCCTCCTCCTCTTCCTCCTCCCCCTTCCCCTGTCCTCCCCAGGCCACCCGTCCCTGACGAACCCCCTCCCTCCCCCCCCCAACACCACCCCCACACCTCTCTTTCTACCCTTTATTGTTGCTGGGCTCCCGTCCGGCCCCCTCTCCCTACCGCTTCCTTTCCTTCCCCTCCTTCCAGCACTGCAGAGGTCAAGGGCTGTGGTCAGTTGGACAGTAGCGCATTAAGCACTCTTTTCACACAGAGGGTCCCGTCTTTTCCCGGCTCATTGTTCTGTGATGGATGGCAGTGGCAGCCACTAGTTTGTCGGAAGCTCTTTCACTTAGCTCACTCTTTAAAACAGCCACAGCACTCATTTACTCCCAAGCGCTTGCTCTCTTCTTTTTTACTTTTTTTTTTTTTACCTTGAGTGTGGGGGGTGAGGGTGTCTGTCTTCTTTCTTTTTTGTTTTTTTTCCCCTTTAAACACGGGTCACTTTCCTGGACGCGACTGGCGCGAGGTCTATAATTAGGTCATTCTATCGGGCCGTCGAATTAGTATCCGATCCGTCGGGAATCGCCTGGTGTGAAAAGACCTTCAATTAAAGACAGAAGGAAAGAAAGAAAGAAAGAAAGAACGGATGACACTTTTTGCCTGACGTCATACTGTTGCACAGTGACACCTTCTCTACGGACAGTCATGCGTGACAGTGATACGACAGACGAGAATAACAGTCCCGAAGAGTGGAGCAGAGACCCAAAAGACACTACGCTGATACCACCAGAACGACAATATGTTAAGATGGGCAGTTAGGATGACAGCTTTTGTGTGTGTGTGTGTGTATGGGGGGGGGGGGGGGGGGGGGGGGGGGGGGGGAGGGGGGGGGGGGTATGTTGGGCGCCGATGGAATTCGACCTCTTAACCTACAACTCCATCACTGAGCACACTACCACCAGGATACCTAGCCCAGGTGGCGAGACCAGCCACTTTACCTGTGTGGCGTCTTTTACTGTACCAACCAAAGTAAAATGGAATTCCATTTGCTCTGGTCCAACCCCAATCCTCTCAGCTGGCGAAGAGAGGCCAACAAAGGCAGTGTTGTCTCTGTACCCATCCTGCCCACAGGGCGGGAGAACCAGGCCTGCTCTGCGTGTTACCGTAGAGGGTTTTTCCTCCGTCATCCCCTCCCACCGGAAAACGACCCCCCGGCCCTTCTCCGCACGAGGTCGTCCTGAAGAGGCTGTTTCATTTCCTAACTAAATAGTGAGATGTAGAGCGGAGAGGAGACGAATCCACGCCTTTTTCTTGTTCCATTCTGCTTGTTGAAGGGATTCACCATTTCCTGTACAATAACTGGCTCCCTGTTAGCTTTCTGTTTACAGCTAGGACAGTTGTCTCCGTTCTTCGCCGCTGATGTTGTCAAACTATCAGATTCGAAACTCACGCATGATGGTTCGCATGTGCGCGCACGCGCTCAGGGGCAAAGGCTACATGCAGAGAGTGAGCCACCCTCGCTGAGTACGGGACGACAACATGCTGGCATACATAATTACCCGAGAGGGCAGCGCAGCCTGTTGAACACGTGTCCCATGGTAGGCGGTAACTGCGGTGCCCAGCTGTGGGAAGTGACCTGAGACGAGTTTTACTGACGCCAGAATTCGCGAGGTGGCTAACTTATTCTCGCGGCGAGGGATGTGAATTGCGAGGGGAGTAAATGAAACGGACGCAAAAAATAGATAAATGAATATATGAAATGAAACCAAAAAAAAAGAAACGAAAATAAAAAGTAAAAAGATAACAACAAGACTCTTTGAAGGGTCAGCGTTTTGATCCTTTCATGTACCAATCAGAGAACGTCACCAATTTTGCACCAATCACAGAATGTTATAGCTGTCAGCCATTTTACCTCTCAATGAGAAAGCCTCCTCGCTTCTGTGAAACGCTTCCCAACTCAGCTCTGACAAAGGGGAATAGAGGAACAGCCAGGTGACACTCTTGTCCTGTCATTTCTTCATCTTTGGAGATCACGGGACTCTAGAAGCGTTCCTGACTGACCGAGTGGTGGTGGGTTGAGTTTTCAATCAGACGTTGCCAGTTTAATCCAGTTGGCGCCCAAGATAAATACTGATACTTTCGCCGTCCATTGTTGGCGTTCTGAATAGCTCATTGCTAGAGCGTCACACTGGTGATCCTGGGGATGCGGGTTCGAATCTCTACTGAGCTGTTTCGTGCAGGGAGATTTTCCCCTCGGAGTCGACGTTGGTTTTGATACCATTTCCCGGAAACTTTTTCGATTTAGACGACAAACCGAGGTTCCGTGTGTGAATGCACGCATAAACTTTTGTGCTCACGTAAAATTCTACCACCAAATTTCGGAAGAGAAGGCTAGTCTGGCCGAAGGTGTGTGACAACATGTGTACAGATAGCATGTTTCTTTCGTGAAAAATCGGAAGAGTGAATGAAGAACCGAGTGACTAATATTCGACTGAATGACACGGAAACGACTGGATATGGCGCCAGCAGGCAAGTTCTTCAATCGGCTGTGCTCAAGTAGGCACCCCGCTGTGTAAACAAGAGCGTTGAGTTTGAAGCACTGAGAGCTTAGCCTCTAACCGAGGATAGGCGCAATGGAAGTATTGTCAATAATAATAACACTTAAGTGTAATATAAGATACGTTCCCTCCCTATCCTACTCCCACACCTCCTTTCTGGTATGCTTGTATGCGTCCACCCCATCACCTTCGGTAGGTAGGCACGTCAAATCTGAATGTCACTTTGACTGCTGGCGGCAAAATTCTGCTTCTATCAGTGGTGGAACGCAGTGGTTAGAGCACACACAAACAAGTAAGTGGTCAGAGCTGAACACAGAATGAACAGTCAGAGTTTGAACCTTACTGTGTAGATTACATGTGTTTGTGGCAGTGGTCAGATGACTGTTGTTAAAAGTTCAGAGACCTAAGGCTAAAATGAGACCATCAGGACCACACAGTTATGTCTTTGAGAATGCTGAGAATCTTCTGTTCAGTTCCGCTTGTTGCCAGAATACACCAGGTAGTCAGTGAAACGCAGAGCCCTGACGCAAATACGGGCAGAACTAGGTCATCAGTTAAAAAATAAAGGCGAGGGGTGGGATGGGGGTTGTTCATACCATTTTTCAGTCACATTGTCAGTATTCGTTACCATCACACACATTCCTGACCATCATCCATGGCTCTTCATGCTGTCCGTGTGATCCGTGTCTCCAGTTTCGTTGCACCTCATTGCTGCCAGCACTTGATGACTTCATGTCACGGCTTCGTTTTGACTGTCGTTGGAAGGATGCCTGCTGATCTCATCTCCAGCTGCGATGAACAAGCAAACAATCACGCTTCGCGGCTAATCAATCATTGCCGCCAGCAGGGGGTGTTGGGGTGGGGATCGGTTAGAGGGGAGGAGAGAACGTGGGCGGGAGGGGGCACAGCAGGTGGTGTTTTGTGAATATTGAATCAGAAATGATACAACAGGACGTCGCCGAAGTCGCATAGAAGTGTCAGTGCCGGGTCTTTTTTGGTGAGCTGCCTTATGGCAGCTGAGGGTCGCTGGCTTTTAGACCGTAACAGGAACTAAATGAGGTCACCTGAAAGACAACTGAAAAGATCAGCACAAGAGTCATGACCTCTGGGGTTTCCGTGGAAAATGGGGCATAAAGTGAATGAATGTGAAAAGGCTTTCAACTTACCGGAAAGGGAGCAGAAAATGGTGGAAGCATCAGCAGTCGCTGACCATAGACACTGCTGTCTCAAACATCATTGTGATTTTGAAAATAAACCGTGAACTCTGTTACACAGAGTCCTCACACTGGGTGGAGGACCCGTTGTACAAAGGCGAAACTCTTTTTTTTTTATTGTCTACAGTTAACAACTTTGAGATTTCTCCGTCCCTCCCCTGTGTTGATTATAGATAATGGGGTTCACTGAAATGCGACACGATTTGTGTGTGTGTGTGTGTGTGTGTGTGTGTGTGTGTGTGTGTGTGTGTGTGTGTGTGTTTCCAACCGTTACACCTAGCACAAATGGAGAATTTTTTTTCTGTTGAAAATGTCAGTTGTTTTTAACCTTTGTAAAGGTTTAAGGTAAAGGAACGGATTTTAGTTGACAAATAGAAGCCGACAACAAGAGTATTCAGATGACAAATAGAAGCCGGCAACAAGAGTGTTCAGATGACAAATAGAAGCCGGCAACAAGAGTGTTCAGATGACAAATAGAAGCCGGCAACAAGAATGTTCAGATGACAAATAGAAGCCGGCAACAAGAGTATTCAGATGACAAATAGAAGCCGGCAACAAGAGTGTTCAGATCCAAGACCTTTTCAGGTGGATTGAACCCAAGGTCAAGGTTACACCTCCGCAAAGTCGTGTTGCTTTTCCCGCCATGAATATTTCAGAGAAACACTAACAGGACCGCTTCAAACTTTGCGGGAAACGCTCTCCTTGACATCCGCTTTACAATGATAGTTTGGTAGTTCCATAAATCAACACACACACAAATCTGACCAGACGGCTTGGTGCAGTGGTTAGCATCGTGGACTTGCGGGTCAGGAGGTCGTGGCTTCGATTCCCATCAGAGGCGAAGTGTTTGTGGGATTATTGAGTCCTAGTTGGTGCCTATCCAGAGTTCAGAAGGAGTGTGCATTGGGCTCCAATGGAAAGGCTGAAACCACACAATGGATACGTCTTTGAGAGTGTTATTCAAATTTCCTGACCAATGCTACAAGTGTCTGTATCTCTCAGGCCTGGCTGACATCAGGACATGTTGTGAAATGCATAAAGCACAGCTCTGTCATGCAGTCTGTGACCAGAATTGAACTTCATACCCACCATCTTCATCCTCCTCATTGTCAGTGAATGATGATGCCCTTCATACATGTAGCCTTCTGTCCTGGTAACCTGAGTTCTGACTTTCTTTACACGTCTACGCCCTTGGTGAGTTTATCAATGTTGTCAGTTCATGGGGACTGTCGCTGAATGGACGTAGCGGCGTCCACCGAAAGGGTTCACCATCATTCACACCGGCTCCGCCATTATTGTCGTCAGTAGGAAGCTCAGTAGGTGGTGTTCTGCGTATGTTGGATCAAAACAGGTACCACTGAACTCCACCCAAGTGAGTCGAAGCAGTGCATGTGTCCTCTGATGGGTTGCCTTATGAAGACCTGATATGGACTGCCAGCACTGGGACTCTGACGGCATAAATCTGAATGTGGTTGTGTACAGGACAGCCAGAATGAGCGACGTGAGAATATTCCAGTGGGGAGGGGGGAGGGGGGGGAGGGGGAGGGGGGCATGGAGATTGAGACTGAAAAGAGATCATTCGCCATGCTTTGGAGGTTCTTTTCAGCTTGTGTGTGTGTGTGTGTGTGTGTGTGTGTGTGTGTGTGTGTGTGTGTGTGTGTCTCAGAGGAATGAGCATTCCTTCATTGTAGTTGTGAGGTGGCTGCTGTCCTGTGCTGTCGTGTGTGTATATATCATGCGATATGTCCACTGCTTTAGTCAACAGCGGTGAGGGAGGGTGCTATAATATAACTGCACACTGTGTATAGAGAAACTGTGTTCGCAGTTCTAGTCTGTATACTCTTCCTCTAACTGAACAGACAATTCTGCTGCAAAGTCTGCTCAGTTTGAACGTGTACACCCACCAAAGATGATGTGGCACACGGGGACAGTCACCCCAGAGGTGGGGGATAGCAGGATCTACCAGGCACCACACAGAACCCACCAGGACGACAACACTTTCAGACAGGTCCTGTAAAACGCCAGTTTATTGTATGTGGGATGCCAGGTGTATTTGGGCCGGCAGAGAAATGACACAAGAACTCGATAAATAAACCAATAAATGAATATAACACCAAGAAAGCGACGCCACTGCTGTACATTAAAGACAGAACTTCAAACGACCCTATGGAGATAAGTGACGAATATCCCTCCTTTCTTTCCCCCTCCTGCGCCCCACACACGTCTCCACTGCACCCTCTCCCCCATCCTATCCTACATCCTCCCCTCTTTTCCTGCACTTTTAGTTCTACTATATATCAAATAATATGACTGAACTGAGTAATCTGTGTAGTGAATTCAAGTTGGTATGTTGCTCTATCATTCCAAGAGTACCTCTCTCTCTCTCTCTCTCTCTCTCTCTCTCTCTCTCTCTTTTCCAGGTCATAATGTCATTAGGGCTAAGTTTTGATGGTGTTTTTTAATCGTGCATAGCTTGCATTATTAGCCTTGAGCCTTTCAGTTTTGTAAAGTCTTCAACCTAAGAATTTCTTGAAAGCAACGTTTGAAATCGTGAAGACTTTCATGCCCAGTTCCGGGCCTGAACTGGCCGTGTCTTTTAATCTACAGGTTATTCTTTTATGTCTCGACAATTCTAGTCCATCGTTTTAATTAAAGCTCTTTCTTTCCCCTTCACTGGATACTCATATTTGCTGTATGGAATCATTTTCTCATATAGGCAGGAAGATCTACCCCATTTCGATGAACACCCTTTCCGTTCATGTGTAAGTGCTTCTCATCAGAGGTAAGCAAAATCCAGTAGCAAGCCTGAAGAGCTCTTCATAGAGCGAAACAGCCGGCACGTGCTGGTCCTACTGACCCCTGTCCTCTTGGGAGGAAGTTTAAAGCGTAAAGAGTTGTCAGCGAACGTTTATTTCCGTGGCCCCTTGGCCTTCTCTCTAAGCAACGTCCATCTGTTAAAGTGACATGTTATCATTGGGATACCGGATGGCCTTTGCTGTTAGCATTACCCTTTCTGACGAGTTTTGATGAATTATGTACACACACACACACACACACACACACACACACACACACACACATATATATATAAATATATATATATATATATATATAAAGAGAGAGAGAGGCGGAGAGAGAGAGAGAGAGAGAGAGAGAGAGAGAGAGAGATGGATGGAAAAAGATGGATAGATAGATAGATATGTGCGTGTGCATGCGTGCGTGTGTGTGTGTGTGTGTGTGTGTGTGTGTGTGTGTGTGTGTGTGTGTGGTGTGCGTGCGTGCGTGTGTGTGTGTGTGTGTGTGTGTGTGTGTGTGTGTGTGTGTGTGTGTGTGTGTGAGAAATAAGTAGTGGAGGACCACAAGTACAGGCAGCAGTGTACTGCCTCCTCTGGTGGGCTGCCTCATGAAAACTCGACACTGACTCCTCCCTGTGGATTGACGCTGCACGGGTTGCGGCGGAGCAAGCCGTGGTGTGGCTATGGACGAGGAGCTGGTGGAGTAAGACACGAGGAGTCGGGTAGCGCCTCAGAAGCGGCAGAGAAGTCAGACAAATGGGTGTGTACTTAGCTTGGGAAGAGAACTTGTTCGCTGTAAGATTTGGACGGACCCCCATGCAGTTCGGATGTACAGACGTAACACTGAAAATACTTCATTTTTACAATGACACTCACCCTCGTCAAAGTCGAGATCATGGCGTATCTCAGCCTTTTCCAATTCCGACTTCACAGTTTTCCATTTGATTTTAAAGTAACTACATGTAGCCTGCCCTCTGTAGATGTTTTTTTTCGGTTTTTAACTTTTTTTTAAAACGCACTTAGTTCCGTTACCTTCCATTCAATCCTGATATGACCGCCGTGGTCGGCTTTGCTATAAACAGCATAACAACCTTCATGCAAAATGGCACGTTAAACTTGACTAATTTTCAGTACTTGTGTTTATCTCAAACCTCATCGCTTCCACTTCCTTCCCGAAACCGTTCTAGTGACTTCGATACCGCACATTATTCATATCATGCAGCACTAAGATCTCTAGGACCGCAGACAATGACCATGTCAATGTCAAATGTCAAGCGCCAAGGTCAAAGCCGGGATCGTCTGCCTGCCAGGAGCGACAGCAGCGTGGCACAACTTGTGGACGTTCCGTGTCGTTTTCATGATGTAGAGAGCTGACGTTTATTGCAATGACATCAGTTTGGACGTAAGCCGTCGTTGAACGTCAAGCGTTTGGGGGAGGGTAGAGGGCGAAGAGGGGCTGAGGTGTGGGAGTGAGGGATGGGGATAGGCGGATGGGAAAGAGGTCTCATTGTCTTGAAGTGCTTTCTTTTTTCTCTGAATTTGTGTCAGGCTGTTGTGAAACTTGTTATGCTGATATAATACCAGGTCAATCTATATATATATATATATAAAAAAAGAAAGAAAAATTGACCGATAGTGTTCCTGACCGAAAATCGTCGGTTATTCTTTCTTTGTTTTGTTTGTTGTTGTTGTCGTTGTTGTTGTTGTTATTGTTGTTGTTGTTCTTCTCTTCTTCTTCTTCTTCTTCCTTTTCAATAAGCTCCGCTTTGCTTCGTTTGGGAAAAGAATACTAATAGTTTATGACGTATCTATATTACTTATACAAAACCTACCTAGTGTGTTGAATGGTGAACGTGATGGGCATATTACAGTAAACATACTGTGCTTTCATTTATATTAGATGAACTCAGCACGACTCGACTGTTTGTGTATCTGGATCAGCAGCTGGTTTGTTGGCAGCCCCCCCCCCCCTCCCCTCCTTGCACAGATGTCCTGGTCATTATTTCCACTCTGCATTCAGTCTGTGTTTTAACGGTGCTTTTTTACGTCAGAAAGTCTTTGGCTCTGTTGAATTTCAAAATATTACGATCGCCATGGTAGTGCACAGGTTGACGGGAAAGTGACGTGAAGATGCGTCACAACTCCTCAACATCAGGATCACCAACTGACCTTTAAGGTCAAGGTCAGACCCTTCCGTAAAATCGCAGTGTCCACATGACTGATAATGAAGACTGAATGAACAATTCGTCAGTAAATCAAAGACATCTAAAATACCACCATTTTTTTTCTTGTTAGTTCAAGGTCGCTAGGTCATTATTTTTCCCTTTCTTCTATCTGCGTGCATTTATCTACAACGCATGACCTGGCACAGAAAATGGCTTGATCATGTTACGTGGAATTATGAGAAAGAAGATGGAGAGAGTACATGGTGCTGTGCTTACACCACGACTACACACCGACAGAGATTATCTCTTACGTGAAAGTAGTCAGTCACAGACCGTAACAGTTGTCACCCGACGCACGCGGACTGTATGAAAAATGACGGGCACGGCTGGGTTACGTGTGTGCGGATGGTACAGCGTGTGTAGGACGGCCTTTAGGCGGGCCGCACGCGGTTTGCAGGTGGTACAGGGGTAATTAATGGCCGGTCACTGGCCTGGTCGCTGAGTGATGGCAAGATGAGGAAGTTCCTTCCATCTGCGGTGCAAGTTGTCGGGGGTGGGTGGGGGGGAGGGGGGGGGGGGGAAGCGGACTCGGCCAGGTGTTTCATCTTCAGGAGACAAATGCTGTTCGTTACTTTCAGCTTTTATGTGCACACCGACAAAAGGTGATGTGGACCTGTATATCACCACACTAATATCATCTTAACGACAACACAATACAGATGGGTGCTGAAAATTATTTTGATGTTGGGCGCCGGCGGATTTCGGACGCACACTGCCTGACAGAGAACCTGAATGTTGCAAATTCGATAGTGCACCACGTTTTGCCCAGTTAGGCTACGTTTCAACCAATCCGTCTATGTTCTCACACATGCACCACGTTTCGCCTCAAATCTGGAACGATCAAGCTGAATTAAAAAAAAAAAAAAAAAAAAAAAAAACTTGGCTTTATCTTACACACACACACACACACACACACCACGCACGCACGCACGCACGCACGCACGCACGCACCACACACACACACACACACACACACACCACACCCCACACACACACACACACACACACACACGCACGCACACGTACACACACGAATGACACTAAAGACAGGGATGTCTGACAACAGGTGAACAGAGGTTTTGATGATTTCGTCAGTAAATCAGTAATTCCACTTCGAGTTAAGATTACAAACTAGTGAATCGCATAACCTGACATGTAGATTTGTGCTCATGAAAGGAATGGGAGCAAACAGCAAAGAGACAGTTCAAACAACCCTGTGTCAGGTTGGTTGGTTGGTTGGTTTGTTTGTTTGCTTTTTCTGTTTAAAAAAATCACTTCATCTTTGTTAGAGACAAGACACTGTCGCTAGAGGTTAGAAAGGACATCTGTTCCTATTCAGTGCCACCATTTTCCTCTTATATACCCGATACATTTTAGGGCGAATCAGCAAGTGGATGGAACGTTACGCTTTGAGATTCTTAGAGCCCCGGGAAAGGGGCACTCGCTATTACGCCTGAGGATAAAGGTTTGGGCAAATCGTGACTGGGAGAAAGGTGATGTACCTGAATTCGGATCCCGCAGTGTCAAAGTTCGTAGTCACTGCAGGATTCGAACTGGCGGAGACTGTGAGCGCAGGTTTTAGTTGACCCAGTCTCCTTTATTCTGCGGAAATTCGTGAAGAGCTTGTGCCAGATCAGTCCTGGATCTTCAAGAACCTTTGGCTCTGTAGAACCTTTGGTTCTATTGTCTGCGCGTGCTTGCTATGCTTCTTGTACCCGCCCACCGTGCCATCTGTTGTTCATGAGATTCGGCTAGCTGCAATCAGCTGTGATTAAGCGAAGTGAGAAGAGGTCAAACCAGATGCCTGGAGACACAAGACTGCTCTTTTCACTCTGTGGCAAGCGCACTTGCCAGTGGATGGGGGTACGCGCTTCATCTCACCTTGTGAAATGCTGCTTGCTCCCCGTTCGCGCGCGCACGTGTATGTATATGTGTATGTTGTGTGTGTGTGTGTGTGTGTGTGTGTGTGTGTGTGTGGTGTGTGTGTGTGTGTGTAAAAAGTTTCTCAGGGAGAGAGAGTGTGTGTGTATCTTCGCGCGCGCGGGTATGTGTGTACGCACGAGCGCGTGCGTGTGATGCACAAGTGCTATAGTTGTATGCGAGCGTATTCGTGGGCGAGTGTAAGTGTATTGGAAGGAGGGGGGGGGGGGAGAGAGAGAGAGAGAGAGAGAGAGAGAGAGAGAGAGAGAGAGACAGACAGACAGACAGACAGACAGACAGACAGACAGACACAGTGTGTGTGTGTGTGTGTGTGTGTGTGTGTGTGTGTGTGTGTGTGTGTGTGTGTGTGTGCTCACTACGTTAGCGAGCAGCCTGTGTCGCAGGCTGTTTGCACGCCTTTTCGTGGCTGGTGCTTTTCTCCGAGGATAACAGTTCTGACCACACACCCATGTGCGCGGGTGTATTTGTTCATGTGCGTGCGAACACGTGCATTTAGTGGAAAATTGCACACACACACACACACACACACACACACACAACACAATGTATATAGATTTAGACAGAAAGAGACATATAGATGTGTGTATGTGTGTGTATGTGCGTGTGTGTTTAAGTGTGTGTGTGCTCGCGTGCGCGCGCGCCCGCGTGTGAGTGTATGTGTGTGTGTGTGTGTGTGTGAGAGAGAGAGAGAGAGAGAGAGAGAGAGAGAGGGGGGGGGGCAGTGGTGGTGGGGTGTGCAGCGAGGCGTGGCCGTCTTCCAAACACACAGGGCGAAGTGAAGCCGTCTCTCCAGCCTTGCAGACAGGTGTCACTTCACTCCGACTCCATCTGCTTGCGTGCCTCTTTGCCCGCCTGTGTGTGTGTGTGTGTGTGTGTGTGTGTGTGTGTGTGTGTGTGTGTGTGTGTGTGTGTGTGTGTGTGTGCGTGCGTGCGTGCGTGCTTGCGTGCGTGTGCGTTGGTGGAGAAGAGGTGTGTGTGTGTGTGTGTGTGTGTGTGTGGGTGCGTGCGTGCGTGTGCGTTGGTGGAGAAGAGGTTGAAGATGGTTGGAGGTAGAAGGGGGGTGGGGGTGGGGTGAGGTTGGAAGGAGGAGGCTAGGGAACGGCAAAGGTGTGTGAGGGGGGGGGGGGAGTGTGTTTCGGTAGGCAGAGTTTTGTGTCGCGAGGGCTCGAGCCATAAATCACCGTGTGAGCCACTTGACACTTACCACCACTTACCGTGCTTCCTTTCCTTCTCCCTCCCTCCCTTCACACACACACACACACACACACACACACACACGACCTACCCCACCCTCCTCCATCCCTCTCCCCCCCCTCGACCCCCCCCCCCCCCCCCCTTCCACCATTCCTTCTTTTTCTGTCTCTCCCGAGACAACCCACCCTGCCCCTGAATAAACCAACCCACCACCCACCCAGCCCCTTCTGCACCTTCACCTCTCTGTACCGCCTTCAACGTATTCCTTTCCTTTTTTTTTTTTTTTTTTTTTTTTTTTTGTTCTTTTTCAAACACTCCCAGCAAACCTTATAAAAAAGAGACGACTTCCGACCTCTGCGAGTATAGGAAGGGTTGAATACACGCAGAGAGACGGACGAAGTGAGGGAGGAAAAAGGAGTGAGAAACGACCGAAAAGGAGAGAGAGAGAGAGGAGAGAGAGAGAGAGAGAGAGAGAGAGAGAGAGAGAGAGAGTTTTGTTTTCTCTCGCCCCTCCGGGTTCTAGTCGGTTTCGAAGTGAATATACCCCCAAGTCAAACCCGTGGCGCCGTCTCGTATTGTCCTAAGAGCTGACAGCTAGGTCGAGCCACCAATCCCAAAAACAAAACAAGACAAAACAAAATCGCAGGCTATGAAGTGTTTAATTTGGGGTTATCGGTTATGCGACACCGAGATTTTCAGGGTGATGTCGAGATCGTGATTCAACCGTCATTACAGTCGTCTTTTCATGGCAGAGAGGCGTGTACATATGCACATTCAAAAAGATAGGGGTACCAGCCCCATATGTAGTTCTCCGACTTGTGAATGCTTGGTTTCAGTTCTGGCATAGGGAAAAAAGGCCAGAATAATGAAAGCACCAAGAAGCACACTTTCATGTGCACGTGCCCTATCCACAACCCCCCCCCCCCCCCCCCCACACAACACACACACCTCACTTTTTCCAAATCCACCCTTCTACTCCCCGTCCTCCAAACACACGCACATGCATGCACATGAACACACCTGAACAGACTCCGTTTTTCCTTCCTTTTTGTACTCCCAGTTCTTATAGAACAGGGAGTACTTTACAATGGGAACGAAGAAATGCTGTCTGTGTGTGTGTGTGTCTGTCCGTCCGTCCGTCCGTGGTCAAAATGTGTTCTACTCGCT
>CM065714.1:29200669-29225669 GCA_033310375.1 Conus canariensis | reverse complement strand
CCACGTGCAGGTCGCGGCCTTCAGTGAGTCTCTCAGCGCCGCCCTGCACAGCGCTCCTCCAACGGTCCATCTGCATGGGACAACTCCTGCAACAGCGACAACAAACAACCCTTGAAGCATTACGAATGGCCTGGCAATCACACACACACACACACGCGCGCGCGCACACACACACACGCGCGCGCGCGCGCGCGTAGAAGAGAGAGAGAGAGAGAGAGAGAGTAAGGTGCAATAGCGAGGCAGAAACAGACACGGCCAGTCGCAGTCACAGAGACAAGAAAGAGTGAGAGATTGTTAATCAGTTTTGACGAAACGGAAAGATACGCATAAACATTGTTTTAAAAACACGCGCGCGCGCGCGCACACACACACAGACACACACACACAGGCATGCAGAGACAAGACACACAGAGAGAGGGAGGGGGCAACGTGGAGAAAGGAGTAGGACAGAAACACAGCCACACACAGAGACAAAGAGGAGTGAGAGAAAGTTAATTGTTCTTGACACAACGAAAAGATATGAACAACCCCGCTAATTTGTAACTTCCCATGACGCGAACCAGTGGCGCACCGAAGCGTGGTAAGACAACGCACCTGTGCTCTTCGTTTATTTACTGGACAAGCCATGCTCCTCTCAAAACGGCACGTGCCAAAACTGTTAGCAACTTTACCCCCACGGAGGGAATGTGTGTGTGTGTGTGTGTATGTGAAAGAGACAGGTGTATGGGTGTGGATGGCGGTGGGGGTGGGGGGTGGAGGAGTATATGCGCAATGCAAAGAAATTATTGTGGCGGACGTGTAAGATATACGACTCGGCCCGGGCTTTCATTGTTTTGCACACACACACACACACACACACACACGGACACATACGTACGGGCGTGCGCATACCCCCCCCCCCCCCACACACACCACACACACACACACAAACACACACACATACACACTCTAGCAGATATTCTTAAATATTTCTTCGCACCCATCCCACTTAACCTTTCTCAAGGTGTGGATCTTCTCCCCGCCACAAACACACACACACACACACTCACACACACACACACTCACACACACTAAGAGAGAGAGAGAGGCGGGGGGGGGGGGGGGGGGGGGAGAAGGTCAAGGGGCGCCGGCAATGGAAGAATTCTCGTCGCTCCATTTGTCGATCTTAAGTGAAGGTCCCTCGTCTTCCCTCTGTCCACCCCTGCTTGTTTGTTCCGCGTCGTCAACACAGCTCTAAGTACATGAAGCACCATTCCTGTGTGCAGGCGTATTTGTGTGTTGTTTTGTGTTTATTTGTGTGTTGTTTTGCGTTCATTTGTGTGTTGTTTTGTGTTCATTTGTGTGTTGTTTTGTGTTCATTTGTGTGTTGTTTTGTGTTCATTTGTGTGTTGTTTTGTGTTCATTTGTATGTTGTTTTGTGTTTATTTCTGTGTTGTTTTGTGTTCATTTGTATGTTGTTTTGTGTTTACTTCACACATTCATGGAGGATGTGTACTAGTAACAATAAACAAATGCCGTCTGCTATGAGGTTTGCGAATGGGCCCTAAAATAACACGGAATCGAGCATCTCGTCAGAGTTGCATAGCAACATCTGCATCATGCTTTTTACCAACAGCTACTGGGATCTTTGGTGGCAGGACATGGTCACAAACGAAGACTTGTGGAGAAGAGCCGGACAAGAGCCCACTGAAGATCAAATTAAGCGCAGGAAGTGGGGCTGGCTTGGCCATACCCTCAGAAAACCGGCATCCAGCGTTGTCCGCCATGCCTTGGGATGGAACCCACAGGGAAGACGCAAGAGAGGCCGACCTCGCACCACCTGGAGAAGATCAACGGAGGCGGAGACAACTCGACTGGGCTATTCCTGGGGCCAGCTGGGAGTCGCCGCCCGGGACAGGCAGAGATGGAGAAGGCTCGTGGATGACCTATGCTCCACTAGGAACCAACGGGAGTAAAATAACTGGAATCTTTACATTTATATCATCAATCGCCTGGGCCTTTGCGTAATTCAGGCGAGTCGCTGTGATCCACACACACACACACACACACACACACACACACACACACACACACAGTGTGTGTGTGGTGTGTGTGTGTGTGTGTGTGTGTGTGTGTGTGTGTGTGTGTTTGTATGTATGTATGTAGGAATAAATTTAAAACAGATATTTTTCAACAAAACAACAACAACAAAACAAACAAACCTAAATTCAAAGAAACCATACTCCTTCAGCTCTTTCCCGTTGAAAAGCCACTTCCCCTCTGAGACAAACAAGACACAGGCTGTGTTGACAGGCTTGAGGTCACAGAGAATGCTTCATCGTGTAGCGCCAGTAGTTTGCTTTCTCTGCACTTTGAATAGGTACCTGCCGCCTGTGACTAGTCCCTTTAAATCTGTGCTGTGATTTATACTTTCTGCGAGACCGCGTACGTGTGTGTGTGTGTGTGTGTGTGTGTGTGTGTGTGTGTGTGTGTGTGTGTGTGTCTGTGTCTGTGTGTTTTTCCCATGCGCTCAGGCACGCCTTTACGGTCTACAACAGATGCAACGAGAAATCGTGAAATCCTCCACTATCTTCGTCGAACGTGCGCTCTTTTCTAGAGGTACACACAAACAAGGTCTTCCTTTTTTTTCCTTTTATTTTTTTAATCAAATGTGTGTGTGTGTGTGTGTGTGTGTGTGTGTGTGTGTGTGCGTGCGTGCGTGTGTGTGTGTGTGTGTGTGTGTGTGTGTGTGTGTGTGTGTGTGCGCATGTGTGTGTGCGTGTGGTGTGTGTGTGTGTGTGTGTGTGTGTGTGTGTGTGTGTAGGCCTACGTGCGCGCGCACGTGCGCTTGTGTATGTGTATGTGTGTGCTCGTGTGAGAGTGCGCGTGCGAACGTATGCATGCGTTTCTGAGTGTTTGTTGTGCTCGTGTGCTTGCTTTATCACATGTGCGTCAATGCGTGCGTCGGTAGGCTAGGCCTACTCCGTGCGTCAATGCGTGCGTCGGTAGGCTAGGCCTACTCCCTGCGTCAATGCGTGTGTCGGCAGGCTAGGCCTACTCCCTGCGTCAATGCGTGTGTCGGCAGGCTAGGCCTACTCCCTGCGTCAATGCGTGTGTCGGTAGGCTAGGTCAATGCATGTGTCGGCAGGCTAGGCCTACTCCCTGCGTCAATGCGTGTGTCGGCAGGTTAGGCCTACTCCCTGCGTCAATGCGTGTGTCGGCAGGCTAGGCCTACTCCCTGCGTCAATGCGTGTGTCGGCAGGCTAGGCCTACTCCCTGCGTCAATGCGTGTGTCGGCAGGCTAGGCCTACTCCCTGCGTCAATGCGTGTGTCGGCAGGCTAGGCCTACTCCCTGCGTCAATGCGTACGTCGGCAGGCTAGGCCTACTCCCTGCGTCAATGCGTGTGTCGGCAGGCTAGGCCTACTCCCTGCGTCAATGCGTGTGTCGGTAGGCTAGGTCAATACGTGTGTCGGCAGGCTAGGCCTACTCCCTGCGTCAATGCGTGTGTCGGCAGGCTAGGCCTACTCCCTGCGTCAATGCGTGTGTCGGCAGGCTAGGCCTACTCCCTGCGTCAATGCGTGTGTCGGCAGTCTAGGCCTACTCCCTGCGTCAATGCGTGTGTCGGTAGGCTAGGGAGTCAATGCGTGTGTCGGTAGGCTAGGCCTACTCCGTGCGCGCGCGAATGTAAAGCACTGGCATGACAGGCGTAGGTGCTGAGCCTGGCGTGTGCTCGTCCGTGCTTGTGTGTGTGTGTGTGTGTGTGTGTGTGTGTGTGTGTGTGTGTATGTGTGTGTGTGTGTGTGTGTGTGTGTGTGTGTGTGTGTGCGAGCGCGCGTGCGCATGTGTGTGCGTGCGTACGTGTATGTGTGTTCACGTGCGTCGTTTTATACGTGTGTGTGTAAAATGTGCGTGCGAGCGAGAAAGGCGAGGATTGGGATGAGGTGAGGTGAGGTGAGGTGAGGTGGATGGGGTGGCCCCTGTTTGTGTGTGCCCCTGCTCGCAGTGAAAGGCGGCGGTCCTGGCGGCCACAGCGCTGCGACAGCTCCTCAGCCACCCATCTCTCCGGGCCCCCGCTCGCTCCCGGCCGCCACGCCTCATTTCACAGGCAAATTGGCCCGGCCGCCATTCGGGGGCCCATAAAGCGCCTCAACCGACTAAAATGAAACCTATGTGCCACAAATACTCTCTCGCCCTCTCGCGACTTGCCGCGGCGGCGACGGCGGCCAAAGGGTACAGGAAAGGGGAGGGGGAGGAGGGGGGAGGGGGAGGAGGGGGGAAAGAAAGGGTGGGAAGGGGGGAGGGGGAAGAAAAAGTCCCGCCAATGACTGGTGGCTCTGAAAAGAAAAAAAAAAAAGGAAAGTGAAGAAGACGGAGAAAGAAAGAAAGAAAGAAAGAGCAAAAGCCTCCGCCCCCCACCCCCCTCAGCCTCCCTCTCTTCCTCTACTCCCCCCGAAAAGTGAAAAGGCCGACGAAGACTGGTAGGTTGACATAATGGGGGGCTGTGAAATAAATACAGGCGCTTGTACACCCCGTGAAGAGCCAGCCTACACCAGGCCCCGGCAAAGCAGGCAGCTCCGTCCCCAGTCTCTCCCCGCATTCACTGGCCCACCTCAAGGGATCTATCCCCCCTCAAAGGGAAATGTTAATTAGAGAAGATCCACGCTTGCAAAGACGACAATTTGATGGCAGTCAAGAGAGAAACACCGCGGCGTCGGCGACGACGACGACGGCGACGACGACGACGACGGCGACTGACTGGGAGGGGGGAGGGGGAGGGGGTAAGACGGCGGAGAGGAGAGACAGAAAAGAGGAGGAGGGGGAGGAGAGTGAGAGCGTGCGTGCCTCTTTCATGTTAACACAGCTTGAAATGCATTGACGAACGCTTGCTATGATCTACGGGGCTGACAACGCCAAAGAAAAGAGGAAATCCCGCGCCTCACAAAACGAGAGGGGGAAAATAAAAAAATTTTTTTTAAAAAGGAGAAAAAGAAAGCGACAAAACGCGTGCATACAAACTACAGGCAGCCGGGATGTCCTTCATACTAATTAGCATGACGCCTCCAATAAATCCTCGACATGTTCAACTGGTGGTTGGAAACACAATGAACCCATAATCACGAATGGCTCAGGACCACAAGCAAACCTCTCCCCACCCCCACCCGCCTGTTGGCGCCGTTGCAGACAAAACTCGAGGTTTGTCGAATGGTGTGCAATGACCGTGTGGATGGGTGGCGGTGTTGGCTGCAAGTGACGCGTGTCGCTGACCGCGCCCAACTAGCATAATAATAATGATAAGAACAACGATAAACAGTGTTTTCATATCGCATTCTAGTGGAACACTACCCGTTGCGCTTTCAGGCAACATTCGTTCTGTCATTTATTTGCGAAAGTAACCTACTGAACAACAGTAGTGTATGTGTGGTGAAAAAACCGCAGCTTACATGTTTTGTTTGGACTCTGGGGTTTTCGTTCTGCTGTAAAAGGAGGCCAGGTGGGCCTCACGTAGTAGGGGAGTTCAAGTAGTTACGGCTGTAAACCTGAAGGAATGCTCACAAAATGATTTTGAGGCTTCGCTTTGGGACCTACGGGAGTCTTTGACAATAATACCGGACATTACGCTGTGACTGGTACGCGCGGAGAGAAGCAGACATGTTGGACAGAAGCGTGTGACCAAAGCGAGAAAAGTTGATGCATGCAGAGCCTGCTTTATCGGCAACGGCCTCCACAGGCACAAGTGAAAGTCTTTCAATAGTGGTGTCATTTAGGACGAAACGCCTGGCTCTATTTTGAACTAGGCCAGACCTGAGATATTTGCTCTATGGCCAAACCACAGTACAGAATTACGGTAACTGTGCCGATAAGTAATATTTCGTAGTCTGACAAGTCTCGCCGTTTCATCAGTTGAAAGCGACTGTCGAACTGACGCAATGTGACAATACAAGGGAAAACTGAAAGTTGGCTTCCTTACACGCAAACTCACAAAATGTGCTCTCTCAATTTCCTCGGGCAACGTATGACACTCACATCGGTAGGCACCGACGTCCTAAATGCAGTCCTGGACACAGAGGGTCAGTCTCATGCAGACTCTATGCGCATTAGTCATTGTCAAGTGCGTGAAACCTCCCACAAAAGGCATTAAACGCTTAGAGGCAAAAGGGGCGTTGTACATAGTATACAAATAGGTAATAGAACCATTAACAAGTATGCCTTACCCATCGCACACGGTCGAACTGTGTCAAGGAGGACGAAGCGGTCAGGTAACAGATGGCACCTAAGGTAGTAAGGAGTTCGGACCTGCCCGACAGCGAAAGGGGAGAGGAACATAACCACTAGGACCTCGGTGCACCAAGTGAGTGCTAAATACTCAGTCAGCTGAGGTTCTTTTGTAAACAGTCAGTGAAGAGCAGGAGTCTTGGACTCGTTCGGATGGTATTGCCGTGGGTCACTGGGTTGGTTCTATTGTCAGGCTGGTTGAACGCGCGTGGATGTTGTTATCGTAGCCCTCTTTAAGATAATTACTGTGTTAAAGTGGCCTCCGAAGTCGGCGGGAATTTTCGATGTCCATCTGGTGCCAAGTGTTTGTTTGCTAATCAATTAGGTAGGGATGTGTGTAAATGCAGATGTGTGGAGAATGTAGCGAATGGAGAATTCACAGCACTTGTGAACTAGGGGTTTGAGAAGCAGCATGGACAAAGGCATGGCCCGAAGGGGAATCCTTTGTTTCCATTCCTATATAAAGTGAGGGAGAACAACGAGAAAAAAAAAGAACACCAGGAGAGAGAGAGAGAGAAGGCAGAGGAGAGAGAGAGAGAAGAGAGAAGGGTGGGCAGGACAGAGAACGGGTCGAGAGAAACGTGGTCTGGGAGATAGAAAAGACAGCAAAGTCTTAGGGAAAAGACAAGCTGGAAGAGAAGAAAACTAAGTTTGAAGCCCAGAGGTGGGTGAAGACAGACAAACTGAAATTGAACCCAGAGGTGGGTGAAAGAGACGAAGAAGAAGAGTTCTACGTCGAGATCCCAGAGACGACCACGAAGACCCAGTCCTGAAACCTGGAGCCAGTCAACCAAGGGCCTCACCATCAAGCAGTGCTGAAGAGGACGTGAAGAGACTTTTCAAGAACTGTGGTGTGGTGTGAAAGCGTGGTTGTGTGTGTGAAAACCTGGCCAGGTAAGAAGTCATTTTTATTATAACCCGGGATTAGGAAGTATTGATCTTTTATGTGTTGATTTGTTCATTTTGTGTAATTGGATTTTTCATGTTTGATTATAGTAGCATAGAAATTGGATTTCTTGTGCTCAGTCGTGTTAGGAGAGAAACGAATGCGTGACATCCCATTCCCAGAGAGAGGTGAATGTTTGGTGGGCGCATGAGTGTGCATATGCGTGTATGAGTGCAAAGATAACCTTGGTGTGTTAAGCCTGACCAATAATACATCAACTTAGTGCACTTAAGCAATACCATCACGATTTCCCCCGTCTTGGACAAAGTGGCGAGCCTGCCAGGATTGCATGGCCCAAATTAGTCTCAGGCGGGAAACAAAGTGAGTACTAGAGTAGTACTTGGTCGAAGCGTCCACTAAAGGCAATTTTCAATTAGCTCTTCTAATTATTTCCTTTAGTTCTTTGAGTGTTGAGTATTGACTTGTGTGTAGGGTGGTTGTATTAATCAAAGGTCGTTCAGAGAAACGAAGAACGAGGTTCTAGTCTTAACTCTCACAGAAGCTGTGGTTTAAGATTAAGGCTCCTTTGTGTTGGGAACACTACCACTGGTTGGTGTACTCGTAACGTTTAGTAGATAAACTGTGTATTAACTTTTTCCGGGTCTATAAGAGTAACTGTTTTAGTGGTGCTGAAACATATTGAAAAAGAAATGGCTGAAGAAAGTTTTACCCCCATAGAAAAACTAGTAAGTTTGGGGAAAGAAATGGGATATACAGGAGATGAACTGCGTAATTCATTTGAAACTCAGCAAAAGACTGAGAGAGATGAAAGGGCTGAAAGAAGGAAATTTGAAAAGGAACAGCTAGCAGCTGTCAAAAGAAATCTAGAGGCAGAAACCGCTGCGTCAAAGGCTAAAGCAGATGCAGAGTGTATAGCGGCCAAAGCGAGAGCAGATGCAGAGAGTGCAGCTGCTAAAGCGAAAGCAGATGCAGCAGATGCAGAGAGTGCAGCTGCCAGAGCGAGAGCAGAAGCGGAATCAGAGATTTTAGCCAAACAAATTGAGTTGGAAAGAATAAAGTCTGAAAATCGTAGTGAAATAGACACCAGTTCTGAGTCAGTAGGCCGCAGACTAAGTTGCGCACCTAGACTTAAACTCCCACTTTTCAGAGAAGAAACTGATTCGATTGATGCCTATATCAGTCGTTTTGAATCGTTTGCCGAGCACGAGGGCTGGCCCGAAGATGACTGGGCAATAAACCTGTCTGCCTTGTTGACAGGTCGTGCGTTACACACTGTTTCCACCTTACCCAAAGGTGATCAGAGGGATTTTGACAAGGTGAAACAAGCAGTACTAAAGGCATATGATTTGACTGAAGAAGGTTTTAGGCGTAAGTTTCGCGAGGCGAGAATCGAACAGGGTGAGACATACACACAGTTCGGAGTTAGACTGGATCACTATTTCAACAAGTGGGTAGAACTTAGCGGAGTGGACCGTGATTTTGAAGGCCTCAAGACACTGGTGATGAAGGAACAGATACTTGATGGTTGTGGGACGGGCCTCACAATCCACATTAAGGAAAAAGGTGCAACCACAATAGCTGAGGTACTTGAGACGGCAGAGACTTACCGGGAAGCGAGGCGTGATTTGCCTGAACAAGAGGAAAGCCCGGAAGCATATTCAGAGGATAGCAGGCTAGCACATGACTCACACGATGAGTCAGTAGTACACACCCGTAGGCCCACGACGTCACGTGAGCAAACAAGGGTGAAAACTAATAGCCACGTGGCTAGGAATGAGCGTACCTGTTTTCTGTGCAATAAGACAGGACACTTGGCTAGAGACTGCCGATTTAGACCTCAGAAAGCTGCAGCAATGAGGGTCAGGCCAAGTGAGAGACAGGTAGAAAAAGATGAAAAAGATGACAGTGTTATTTTGTCTGGATTGTGCTGTGTGTTCACAGATTCAGGCGATAACATGGATGTGCACAAAGGCAGAGTAGGGGACAATGTGGTTAGTGTCATTAGAGACTCTGGGTGCACAGGGATAATGGTGAAGGAATCCCTGGTTGAGAAGGGACAATTCACAGGTAAAACACAGAGGTGTAGACAAATAGATGGAACAGTAGCAGAATTCAAAACGGCACTGGTGTTCATTGATACACCATTCTATAGTGGAGTCGTACAGGCTTTGGCTGTTCCAAAGCCACCGTATGATTTGGTAATTGGGAACATTTCAGGAGCACGTGGGTACGAAAACCCAGACCTTGATTTCTGTGTCGAATCAGAGAAAAGGAATCACGTGAGGAAAACGCCCCAGGCAGTCAAACACTCCAGAAAGCATTGGAGCGTGTCCGGCGAGACCTGCCGCACTCACTTACGGGCAGAACAAAAGGGCGATTACTCGCTCAGAAAACTGGTTGGTTTTGCTCACAGAGGGCAGAAGAAAAATGTTCAAGAGGGTACAATCGGGTTCGAGTTAGAGAACGGCATATTGTACCGAACTTTTACTCATTCGCGTTCGGGAAAAACGAAGAAGCAGATCGTTGTACCTACGAAACGCAGAAGGGCGGTGATGTCCGAAAATCATGTGACGTCAGCCTCGGGCCATCTCGGTAGAAAGGCCACACAAAAGGTTGTGACGCGAGAGTACTACTGGCCCGGTATCCTTGGCGATATCAGGCGTTTCTGTGCACAATGCAGCACATGCCGAGGGGCACGGCAAGGTGTGTGTACAGGAAGGGGGATCGGACGGGTCTCACAAAAAGGGGACGATAGCCCAAATTAAAATGGTCGGGTGAAAAGTCGAGTAGTGTGTGCGTGTGTCTCTTTGCCGTGTCGTGTATGCATGGTGGCAAACATAGCACGTGGCTGGTTGCGGGCCACGTGTATGAAGAGAAAGGGAGAGAATTTCCGTAGAAACATAATGTTGATCTATATATGGCCACACTACTTAGAGCTGGTGGAAGTTTCAGACTGGTGTTGATATTTGCTTGGTTTTTAGTGTGTATGTATTGATTTTTCTCTAATTTTGTTGCAAAATAAATCTTGCGTGCGTTCTCTGGTGTAAGTAGGCTTATTAGAGGCCTAGATTAAAGTTGGTTTAAATGAGAGAATTGTGAGAGTTTCAGCTCCTTGAATGTGTTTTAGCCAATGCAGGGCATTGTCTTGAAGTGGGGGGAATTTGTCAAGTGCGTGAAACCTCCCACAAAAGGCATTAAACGCTTAGAGGCAAAAGGGGCGTTGTACATAGTATACAAATAGGTAATAGAACCATTAACAAGTATGCCTTACCCATCGCACACGGTCGAACTGTGTCAAGGAGGACGAAGCGGTCAGGTAACAGATGGCACCTAAGGTAGTAAGGAGTTCGGACCTGCCCGACAGCGAAAGGGGAGAGGAACATAACCACTAGGACCTCGGTGCACCAAGTGAGTGCTAAATACTCAGTCAGCTGAGGTTCTTTTGTAAACAGTCAGTGAAGAGCAGGAGTCTTGGACTCGTTCGGATGGTATTGCCGTGGGTCACTGGGTTGGTTCTATTGTCAGGCTGGTTGAACGCGCGTGGATGTTGTTATCGTAGCCCTCTTTAAGATAATTACTGTGTTAAAGTGGCCTCCGAAGTCGGCGGGAATTTTCGATGTCCATCTGGTGCCAAGTGTTTGTTTGCTAATCAATTAGGTAGGGATGTGTGTAAATGCAGATGTGTGGAGAATGTAGCGAATGGAGAATTCACAGCACTTGTGAACTAGGGGTTTGAGAAGCAGCATGGACAAAGGCATGGCCCGAAGGGGAATCCTTTGTTTCCATTCCTATATAAAGTGAGGGAGAACAATGAGAAAAAAAAGAACACCAGGAGAGAGAGAGAGAAGGCAGAGGAGAGAGAGAGAGAAGAGAGAAGGGTGGGCAGGACAGAGAACGGGTCGAGAGAAACGTGGTCTGGGAGATAGAAAAGACAGCAAAGTCTTAGGGAAAAGACAAGCTGGAAGAGAAGAAAACTAAGTTTGAAGCCCAGAGGTGGGTGAAGACAGACAAACTGAAATTGAACCCAGAGGTGGGTGAAAGAGACGAAGAAGAAGAGTTCTACGTCGAGATCCCAGAGACGACCACGAAGACCCAGTCCTGAAACCTGGAGCCAGTCAACCAAGGGCCTCACCATCAAGCAGTGCTGAAGAAGACGTGAAGAGACTTTTCAAGAACTGTGGTGTGGTGTGAAAGCGTGGTTGTGTGTGTGAAAACCTGGCCAGGTAAGAAGTCATTTTTATTATAACCCGGGATTAGGAAGTATTGATCTTTTATGTGTTGATTTGTTCATTTTGTGTAATTGGATTTTTCATGTTTGATTATAGTAGCATAGAAATTGGATTTCTTGTGCTCAGTCGTGTTAGGAGAGAAACGAATGCGTGACATCCCATTCCCAGAGAGAGGTGAATGTTTGGTGGGCGCATGAGTGTGCATATGCGTGTATGAGTGCAAAGATAACCTTGGTGTGTTAAGCCTGACCAATAATACATCAACTTAGTGCACTTAAGCAATACCATCACGATTTCCCCCGTCTTGGACAGTCATAGACATCAATGAATTTATCTCTTTACTGTCAAATACGTCTGTATTTGCCTGTTCGTTAAACTAAACACCTCATCTCCTCCTCACTAACTCCTTCAAACTTTCCGACTATTGTTGACAAGGCCTGGGTTGCAGTCATCTCTTCATCAAGCAAAACCTGTGGCCTTGTTTTTAACACACCAGTCTTCACGGCAGTTGGCAGCCACACTGCACAGCTGGCCTGCACACCCCCGCCCCCTTCTCCCCCTTCCCTTCCCTATCAGTTACCCTCCACCTCCTCCCAGAAAAGAACCATTGATGCAGTTCGCTCCATGCACCGAGTGAAGAAAAAGCTCTCTGCGGTTGCTTTTCACCATTTGAGGTCGCTCCATACACCGGGTGAAAAAAAAGCTCTGTGCGTTCTCCTTTCACCATAGGAACATTATTGCGAGATGAAACACCTATAAACTTGGTAAACCGCTCAAGAGAGTTTGTAGTGTTTCAAGTGA
This sequence comes from Conus canariensis, assembly GCA_033310375.1. Classification (NCBI taxonomy): domain Eukaryota; kingdom Metazoa; phylum Mollusca; class Gastropoda; order Neogastropoda; family Conidae; genus Conus; species Conus canariensis. The sequence goes on along the minus strand of CM065714.1, from coordinate 29,213,479 downwards.
CAAAGCTATCCTGCACAATATCATGTCTGAGTTTGTAGTGTTTCAAATGACAAAGCTATCCTGCACAATATCATGTCTGAGTTTGTAGTGTTTCAAATGACAAAGCTATCCTGCACAATATCATGTCTGAGTTTGTAGTGTTTCAAATGACAAAGCTATCCTGCACAATATCATGTCTGAGTTTGTAGTGTTTCAAATGACAAAGCTATCCTGCACAATATCATGGCTGAGTTTGTAGTGTTTCAAATGACAAAGCTATCCTGCACAATATCATGGCTGAGTTTGTAGTGTTTCAAATGACAAAGCTATCCTGCACAATATCATGGCTGAGTTTGTAGTGTTTCAAGTGACAAAGCTATCCTGCACAATATCATGTCTGAGTTTGTAGTGTTTCAAGTGACAAAGCTATCCTGCACAATATCATGTCTGAGTTTGCAGTGTTTCAAGTGACAAAGCTATCCTGCACACTATCATGTCTGAGTTTGTAGTGTTTCAAATGACAAAGCTATCCTGCACAATATCATGTCTGTTTCAGTCTTCGTCTTCACGAAAATGACATTTCAACATCAAAACTCCAATTCTAAACAGACGCCAGTATTCTTCAAAGGTATCCAAGAAAAGAATGCTACGATGTTTTTTTGTTTTTTTCGATCAGACGACAAATCTTTTAAGAAAACAATCACGCTAGAGCTTTTTCTACCACGTTTCGTTGCATGTCAGCACATCCTATATTTACCGATATTCCTTCTACTGCCTTAAACATAACCAAGCCGACCACACAGGCCCATTAGGACTGCATGTCAGAGAAAAGTGTAGAAAGTAAAATAATGACAAATGTCACAAAACATTATTGTTGTTGTGTGCAATTACCTTCTCCGCTCCTCTTTTTCCAGAATGAAAAAGAACCGTCAAATAAATGTACAACGCAGAACTTTTTTCATGAACGTTTCATATACCGGAGATAAGAAAAGTGACTATACGTGCAGTGTGTGTGTGTGTGTGTGTGTGTGTGTGTGTGTGTGTGTGTGTGTCACTTGGACACTTTCAGCTGTTAACAGCGGGAACTGATCTGACTTGGGGCCGTTGTTCCACGTGAACGCGTGGCAACGAGCGCAGAGGGTTTAACGCGTGTCAGTCAGTCTCCACTTCGATCGCTTCCCATTTAAAGGGCGGTGTCAAACCGTATCGCTGCCAGTCAAGTTTCACGCATTCACGCACACATGTGCTTACACAGCGTATGTACACTCAGACACATGTAGGTGCACACCACACACACACACACACACACACACACACATCTAAAATTACCAACATTGAAAAGACATAAAACTGAAGGTAACACATGCACGCACGTGCACACACACACACAAACACGCGCACGCACAAGCTCGCACTCACGTACGCACACACATGCTTGCATGCACGCACGCACACGTCTAAAATTACCCATATTGAAAAGACATGAAAGTGAAGCTCATACACACACACAACCATGCGTGCGCACGTGCGCACATACATGCATGCGCGCGCGCAAACACACACACACACACATTTATGCGCGCGCATACGCACGCACACCATAAGAAAAGAGAGGGGAGGGGGCGGTGGAGTGAAAAAGGGAAGATGAGGTGAAGGTGATCTTCGGTCTGAGGCTCAGCATGGTCACGACGATCAACTTCATCGCACGACAACAGAACTGACCGGACGATCAAGTCCCTACGGCTGTGAGACAAGGGCCAGATCGACGAACGTTGACACAGCAGTCAGTACCCGAGATCGGCAGAGCCGCGTATCCTCGAGGGGGGGGGGGGGGGGGGGGGGCTTCGTGACTGAACTGAAGCGTATGCGGTACTGCGATGATTTTTGGCAGCGACGGGACAAAATGCCGGGTGTGGTTGTGCCCGGGAGTTCCCGAAGGAGCAACATGGGAGTAATGCAAACCGAGGGGGCGGACAAATACAACAGCATATTTTTCTCTGCATAAAACATTCTTTAAAAAAAATAACTGACTTTTGCCTCAGACCGATCTTGGCGGACCACGGGACATGTTATTCAGCGAGCCAAACAGGAGAAATGAATGTGTGTGCGCTTCTTTGCTTTTATGCCTATATCTCAGTCCATCATGAAAGCAGAAGCATGCCTTAAGCGAATTTCATTAACCCCTTACGTACCGAATTCTTTCATGTCACTTTGAATTTTTGTTTTTCGTGTGTGTGTGTGTGTGTGTGTGTGTGTGTGTGTGTGTGTGTGTGTGTGTGTGTGTGTGTAAAATATCGACATATCTTGCTATGTGACGTTGATTGGAGATTAACACAAAAGGTAAAGATTTCTTTTTCAGAGAGAGAGAGAGAGAGAGAGAGGGAGAGAGAGAGACGCAAAAAATATAAAATAAAATAAATAAATAGATAAGTAAGAAGAGAGATGGTACTTCTATTCAGCTTGTAGCAAGCTTGGCGAGTTTTTCAACAGACCGTAAACAGCTGTCGCCTGTTTACGCCCATTTACGACCAGAAACAACCGATTTACACAACTATCGAAATAAACATTTGGTTCTTTTTACATTGTTCCTGTTCCCTTTAAACAAGTGTGTCATTTAAGATGTTAAATTTAATTTCAGGACCAAAATCGGAGCACTTGCTTCTTTCTTTGAAAATGACTCGAATATTTGAAAGTATTATTACTTAGAACTAAATTCATGTATATTTCAAAGCAGAACAACGTTAAAATGAAACAATTTGTAAAATCAAGTCTAGACTGAAACATAAAATGGGATATTTACCTGAGAAACAGCTGTTCAATACACATTTACTTCATATTGGTGCAATCCGTTAGTAATTACTGTAATTTTACACATTGGTGAGAAAATCTGACCAGAGCTCTAAAGCACTAGAAGCAAAACATAAAGGAGTGAGGGGGGGGGGGGGGGGGGGGGTCCAGCTCTCGCGACTTTTCATATTCATTTTGTGCGTGCTTTGTTTCCCGTTTGTCAAGAGTGGGTAAATCTGGACTTTACATGGGTCCGTAATTAAAATTTAAAAAAAAAAAAGCACACAAGAAAACTCGGGACTTTACAGCAAATTGAACACCACGTGATTTTTTTGGAATGGCGGAAGTTACGAATTTCTATATAGTTTGATGATCGTCTACATGCGTATGTTTCGGTCATGATATAATTGCTGGGATTAATATTCCTACTAAGCACGCTGTCCTCACCCCTCCTTCCCCCTCCCCTTTCCGTTTCCCGCTGTCTCTCTCCTATTTGACAGTCCCTGCTGGACTGCGGTGTCCCCTATCTACTGTCAGTTCTGCGGTGTCCCCTATCTACTGTCAGTTCTGCGGTGTCCCCTATCTACTGTCAGTTCTGTGGTGTCCCCTATCTACTGTCAGTTCTGCGGTGTCCCCTATCTACTGTCAGTTCTGCGGTGTCCCCTATCTACTGTCAGTTCTGTGGTGTCCCCTATCTACTGTCAGTTCTGCGGTGTCCCCTATCTACTGTCAGTTCTGCGGTGTCCCCTATCTACTGTCAGTTCCTGGACGGAGGTTTCTGCTATGCCCATCTACCTACCCGACCAACGCTGGACTGGTGTCTCCCCTGTTTACCTGATAGTGCCTGGACCACAATCTCTCCCTTACCTGACACCTGGCAGTAACTGGTACCTGACAGTATCTCATTGTCCCTGGACTGCGGTGTCTCCCATGCCTACCTACCCGACCAGCGCTGGACTGGTCCCTCCCCTGTCTACCTGATAGTGCCTGGACCACAATCTCGCCCCTACCTGATACCTGACGGTGACTGGACCTCTGTCCCTTGTCTATCTGACATTTCCTGCCCCCCCCCTCCCCCACCCCTTCCTGACACTCCAGGGCCCAGTCTCTCCCCCGTCTACTTTACAGTCCTTTACTGCTCTCTCTCCCTTATTTACCCAACAGTCCCTGAACCGCCGTCTCTTTCCTGTCAATCTCACAGTCCTTAGACTGTTGTCTCCCTCCCCTGTCTACCTGACAGTCCCACAACTGCTGTCTCTCCCATGTCTACCTGACAGTCCCCAAACTGCTGTCTCTCCCCTGTCTACCTGACAGTCCCACAACTGCTGTCTCTCCCCTGTCTACCTGACAGTCCCCAAACTGCTGTTCTCCCCTGTCTCCGTGACAGTCCCCAAACTGCTGTCTCTCCCCTGTCTACCTGACAGTCCATCTCTCCCCTGTCTACCTGACAGTCCCTGGACTTCTGTCTCCCCCCTGTCTACCTGACAGTCCCCAAATTGCTGTCTCTCCCATGTCTATCTGACAGTCCCCAAACTGCTGTCTCTCCCCTGTCTACCTGACAGTCCCCAAATTGTTGTCTCTCCCATGTCTATCTGACAGTCCCCAAATTGCTGTCTCTCCCCTGTCTACCTGACAGTCCCCAAATTGCTGTCTCTCCCATGTCTATCTGACAGTCCCCAAATTGCTGTCTCTCCTATGTCCATCTGACAGTCCCCAAACTGCTGTCTCCCCCTGTCTACCTGACAGTCCAAAAACTGCTGTCTCTCCCCTGTCTACCTGACAGTCCCTGGACTGCTGTCTCTCCCCTGTTTACCTGACAGTCCCCAAACTGCTGTGTCTCTCCCCTGTCTACCTGACAGCCCCAAACTGCTGTCTCTCCCCTGTCTACCTGACAGTCCCACAACTGCTGTCTCTCCCCTGTCTACCTGACAGTCCCACAACTGCTGTCTCTCCCCTGTCTACCTGACAGTCCCACAACTGCTGTCCTCCCCTGTCTACCTGACAGTCCCACAACTGCTGTCTCTCCCCTGTCTACCTGACAGTCCCACAACTGCTGTCTCTCCCCTGTCTACCTGACAGTCCCACAACTGCTGTCTCTCCCCTATCTGTCAGTCCCTGGACTGCTGTCTCTCCCCTGTCTACCTGACAGTCCCACAACTGCTGTCTCTCCCCTATCTACCTGACAGTCCCCAAACTGCTGTCTCTCCCCTGTCTACCTGATAGCCCCACAACTGCTGTCTGACAGTCCCTGAACTGCTGTCTCTTCCTTGTCCGATAGTCCCTGGACTGCTGTCTCTTCCCTGTCTGATAGTCCCTGGACTGCTGTCTCTTCCCTGTCTGATAGTCCCTGGACTGCTGTCTCTTCCCTGTCTGATAGTCCCTGGATCGCTGTCTCTTCCTTGTCTGATAGTCCTGGCTGTCTCTCCCCTGTCTACCTGACAGTCCCAGACCCACTGTCTCTCCCCTGTCTACCTGACAGTCCCAGACCCACTGTCTCTCCCCTGTCTATGTTACAGAGCGCACAGTTCGTGTTACCCTCGTTCCTTTCACACCAGGAGCCCTACTTCGTCAAGACAATTGACAGGGAAACATCGGTCATCGTTGTCCGGGTTCTCTTGAATTTCACGCGCTTGGGGGGAAAAATCATTTCCTACTCCCAATGGCAAAACGGTGGGACTGGGGGGGGGGGGGGTGAAGGGGTGAGGGGGTAATCCACAAAGGGGTGTTGTGTGTCCCCTCTGATAACACTCGTGTCCCCTCTCTGACAGATAATCACAGAGCGATGGACCGGGGCGGCTAGATATCCTACCTGTGTGCGATTCCCTTTCCCGGGGGCCGATTCGCCTTGATGCCTAATCCCCCCTCCCTGACAGGGTCATGGGGAGGAAGCGGGAGGCAGGTCGTTAGACTTGGAGGGGAAGGAAGATCCGGGGCTGTTTGACTGGGATTAGCCCGTGGTGGCTCCCCTCTTCAGCAGGGACCCCGCGTGCCAGAAAACAAGTCCTGTTACAAGTCTCCCCCGGGTCTGACAGGGCCACTCCAGCACTCTTTATCACGCAACCACTAATCCACCGCAGGCAGCCCCAGGTGTAAAACATGGAACACCACCAGCTTGCTGCGCTTCCCCCCGCCACATCACACTGTCTGTACTCCTCTTCCTTGTCGATGATCCAGCCTGCTACTTCCCCCCACCACATCATACTGTCTGTACTCCTCTTCCTTGTCGATGTCCAGCCTGCGTTCTTTCACAGCTCTCACACACATAATCCTACACTGGACTGGCGCTCCACACACACACACACGCAAAAAAAACAACAGAGTTCTGACACACAACGAACACTACACTGTGGGCAAAATGAAGAATAAACATCCTGAAACTCCACGAATTATTGTTTACTGATTGACAAAAAAAATTACGTTCTTGATGACTTGTGAAACAAACAGGCACACGAAAAGATGCAAAGAAAAATGAAAAGAAAAAAAGGAGAGATTCCGACTGCTGATCAATAGATGGCCTTCCTCTTCATACAGAACAGTCCACGTGATATCTCTGTTGTGCTTCTCCCATGTTCGGAATACAGTCATGGACAGATTAAGGTCCTACCAGCTGTAAGCTCTTACAGACACAAGGCGTCTGGGTGAATTTCACCCCTTTTAATATAGGGTCACTTCATCCTGTACACACCTTCCTTTCGCTGCGCTCTTGTCTCTCAACTTCCCACATGTTTCACTCTACTTCTAGCGCGTATGCGCAGTGCGTGATCCGGCCATCTTGGCCAAAGAAGCGGAGGAATTTATGCAAAGGGGGAGCGGAAATTGGTGTCTCCTCCCCCCTCTTCCAAATCCAGTCCCTCTCCTCTCCCCATCCCCACTTCTGTGCCATTAACTATCCACGTTCAGAGGCCACCGTCACAATCGTTCTACTACCCCCTTCCCCCTCCTCTCATTCTCCAGTCTCACTTGTGCCCTCCGGCCCCTCCCCTCCCCTCCCCCACTTCCCCTCTTCTGTGTCAGCTGAAGCTTTTCAACGCTTACTGTACCCAGTATTTTAAAGTCTCAGAATCTACCTCAGCAAACTTTCAGTCGTTGTCCAACAAGAACGGTTCAAACAGCAGGACAGACTCGTCTCCTCGCCACTGGTCATCGGCTTTACCAACCTTCGCTGTTCTGCCTCTTCTCTGTGTGTGTGGTGTGTGTGTGTGTGTGTGTGTGTGTGTGTGTGTGTGTGTGCGCGCGTGCGCGCGCGCGCGCGTGCACTCGCGAGCTATGTGTATGTGTATGCGCGTGTTAGCCAAGTGGAAGTGTGTAAGCGCGCGTGTCCATGGATGTGCACGTGGTCAAGTGAGTACGTAAAAACAGTGTGTGTATGTGTGTGTGTGTGCGCGCGCGCGCGCAAATGTGTGTGTGTGTGTGTGTGTGTGTGTGTGTGTGTGTGTGTGTGTGTGTGTGTGTGTAGTGTGTGTGTGGTGTGTGTGTGTGTGTGTGTAAGTTGAGAGAGAGACAGAGTAAATGTGTCTGTGCTACAGAGAGAGAGAGAGAGAGAGAGAGAGAGAGAGAGAGGTTGAGTTTCGTGCTAATACGCGTACGGTACGCGCACGTGTTGTGTGTAAAACGTGCGCGCGTGCACGCTTTCTCAAGTGTGTTGTTCTGTCGCGCACGCGCGCGTGCGCGCGTGGTGTGTGCTGTGTGTGTGCGTGCGTGCGTGCGTGGTGTGCGTGTCGGCTTCTCAAAAAAACAAAACGAAAAAGGTGGTGAGGGAGGAGGAGGAGAAGGAAAGGGGAAGGGGGGAAGGCGACAGGCCCATCTCCTGGGAGGCAGGGTGAGCTTGGGTGACCAAGCCTGGCCGCCTAATGACCTGCGTCCTCTGCGCTTCCCTTCTTCCTCCTTTCTAACCCTCCTCCGCGGCTTGCTTCCTGCGGTTAGCCCCCCCCTTCTTTTTGGACCACTACTGATAGAGACCGCCACATCGCCACTGTTTAGCTTTCTGTCGTTTTTCTGTGGGTTCTGCCCCTCCCCCCCCCCTCCCCGCTACCCCCCCCCCCCCCCCTAATTCTTTCCTTGCTGTCTGCCATGGAGAGACGGTGTGTGTGTGTGTGTGTGTGTGTGTGTGTGTGTGTGGTGTGTGTGTGGTGGCGCGCGTGCGCGCCGCGTAAATAAATTTACTTCCAATTTGCAGTCACATACAGCTTGACAGTCAACGTCAAAATTTGAACAGAAACAAGCCAGTGCTTATAGCGTGTTATCTGCTTATGATTAGACTACATACGAGATGAAGTTGCTCTGTGTGTGTGTGTGTGTGTGTGTGTGTGTGTGTGTGTGTGTGTGTGAGAGAGAGAGAAAGAGAGAGAGAGACAGAGAGAGAGAGAGAGAGACAGGTAGGCAGGCAGGCAGACAAGCAGGCAGACAGATAAGCAGAGAGAGTGCACGTCTCGGCAGGTAATAAAAGTGTCTTAAGGATAATAGCAGGGTCAGATTCACGATGCAAGATAATCAAGGACTGATTATTCTTATTTCTCCACACACACACACACACACACACAACGCGAGAGAGAGAGAGAGAGAGAGGAGAGAGAGAGAGAGAGAGAGAGAGAGAGGCGCACACCTAAACTGACAAACACGCGTACTTGTACACATGTAAACACACTCGTACGCGCTAGCACGCACACACACACACACACACACACACACACACACACACACACACACACACACACACAACACAGAGTGAAAGAGATAGTGCGAGAGAGAAGGGGGAGGGCTGGGGAAGCCGGACAACAATGTCCAGTTGGACAGATTACGCCTGCGTGCACACAAGTACTGTAATGAAAACAATGAACTCCCAGAAGGATACCCACCTGGGCAAATACCCTGAAGCTTCAGACACGGGGAGAGAGACAGCGAACAGAAAGACATCATGAGAAATGAACAGAAGAAAAGTAACATGAGAAATAAAAAGAGATTTCAGAGAGAGAGAGAGAGAGAGAGAGAGAGAAGAGAGAGAGAACGGAAAATAAAAGCAAGCGGGACTGGAAGACGGAAGAAGAGAAGGAACGAGTAGATGGCAGAAGAGAACAGAAAATAGGAGAGTGAGTGAGTGAGACAGACAGACAGACAGACGGACAGTGAGCAGACAGCATAATCGCAGAAAAAAGGAAATGGTAGAGAAAATGGAGAAAAGAAAGAGAATAAAAACAAAGAAAGAGAACCGACGACAGGAGAACAGAAGGTACGAGCAAAGTCAGAAAAACGAGGGTGGAAATTCGACGACGAGGAAGAAAAAGAACTGTATCCCGGTATGATGCCCTTTTACATAGCACTGGTTTGTGATGAGATTTCAGTGCTTTCAAAGACTGGATGGTATCCATCAGAACCCACTCCTTCACTGCCTCTCTCCAGTGGGCCTAAAGAGTGACACAGCCTCAGAACCCTTCCGCCTCATCCTCTCTCTCTCTCTCTCTCAGATCTCACTGCAAAGACTTGCACATGGCCCGAGAAAGGACTGGGGAGATACGATTCAAGGGAGGGAGGGAGGGAGGAGACCGAGGGAATCCGTTTTCATCAATGGCTTTATTTCGTTAACCTTCTATCTTTCTTTCGTCCGCCCCACCCCCACATCCCCCTTCCCCTTTCTGGCTGTCAAGTCTTCGCTGCTGCAGTTCTTAACCGGTTAAATTTTGACAAACAATTCTCTTGCCAATACACGGCGCTGGACAAGGAAAGAAAATACAGCCAACAAAAGAGAGTTAACAACACAAGAAAAATAACAACAACAAAGCACTAGATTAACTGTGGCGTGTGCAGTTTTGTGAATATGTGTGTATGGGTGGAATCTTTAAGGCTGTGAACGTACTGATATGAGCGAAGGCGCGCACACACGGATATGAAATTTCCTGAATGAGCGCATGCGCGTCGGTCAGTGCGAGGCCTAGCAGAGTGAGAAAGACGGCATGGGAAACGAGGCCTGCAAGAAGACGCGGCAGGCCTACAGTTCCCAGCAGTGACGAACGATGGCCTCGGGACTGGGCCTGCACCAGGCCTCCTGTCAGCGAAAAAATTCATTCCACACATCAAACTTACCGAAAATGTATGAGTACTTGCGCCAAGGGGGAAAAAACAACAATGTACTTAATGTGAGACCGAGAAACGCACTCAAACGAGTGTAACAGGCAATCGGAGAAAGTTCCCCGGGCTGACCCGCTCGGGCGACAAATTGATCACAGTTACCGAGCACCATCCCACCTTGCTGCCATGCCTGCACACAACTCGGAACACAATCCCAACTGGAGTCACTCAGCTTACAACCTGAGGTGGAGGAGTTAAGAAGAAAAGACACGTTCGAATAAAACACGAATCCCGCCCTTAGTAAACCACACAGAGCAGCTTTATAGCGGAACAACATACGGGACCATGTACGATTAACAGCGGAGCGGAGCGGAGGACACAACAACCAAAAGAAACACGCTCATCGCAGAAGGCAAACTGCTGACAAAAGGGGAACAGAGGAGCGGTAACGACGTGGTGGCAGGGACTCGGAAGATCTTTCTGTCCCCGTCCTTGGTAGTGGCGGCTTGTGGGCTGTCATGGTGGCGCAGTGGTACAACACGAGCTCGCTGTCAGAAATTCCGAGTTCAAAATCTGCAGATTTCCCCCCATAAAACTGGCCACGGCCGCCACTTTCTGAACGTGTTGTCGTTCTGGTGGTATGAGTACAGAGTTGGATCGACTTCCTCCTCCTCCCCCCCCCCCTCCCGGAATGGTTATACTGATCCGTCGCAACACATTCGCTGGATGCGTTACATCTGACTGTCCTAGGCTATGGTGACGCGGTGGCTGTGTGGATGGAAGATACAATGGGTTGGCGACAGGGAGATGCCAGTGGTTACTTAAACCTCCGACCTCACAGAAAGGCAATTTTGCTGTGAGGACGTAAAACTCAACCATTCACACAAAGGCAACATACTCCGGCCACGACATGATCGCCCGCTGTGGCCACTCGTATAGCTCGGTGACAAAAGAAAGTATGGAAGACATGTAGGAAATGCAGAAGAAAAGTGTGTTCCCCGATACGGTGGTCAAATACGTCCAAAAGAGTCAGGAAAGTGTTGAGAACAGGCGTGTCAACAATAAAAGCAGAACACAGAATCACAACGATGATCTGTTTATAAAGGCTGATGAAACCTCATATCAAACCGTGTGAACTATACAACTTGTCGCTTCCAATTTCTGGGTAACAGACCACAAGAAACGCACAGAAAAAAAGCACGAGGTAACAACGAAATATGCCAAAACTGCAGGAGGGGTAAAGCTGCTCTACCCTCCCCCGTTGAAAAGTCACTGTCCCCTTCACAATATGACAGAAAAGCCTGGAACCAATAATCTACGTCCATTCCACACAGGATTAAGAGAACTGAAGGGGATGGGGAGGGAAGAGGAGAGAAAGGGTACGGGGTGGAAGCTCGAAGAGTAAATGAGTGAACTTTTATATATATATATATATATATAAGTAATCGGCACCAAACAGACCCAAGTGTGCTCTGAGAAATCATTCTTCCGACAACGCACACCACCCCCGCCCCCCACAAGATTAAAACCTGTCATGGCTTGACCCGGGATCGCCCAACAGCTCAAGTGGCCCATAACACACAGGACCGTTTTTGTGCCGGCCAGAGCAAGGACCTGTGCGGTCACGCTTGACCGGGGACCCTGCAGTGTTCTGTCCAAATACCATTAGCCCTCGGGGCCTCTTGCAGAGACACAATGGAGGGGGGGCACAGCGCGCGGACCCAGCACGCAAATTAGCACCCCGCTTGATTTACTGTCCGTAAACAACAACACAGAATCGAGGGGTAAGCCGCAACGCCTCACCTCCGTCCGACCCCACAGTGACACGACAACCCTGGGACCACTGGGTAGCCAGCGCCTCTGTTCTGACGTCCTGCTTGACCGACGTTCAACCCAGGACTGGTCCGCTGCTGTTTCCTTCTGATCTTTGAGGATGACTGGCAAACGTTTGTCACGTTGAATCGACGCGTCTGTTGTCACGTGACCAAACGTTTGCTTATTGAAGACAGCCGGTTTTGTTGTTGTTGTTGCAAGTTTACACTGTTAGCAGACATGTGTGAGAGGGTGCTGCTGGGATATTCTGTACTGTAACGCGATCACTGCTTCTCTCTCTCTCTCTCTCTCTCTCTCTCTCTCTCTCTCTCTCTCTCGCCCACCCCGCCCATGCAAAGGGAATTTTTACTTGTCTTTGACTGTCGTTCCGAGTTAGGTTTAGAACGTCATGTCCGTTTCCGTGTAGCCGTTGGCTCGTACCGTTTTCAACATTCTATGCATGAACATTGCCGAGAAAGGCATTTCTATCACGTTCGTTAGGTGACGTTCTTCGTTGATAATTCGTTTCAAACGTTTTCTGACTCGCACTGGACGCAACTTGGGACCAAACTTTTCAACCCAAGTGCCAGCCCGTTTCAATGCGGCGGGTTTCAATCAACTTCTTTCCATGTTTTCTGGTTGCGCGCTGACGTGCCGGTGCGTGCATGTTACTGGTCGGCTTCGCGGGTCAAAGTTCTCGTTCGTTTTCAGAAAGTCACCGAATTCAATTCAAGAAACACCTCGCCCCCCCCCCCCCCCCTCCACCCCCCGCCTTCCCCCTCCCCACCCCTATACCCACGCCACCCCCCTTTTAAGCTGTGCAAATCAACCAGACATGTATATATCTACTATACAGGGGAGAAGAGGTCGGGGTGAGGAGGAGGAAGAGGAAGGGGGGGGGGGGGGCATATGTGTCGGTAATTGTGCTCGCGGGCAATATAATGCCCGTACGGACCAAACGGCCCGTCCTGTCCTCTGGAATTGTTGGGCGAGAAACTGATCTGTATCGCTTTCTCCCCGGACGATCGTTCTCATAAATAATTCAGCAGGCAGGTCAGGCCAGGTAGAAGAGAGAGACTGGGACGGGTAGTAGTCGACACAGAGAGGGTGGAATGGCGGGTAGGGAGCGGGCCGGGTGTATGTGGAACAGGTAAGCCCACAATGGGGGGA
>CM065714.1:29183169-29195669 GCA_033310375.1 Conus canariensis | reverse complement strand
GGGAGAGCGAGAGCGAGAGCGAGAACAGAAATGTCTGTAATTTCTCGTAACTAATCTATACATAACAACATTAAAAAATCTTGACGATTATAAACGTTCGCATTTAGCAGTCCCATGGGCAATCGACCTTGAACTGCTACCACTCACAATAAACACAATAACCTCCAGGCATATGTTAGCATTCGAAACTAATAGTCATGCAGACAATAGAGCAGCACAGAGCCGGACACCTACAGAGCTTGTCAAATCCGTCAGGTCATACAGTTTACATGTAATAGACATAAGAGCACCTGGATTTGTCTTTGTGAAAATTAAATGAAAAAAGGGGGTGGGGGAGAAAAACAGTAAACAAAATCAACAAACAGAAGAGAGAAAACATTTTGCTTCAGCCTGTTAAGTCGAACTTTAAAAATTGGAGAAAAAAAAAAAGCGGGGGAGGGGGGTGGGGGGGGGGGGTGAAGAGGGGAGGGCTGCATGCATCTGACTCCTGGAAACCACCTCCACCACTGCAATTCAGTTGTATTCGGGAGAGTGCAGATCTTCGTCTGGGGCGGACGGATTCTGGATCCGTCCCTGCACCAAAATGCAGCAGCTTCGTCCTTGAGTCCACTCCATCTTTCCACAAAGTTTCAATAAAATCGGTCATTATTATTATGATTAACATTATCATTATTATTCTTATCATTATTATTATCATTATAAGTAGCAGTATTTTTGCTTAAGTTGATGACTGACAGATAAACAAACAGACGCTGAAGAAAACAAACCCTCCTTGGGGGGCGGGGGGCGGGGGTATAACCAAGCTACAACAGAAATTAAACGTGAAACCATTCTTAAAATTGCACATACACATGATCCAGAACCTGAATTCATTTCCACGGCCTCCCTTGGGTGATAAGGAGAAGTGCGTACGTTACCCACGCGTGGAAAAAAAAAAAAAGCTTTTGGACTTACACAGCAATCTAAGGAGAAAGAACAGAAGAAGTACTGAAAACGTTTTACACAAAAACGCTGAAATCAACAGAACATAAGTCAGTGTACACTAACAACTGTTGAATAACTCGAGCTATCTCATACCCACGGTGAAATGAACGTTTTCATTCTTCTCATTGTTTGTGGGAAAACTGATGACAACATTGAAAGAAATGTGTATATTTCCAAATGTATGGAGTTAGCAGCTTCTTTATACTGTGGAATAAAATGCAACTGAAAAAATAATATGACTCTAAGCCGATTTCATGAAAATCACATTTTTCAATTATTGTTTCATTTCTTGAAATTCACTGAAACTTCAATGTACTGACACAGAGACTGTCATCGTTAGTTCTTTCAGCAATGTCAACTGCACAAGGATTGGGATATATTATATATATATATATATATATAATATATATATTTTTTTTTTTTTTGACACAAAACCTCTTCTCTACATACTTGGCAGGATTGCATTTCAGGGTCTCTTGATGAAGCCGAGTAAAGCGAGCCCATGTTTTCGTTAGGGCCAAGACAACTGGTCCTCTATCCCTACTCGTGTTTAAGAAACGTCTACAAGACTAGACAAATGTATCAGCCCTTATACGGTGTCCATAGTCCAGTCCCGCTACAAACAACATGAAGTCCTAAGTAGCCGTAGTAATGATTCTGACACTTTCACTTCCAGGATCAGTTACTCGGAGGATAACCACGGAAAGCACTTAACAATGCCGGCAAGTCTACCGTCATAATCCCCAACAATGCATGCCCTAGGAGAGAAACAAAGCACACCCTCTGAACTTCCGTACCGACTGGGCTGTGTTGAGTAGCATGTAGTTATGTTTACCAATTGACCCCTGGTTGAGTTCCATCGTTATTTACAACCAAGCCGACCACGAACCCCCCCCCCCCCCCCCCCCCCCCCACACACACACACACACACCTCTCAGAGCTATCACCACATCCAGAAAAATTCCTGTCCTGGAAAACAAAGCAAGGACAGCCAACTACAAATTAGAAAAAAACAGTGAACGAATAAAATGATAGACCATCTATTAACATGCTCAAGGCGGGTAAAATTAGCCATCCTGAGGGGCGTTAACATTCTCAGCTGACAGAAACAAGTAAAACATCAATTAACAATTAAATACAACGACAATTTTTTTAAGCCATGTGAGCAGACACATAGACACCTGCTGTCCACCCTGGACACAGTATTTTCATCACTTGACGTTAAATCATTACAACAAATGAAAAAAATATATTGGCATCTAAGACATTCTTTATGTGATCAAAGTGCAAGTTATCTTCTAGAACAGACGCGAGCATCGGCCACTCTAGCAGACAAACAGTGGACGATAGTGAAGAAGAAGAAGAAGAAGAAGAGAAGAAGAAGAAAGAAGAAGGAGATGAAGAAGAAGAAGAAGGAGAAGAAGAGATGAAGAAGAAGGAGAAGAAGGAGATGAGAAGAAGAAGAAGAAGAAGAAGAAGAAGAAGAAGAAGAAGAAGGAGATGAAGAAGAATGTTTGAAAAAGAAGATGGGAAAATAAGCAGCACAGAGTTTCCAGGAGGCGGGACGTACCATTTGCAGTGAAAGAGTCCCCGCCAGCTACCGACGAACGACGAAATGTTTATTACCTGCGCCAAAGAGGTTACGCTTCCACCCGCGCTTATCGAATTGTCCACGAGATTATGTAGAAACTACTTAACTGACTTGCTGAAAAGATGCTACGTAATCCAAAGGCAAACCCATAAAACGTTGGTCCGGATCCAGATCAACAGGAAATGCTCGGGCTTGACGGACGTTTACGTTCGCCCCCGTGTGTCCTTCTGACTGGAGTTTGTTGAAACAAGGAACTGTGCAGCGTGGCACGGTTTACTGAGCCTGGTTTGCTCAATGACTTGCACCGTGTAACGGGCTTCATTGGGTTACCTTCAGACAATGGGGAGTGTTGTGCTAGACCAACTCTTGCTTCTCCGGCAGTCGTGTAACATGGTTTCCTGAACCCAGCGAAACGAATTGAGCAACACGGTGCATTGAGCCGTTTATCAAATGAGCTAAGCTTGTGGCACGGTTTACCGAGCTCCGTTCACCTAATATATTAAGCTGTGTAACACGCATGTAACAAGCGTTTTATCCAATGAACTAAAATTGTAACGGTGTTCAACAGAGTTCTGTTTACCTAATGAACTGAACTCTGTAACATCTTCAGTAAGCAGTTTACCCACTGAATACAGCTTTTTACGTGTTTACATTGGGCTCTGTTTATCTAATGAATTATTCTGTGTGACACGTTTTATTGAGCTTTTTACCAAATGAACCAGGCTTGTAGTATGGTTTATTGAGCTTAGTTTACTTAAAAAATAAAACTGAATTTTTACAGATTATGGAGGTTTTAACCTAATAAATTATTAGGGGTGGGGGTGGGGTTTAATCAAATGAACACTCGCGTAGTGCCGTCTGCCTGTCGTTCCTTTTGTTGTCTGGCCGTCACTCACCTCGCGGCAACATGTCCCGCGATTCCTCGTTGTTTAGAAAAACGCAGCTCAGATTATTCTACCTCCAGTCAGCGACACACCACCCGTGTCTGAGAAGTAGGCTGACATACACAAGGTCTAGACCTGGCCAGGAAACGGAGGTTTTGCAGCCATTGGCGTAGTGTATTCTACTCGTCTTTGGCGACTTTAATCAGAGATCGTCTTCACTTCAGCTGCTGGTTTCCGGTTCATTCTTTGTTTACCAATAGACTGTGTGTGTGTGTGTGTGTGTGTGTGTGTGTGTGTGTGTGTGTGTGTGTGTGGTGAAAGAGAGAGAGAGAGAGAGAGAGAGAGAAGAGAGAGAGAGAGAGAGAGAAAACGATTTTTTAAAGAGGGTAATGGAAGAAGGATAAATAATTTTTTTTTTACATCCAGCCCCCTAGGCAAGAAAGAGAGAGAGAGAGAGAGAGAGAGAGAGGAGAGAGAGAGAGAGAGAGAGAGAGAGAGAAGCGTGCCAGCGTGCGTGCGTGCGTGTGCGAATGCGCGTTTGCACCGTTCGGGTCGGAAAGAAGGAAAGAGGAGACGAACGGAAATCGCGAAAAGGACGTTGGCAAAAAGGCATGCAGGTGTCCAGCAAGCGTTCGGGGCGGAAGAGAACCGAGTTATCAGGGCACATAACTGCCGCCCTTCCATCAAAGGCGGGGGTTGCCAAGGTACAGCGGCCCTGCGCACCTCTCCCCACCCCTCTCCTTCCCCCTACACTGGGTCAGCAGCATGCCACTAGCACCTCCCCCCACCCCCACCCCCCACTCCCCGAGCTGACTGTTTGCTCCCCCCCACCCAGGACCAGCCGATAGCGCCCACAGTAGCTGGCTGACCAGTGGAGTTATCAAACGGAAGACATCGCACGCGGGCCACCTCCCCAAAACCGCACGAGGCAATCGGCACACGCCACCACCTCCCCTCCATCCTGAGCTTCGCGCCACGTCTGTCCCAAGATAAGGGCTAGGGTTCGCGCCTGGCCACCCAGTCGCTTTGAAGTCACTTGAGGCTTAAAGCAACCCTGCTGGGGTCGGCACCGACGACCTGAAGGGAAAACAGTGTCCCGGGGCCCGTGCTGTGAAGGTGGGGGGAAACTACTGATCTCGGTTGGCGTATGAAGGGGGCAGGACAGGACATTCCTACTCCTCCAGGAGCACGGCATTTTTCGTGTTCCAACCAGGGCCAGCCAGCACCTGTGGTGGTTGTGTGAGCTGATGACTGCTCCCTGGCTGATCCTTGCCGCGGAGCCGTGGTCAAGTTTTGTTGTTGCTGTTGTTGTTGTTGTTGTTTTGTCACCGGCCCGCCATCAAGATGTAGTTCGTGGGCAAAACGCTCGTGTGCATGCACACTTAACGTTGACCCAATCCATGTGGGATCCCCTCTCTCTCTCTCTCTCTCCACACACACACACACACACACACACACACACACACACACATACACACATACATACACGTGTGCGCGGCGCGCGTGCGCTTGAGCTGGATCATTATTTGGAGGCGTTTCGTCACTGTAGTTTTGGTGTGCGCTGGGATACCATTCCCAAATCAAGCATCGATCAAATTACTCATTCATGACTACCTCTTGGGCGGTCCTTTGGGCTGTATCCGTCCCCTCTACTCCCATCCATTACGGCACGTTAATCCACTCTGACACCGAGCGCTCCTCTCTCTCTCTCTCTCTCTCTCTCTCTCTCTCACACACACACACACACACACACACACACACACACACACACACACACACACAATCACACATGAGCGCTCGCACACCACCCTGCACTTGGCAAAATGAAACAAAAGAACAAGTTTGCTACCCCCCCTCCCCCCCTTCCCTTCCCCCTCCCTTTTTTTTCAAATGTTCTGTACAAAAAAACAAAACAAAAACAACTAAGAACACAGTGAGTATACATTTTACGTTTATCTTGAAACAAACTGGGCCAGGACGGTGAAAATCGCGTGCATGGAGAGACGAACGAATTGAAGACGGGGAGGAAGATTATATGTATACCCTACATGTAAATAGGCACAGAGAAGAGAGAGAGAGAGAGAGAGAGAGAGAGAGAGAGAGAGAGAGAGAGAGAGGGGAAAGAGAGAGGAGGAGAGAGAGAGAGAGAGAAGAAGGGGGAGGTGAAAGAGAAGGGAGAGAGAGAGAGAGAGAGAGAGAGAGAGAGAGAGAGAGAGAGAGAAGACAGACAGACAGACAGGACAGACAGACACAGAGAGCAGCCCTGCCAAAGTGGGCCCTGTCGGGCAGCAGCAAGTCAGACAATGTCTCGTGGGAAGACCCAGTATCCCTTTCTGGCCAAAGTTTCGGAACAAATCTGAATCCCGAAATCACAAGGATCCAGAATCCTGATCTAGATTTCTTTTCCCCTCCCCCAAGAGAATTCCACAACGCCCTGAATCCCAGTTTGTCTTTCGACATCTATCAATCTGCCTGTATGTCTCTTTTCTTCCTTTTGTACTGCTTCATACACACACACACACACACACACACACACACACACACACACACACACACACACACACACACATACACACACACACACACACACACACACATAGTGGACGGAGAACGAGCGAGAGAGATACAGAGAGAGAGAGAGAGAGAGAGAGAGAGAGATAGAGAGAGAGAGAGAGAGAGAGAGAGAGACAGAGAGAGAAGAAAAGGGAGGGTGGAAGGGAATAAGAGGGGAGGGGGGGGGGGGAACAGGCAGACAGACACAGAGAAGGGAGGGAGAGAGAAAGGGGGGAGGAAGGGAATGAGATGAAGAGACGGGGGAGACACACACACACACACACACACACACACACACACACACACACACACACACACACACACACAGGGAGAGAAAGAGAGAGCAGGTCAGAAACGAAAGCATTCCGATTTCTGAAAGTGTCGCCATCATTTACGAACCAGCCACCTGACACCCTCTCTCACAGTTACATGTCCACGAGACCCTGACACCCCTCTCCTCACACGTTAGATGTCCACCGAGACCCGGACAAGACAGAATTTCTTTTTTCCAAAAAAGGACAAAAAAAGGGGGAAAAATAACGAAAATCAAATAGGTCAAGCGTCACAGTTCCAGACAGAGATCACCAAAGCATCGTGGACACACACTTTTCTTTCCCATGAAAGGTAGGGTGACAGAGGAGGGAGGGGTGGGGGGTGGGGGGACTCGCGTGTGGACGGGTGGTGGTGGTGGTGGTGGTGGTGGTGGAGAGTTTTATCATGACGGGGGTCGAGGAGGGAAGAGAAGAGAGAGGGAGGGAGGGGTGCAGCAAGCAGAAGAGGGGAGGGGGCTGGGGAGGAGGGGGTACGGTGGGGAGTCTCCAGACTGTGTGTCGTCCCGGTGGCAGTTAGAACGGTTGTCAGCAATCTGAGGGCGGAAACCCCCAATCAAGGGGACCGGGGGGGCCCCGCGCCAGGGTGGCCCGGGGAAGGGGGGGGGAGAGGAAGCGGTGAAAGTGATACCTGTTCATTTGGCTCCGTTCTGTGATACACGCTGGGGCTCGCCTCCCCCCCCCCCCCCCCCCCCCCCCCCCCCCCTGACCGCCTGCCTGTCTGCTGTCTGCCTGCCTGCCTGCCTGCCTGCCACCCACCCACCATTGGCCATTCGCGCTCCTCCTGGATTCAGGAGGGGTAGGGGGTGGAAGGGGTGGGGGGTGGGAGGGAGGGGATATTAAAGTGCCACCCTACCCCCTTCCCATCACCCTAACCACTGTTTCATAGTTTGTGGCTTCTCATTCACCATTACACACACACACACACACACACACACACACACACACACACACACACACACAAGCGCGCGCATGCGCAAGCAAGCAAGCACACACACGTACACACACACGCAGCACGCCACACACACACACACACACACACACACACACACACACTGGGCATACATAATGCATATTATAGCAATTGCTTGTCCTCTCGTAAGCTGCATGAAAGGTAGGTGTCCACTCTAAGTTTGGTCATCCGTCTATCGAGCGAGGCTTTTCTGTCGGTAATATGAAGGGGGGGGGGGGGGGGGGGGGGGTATAAAGAAAAATCACCTGACTTCCAGTACAAAATGGACAAAAACAAATTCACGAGCGAACAGACAGACAAAATAAAGGAAATAAAAGCTTCTGGAAATGGACGCCTTCCGTAAGGACGCCAAAAATATGGAACCAGCGGTCAAAATGGGAGGTCGACTGTGCGCAAATCTGCCAATGCTTGACCAGTGGAGAGGACTAGGAGTAAAGAAAGTAACGGACACACACACACACACACACATACACACACACACACACACACACAACACACACACACACACACACACAAGCGTGCACGCACGCACGCACGCATACACACGCACGCACACGCACAAGCGGAGAGAGTGAGAGGGAAGGGGGAATGAGAGGGAGAGGGCGGAGCGGAGGAGGGGCGGAACGAAGAGGAAGAATGACATGTCTATTATTGCAGGGAGGAAAAAAGGAAACACCACCACTTACACTACAACCACATTTCCTCCTCCCATTAGCAAACCAAAGTCCTTGCTCTCCTCCCGCACGGCCACGTCTAGGTCACCACACACACACACACACACACACACACACACACACACACACACACACACACACACGAACACACACACACACACACACACACACACACACACACACAACACACACACACACACACACACACACACACACACGAACACACACACACACACACACACACACACACACACACACACACACAACAGACAAAGACAGGGAGGAGAGAGAGAGAGAGACAGGGACAGAGAAAGGAGTAACGGAAAGAGGGAGAGGGGAGGGGGAGAAAGAGAGTGGAGCAGATATGGGGGGTGTGTGTGTGTGTGGGGGGGGGGGGGGGGGTAAGAAGAGAAAGAATGACATGTCGATTATTTGAAGAGAAAAAAAAGGAAACACCACACCACTTACATTACAACCACATTTCCTCTCCCCATTAGCAAACGAAAGTCACTGCAGTCCTCCCGTATGGCCACATCCAGGTCAGCACGCGCGCGCGCAACGTACACACACACACACACACACACACACACACACACACACACACGCACGTATGGACACACATACGGGCGCGCGCACAAACACACACACACGTATGGACACACACGCGCGCGCGCACACACATACAAACACACACATGCGCGCGCGCGTGTACTCACGCACGCACACACATACGGACACACATACTCTCTCTCTCTTTCTCTCTCTCTTTCACACACACACGCAGAGAGGAGAAGAGGGGAGAGAGAGAGAGAGAGAGAGAGAGAGAGAGAGAAAAGAGAGAGGTAAAAAAAATATGCTTATCTAATTCCACGTCCATTTGCATGAATATGAAAATCATTTTCCTTGTATAGCTTCACAGAATGAACTTTGCTGAATCGTCTACGTGATTCTGTTACAGGAAGAGAAGCGAAAGGATGTTCCCGGGTGTGCTCGAGCACCTCTGTGTGCTCGCGCGCCTCTATGTGTGTGTGTGTGTGTGTGTGTGTGTGTGTGTGTGTGGTGTGTGTGTGTGTGTGTGTGGTGTGTGTCGTGCGTGCGTGTGTGTCGTGCGTGCGTGCGTGCGTCTGTGTGTCTTTGTATACACACGCGTGCGTGTGCGTGCGTGCATGTGCATGTGTGTGTGAGCGCGCGCGTGCCTGCCTTTGCGTGCCAGCGCGCGTACTCGTGCACATATTCTTGCTTGTGTGCATACTTCATAACAATCATCCACTTTATACAGTTGTATTCCTCAAAAGCACTGACCGCGCTATTACTTCTACGACTGGTGCAACCTATCCATGACATCACATTCTCTAAATGCAGCCGGGGTGGAGGGGGATGGGGTGTGGTGGAAGTGGGGAGAAGCATGGAAAGGACAGTGGGGCGGGGGGGGGGGGGGGAGAGAGAGGGCGGTTCCACCCTCTTCCATCAGAACCACGCAACGACCAACATCACAGACAAAAAAAAAAAAAGAAACCCTCGGAACAGACAAACGCCAGGC
This sequence comes from Conus canariensis, assembly GCA_033310375.1. NCBI lineage: Eukaryota > Metazoa > Mollusca > Gastropoda > Neogastropoda > Conidae > Conus > Conus canariensis. The sequence goes on along the minus strand of CM065714.1, from coordinate 29,186,141 downwards.
GCTTCAGCTGTACCTAGATGTCCTCCTTTCCAGCCCCGCGCTGCCAGAGAAAGAAAGAAAGGAGCCAAGAAAGCGTGGGGTCCGAGCTGACCTTGATACAGTTCCAGAGCGGGCCCGCAGCACTGCTGGGGCGGGGTGAATACTTCATTACTGCCAGCAAAGCGATGCCGAGTTGATTACAAGCGAATGCGGCCGTAATTTAGCCAATAACAAGGCCCGAAAAGTAACCACGGGCAACCCTGATGTGGTTTCCTCCCCAGACCATGCAAACCAACGGACCTGGCTTGAGGGGAAGGGCCAGGACAAAAAACCAACTGAAAACCAAATCCAAATGGGATTTTTTTTTATCAAGTCCTCTTTTCTTTCTTTTCTTTTCTTCTTTTCAACTTAGTATCTTCTTTCTGTTCTCTTTCTTCCTTTCATGTACTCATTTCTGAGGAAAAGAAGACAAGCTGGTGAGAAACAGAAAGGACTGATTGCAGCCTGGTACGTACATATCACCAACTACAAGAAACAGTCCCCCACGTGCATCTATTGGTGTTGATTGTGAGGCTTTTCGAAGACAACAGATATCTTATTTACTTAGCGTTTTCCCTTTCGGTGGCGTGCTGGGGGCGGGGACGGTGGTGATAGTAGTGAGGGCTGTTATCTATCAAGCCTTTTGCATGTTTCATTTTTTTACTTTCCGCAACGTCGATAGTAATAATGTTGTAATAATGTTATCTCACTAACTGATTCCCATCCAAACTTTTCTTTTCGACTTACTCGCAAAAAAGCGCTTGTGTGTTTGTACGAGTGTGTGCACGCACGTGCGTGTGTGTGTGTGTGTGTGTGTGTGTGTGTGTGTGTGTGTGTGTGTGTGTGTGTGTGTGTGTGTGCTTACTCTTCCATGCGAGTATATGTGTGCTACTAGGTATCAAGTGTGTTTTGTGTGCATCACAGGATGCAAATTTCCAGGGTAAAACGTGAGAAAAAGTCTGTCTGCGAGGGGTAAAACTGAAGACCAATGCCCCTTTTTCGGCCTTATGTAATATGTTCTGAGCGCAATCATTGGCAGGAACCATCAACATCCACGTTATCCTCCCCTCAGCCCCCTCAAACCGTAAGTCCATCAAAGACCACACAACGGTCAAAAAACGATCGCCAATGCGCAAGGATCACAAGGATTCTCTAAAGGACGAAACTGACGTACAGAAGTGGGAAACTCTTGACGGCTCACGGTTTGGTTTCCACAGCCAGAAGGAGAAGGGCGGGGGTACAGTTTAAGCCCATTCAACTGATGACGCCAAGAGAGGAGAAAGAGGCATCAGGCAGGCGGCAGAGGGGAGGGGGGGGGGGAAGAGCAAAGGAAGCCGGGCGGCTAAGTTGTCCCAATGGTCCTTGACCTAACGAGCTCAGTCTTGTGTCCCGAAACACGCCCTCCTTCACCACACACCAGCGCCCTTCAACTTCAAAGGGGGTCAAGCAAGCGACCAATGTGGGTACAAAGAGGTCAAGAACCCCACTGATTCGTACTAATCGCCAGGAGATTTACCAAATTCCGCGAGCAGCATCACCCGACACATAGATTAAAAATAGAGAAAAAAATGAAATGTTCCCACGTCATAGTCCTGCTCATCATAACTCATTTAATCTTTAACACGAAACAGATAGCTGTTGTCTGTACGAGAGAAAGTTTGCAAAAGAAATGCCGAATTGTGCACCGCCCTTTTCCCTCATGCACAATACACATTAACATCCTCTAATTGGTGGTCATTTTGTACGCATACCATTCTCTGAAAAGCATGTTCTGTGCAAGAGCATACTGCTAACATTAAATCGCAATATGTGATAATTACCATGAGAGTGTGAGTGCGTTCATAAACTGTAATGACATAAATCAATCAGCAGTGGCTGGTCGACGTAAATAAGTATAGACTGTTTCCTCGCCCACTGTCCTGGAGAAAATGGCAAGTCGTTGTATAAAAAAAAGTCAATGTAACCAAACAGCATAATTTGGAAGTATTAACCTAAAGTTGTGAGAGGTGAGACACTGAGATTTAAACAGGTCGCCTGGTCCTGACCTGTTCATGTCAACGCCCATTTCACTGTGAATGTAGACTGTGTTCCTTCTGAACCACTGCTTCCTTTAGTGAAACAGGAGATGCTGACAAAATGAGCCGCCAGAGGAGGGCAGGATTTTACGGAAGTGTTCGTGTTTTCCTCTCTGATGTTTATAAAAAAAACCAGCCACACACAATACGCATCCCTAGTTCAGACAACGACTAAACATAGCTACCATTTATATTTCCGAGAAGAGGAAAAACTGAAAACAAAGACATCTGGACAACGGCATTCAGATTTGTTCTCAATCGTACAACAGGAAAGCACGGCTTTACCACACTAAACGGTCGTCATCGTCTTATTTGCCAAAAATGGTGTCCCGTGAAGATTCAAAGTTAATACACTTGTACCGGACCATCGTAACTCATTCAACTTTACATGCAAAACTATGTTGATGATGACTTTCTGTCGTTAAATCCTGCCACGTACACCGCACACGAGGACTAGAACGAAACTGGCTGTCGTGTTAAATGAACAATCCCGTCCTTACCGCCCCTTCCACTGTTCATCCAGATCAGCCTGAAAATGAGCCAGCAAGCGTTTGCTTGTTCTGAGTGTGAAACAGAAGAGGATCGACCTGTCATCATCCGGACCAGCTCCAATGACAAACTAATGTCATCACCCGACTGCTCTACTACGGGGAATAGCTAATCGTTGGCCCTTTATTTCTCCAAGATTCTGACAAGAACCAAAAAACAAAAAAGACTAACAACACAGCAGAACTGCTTTCAGCGCTGTCCGTGCCTAGACAGACCGAGACACAGCCGACAGGGCCCCATCAAGTGTTGTCGATATCTGGTTGTGGGCGACTGTCCGCCTTGCCGGAAGGGCCCTGACAGCCCAGTGACAGGTCATGGCAGAAAACGTCT
>CM065714.1:29120669-29175669 GCA_033310375.1 Conus canariensis | reverse complement strand
ACATCACCCACGTGTTGCAGCCATACAGTCAATGAGTTTGATTCACCGTCTTTGTTTAGTCATTGTCTCAGTAACATCGTGCATGTCTCTTCTTTCCCGTCGTTGTCTCTAAGTGTCTCACTGACAATATCCACAGCCTTGCGCTATGTCCTTCACTGTCCTTGTCAATCATCGTCCTTGTCCGTGTTCTTCACTATCGTCGGTTTTTTTTTCTTTTCTTTCTCTTTTCCTTTTTTTTTCTTTTGCACACACACACACACACACACACACACACACACACACACACACACGCAAGCACAAACGCACGTGCGCGCACACACACACACACGCACACGCAAGCACAAACACACGTGCGCGCGCGCGCGCACACACACACACACACACACACGCACACACACACACACACACACACACACACACACACACACACCTTATCACCAGCCACTACGCTTTAATACTGCCTGAAATGCCGGGGCGCGCGCGAATCATGTCTCCTAATCTCAGGACGCGTGTTGTGCACGTTGACTTGGAAACCACCAAACCCTTCTACCCATCTCTCTCTAACTCTGTGTGTGTGTGTGTGTGTGTGTGTGTGTGTGTGTGTGTGTGTGTGTGTGTGTGCGCGCGCGCGCGCAGGGTCCTCAAGCGATACCGGAATCACAGCCACTTTCTTATCGCCTCCCAGTGTAATCATGACGCAGCCCCCTCTCCCTGGTTGCCGGGCACACGTCAGGAGGCGCAGGCGGCGAAGAGAGCAAAACACAAGTTTTCAGTAATTGGCCGGCGGTTGAACCGAGCCGTACTCTCTCACGTCAGGAGAGACGTCCGGTTATCGGCCTTGCCACTTCAACGCCAATCACAGACACTTGCTTCCCTCTCCGAGGGGATGGAAGGGTATGGGGCGGCAGTTTGGGGGTGGGGGGGTGGGGGGGTTGGGGGGGGAGGTGAGGGATGGGGGGTGGAGGTGGAGGTGGGGGGGGGGCTCCTGCAGTCTGGACCAGAGGGCCTGCTGCCTCACTGCTGAGGCACAGCACGCCCTTGTTCGGATGAAGAGTGGGAAAGGGGTGGTGGGATGGGGGGAGGGGAGGGGGAGTTAGGGATGGGGAGGGGAGGGGGGGGGAGGATGCGAAAAGAGGCAGTATGGGCTGGTTTGTTACCCAGATCATGTTTATATCTTAGCCGACTGCAGCTAGCCATAAGGCTTCTTCTTCAATGACTAGGTACTGAGAATAACGCAATCTCCAAGTTGCTCGAAGATGGAGTATGGCTGCCTTAATGGCGGGATAAAAAAAAAACCCAAAAAAAAACAACAACAAAAAAAGCGGTCATACACACAAAACTCCACTCCCTTTGTTGGGCAGATGGGATTAATACTTGCCTGTCCATATAGGGAGTGTCCGCAGGAGTATCAGCCTGCGTATGCAGAAGAAGAAGAAGCCATTATGCTGGCATCAAAGCGTTTCTACACTGTGTCTTAGTATGTTGTTGATACAGATCTGCTGACATATTAATGGTTAAATTACTGTAGCCTTATTAGTCCGCCAATGTGTAGGGGTACGGCATCATGGAATGCGGAGCCCAACCCTATCCTTCCACCGCTTTAACCTTCCCTGAACTGAATCATGTGTCATTTTACTGTTTGGGGTGAAAAAAAACAAGATGGCTTTTACACCGTAAAAGTGATCCCCATGAGTGATCGGACTCGCGACCATCAGTTCTGCAGCCGACTGTTCTAATCTTACCGCAAGCCCTCAAAGAAATAGTGGTCTATTTAGATGGACCTGTGTGTCTACAGGATTTTCACCAAGAATGATCCGATTTTGTCCATGATTTAATGTCAATTATTATTGATTTTTCCCCTGCATAAAACACCTTTAATTTCCCCGCTCAACAGGGACAGTGGCCGCTACACCTTGCCCCCGATGTACTCTTCATCGATTCGGTCACGTGACCTGGGTATGTCCCATGGCCGCGTGATCTGAATCGAGTTCACGCAGTCAGCAACAGCATCGCTGAGGAAGATATCCGGATGGCTGTCGAAAGCTACGAGTGAGTAGTGCATTTTCGTTTGTTGGGAGACTAGGTCTAACTCCAGGTAGCAATATACCTTTAATTTTCATCTGGATCATGCTGTGTTAATACCGCTTCTCCCAAACATTTGTGGCATTTCATTACGCTTGATGAGCGAGCCTCCTGTTTCACGGAGACTGGACAATTGCACTCGTGGTCAGTACAGTATGTGACATATCCATAAATGTATATTAAATTTTAATCGTGATCTGTTACTTTTACACGAAGAATGATGACATTGCATACATGTGGAAGTGGCGATCACTTCTCTCTCTCTCTCTCTCTCTCTCTCTCTCTCCTCTCTCTCTCTCTGAGTCTAATAACTAATAGAAATCTGAACAAAATTAACCCAAACCACTATATCCAAGATTATGCAATCTTCTCCCTCTCCATGCACGCATTTCCGTTCCCCTTCATTTTTTGTCTTGCCTCATTCCCTGGTTCGTTTCCTTGTACAGCATTCACATAGGAAAGGCAACTCAAAATTCCAGACTTTTTCTAGGCCAAGACCTGCATTTTCAATACCACTTTCAAGACTTTGTTTATAATGCAATGTCTTAAAGTGACGTTATAAACACTAACGCACAAGAGACGAAATATCACGTTTGAGGGCACGGAATAACTTTTTTTTTTTGCATTATAAACGCTAAATGATGCTGAAAATTAAAGCAGCCATACATAATATCAAGCAATTGTACTTGATTCTTCCATTTCCAGGCTACTCCGGGCCATAGTGCGATTTTCAAGACTTTTCCTGGGCCTGGAAAATGGACTTCAAATTTCCAGACTTTTCCAGACATTTTAGGACCTGCATGAATCCTGTTGTATTTTCCGTGTTTTCTCGGGGAGATCACTCCCAAATCACACAGCCCATGCACAGCTACACCCAGAAAGAGACAGGCTTATGCAAGTAACCAACTCTCTCAAGTCAGCATTCAAACGTTCCGTTCCAGGCAGCTTTGGTTTTATTCATTATGTCTTTAAATCTCGCTAAACGTGAAGGATATTAAAAACTGACACAAGGTGTGTGGTGTGCTCGCGAGCGCGTGTGTGTGTAAATTTTATGTGTGTGTATGGGCGAGAGAGAGAGAGAGAGAGAGAGAGAGAGAGAGACAGACAGACAGACAGACAGACAGACAGACAGACAGACAGACAGAATTTTGTTATGCAACTTACACGGAAATCTCAACGTATTCAACAACATGCGGCAAAACTCCAAGAGGTCAATATTTTAATGAATATTTAAAAGACTAGCTTTCCTTCTCCCAGGTTGTTAGATTAACTTTGAAAAAATCCTCACGTCTAATTGTTGATCTGGAGGATAGGGGGAGGGGAAAAAAAAAAAACCACACACACCTTGTGCGCTTACAAAAAAGGGGGGAAGGGTTAGCAATTCTGATTGTGCCCGCAGTTTTATCACTTCAATCCTCAAAATATTGCCAAATTAATGCAACGTTTTTTTTTTTTGTTTGTTTTTTTTTCTGGCCTCCCTCCTTTTGTATCTCGTTGTTAGTTTTGTTCATCTCTCTCCGTTTACACACACACACAGAGAGAGAGAGAGAGAGAGAGAGACGAGAGAGAGAGAGAGAGAGAGAGAGAGAGGCGAGGACACAGAGAATGTGTGCGTGTGGGTGTTTGGGTGGATGTGGAGACAATCTCGCCCCACTTCCCTTCCGTGTATGTCATTTTTTCTTTCTTTCTTCAAAGGTGTGTAATGACTACCATTTTTTTTTTTTTTACAATAATAATCCGAAAAAAGGGGTGAGGGTGGGTGGGTGGGGGCGGGGGGGAGCGGGGGGAGGGGAGGGGGGCTCTACACGGTTGCTATATATCCAGTTTTTCAAAGGACCCCACCTAAGAAACCGTATGCTCTTGGTTAACATCCATGCCTAAACGAACCAATTTTGTCAGCAATGATACATGCGCTTTTGTCGATTCATTTCAGCTTCATGCACACACACGCGCGCGTGCAACACACACCACACACACACACACACACACACACACACACACACACACACACACGCACACATACATACACACACGTGTATAAGTATGCGCGCGCGCTTGTGTGTGTGTATGTGTGTGCGTGCGCGCGCGCTCACTCGTGAAAACACTGCCTTTTCTTTTCTTTTTTCAACTCTACAAAAACCCTACAAGTTTGTGTCTCCGTTCAGTGGCACCTCGCCCCACCTCTTCTCATCCCGTCACTATTATTATACCTTCATAACTTTTCTTCTTTTTTCAACTTTTTTTTTTTTTAATCCTGCGTGTTTTTCAACGCCGGAAACCATATGGCTTTAAGTCAAACACAAGCGGGTGAGGGAGCAGGGAGGGGTGGGGGAGGCGGATGGGTTGTGCCTAGGTACCGGAGACACACTTTCCCCGTGTTTGGAAACAAACCAGGCGACTATTACCCTCCCCCCTTTCTATCCCCCCCCTCCCTCTTCCCCCCTTCCCGTACAGCCGCCACCCCCACCCCCCTCCTCGCTTGCCATCGAGGGATGCATTCAAACCTTCTTTCAAGCCCTTTAAAAATTAAAATAAAAAAGGACCCACCTCCTGTCTTTTCATACATCCCCACCCTCCACCCCACCCCCTCTCCTCCTCCCGCATTTTGAACCATTATCAACATCAGCGTAAACTTCGTTTTCTCGTGTTGAGATGTCATCGATTTTTCATTAGTTGTAAAAAAGCTGTCTTGTTGGGCGGAAGGGGGAGCAATTAGGTGATGGTGGGGTGAGGGAGGGTGGAGGTGTTTGGGGGGGGGGGGGGAGGAGGTGAAGAAGAGACGTGGCCCGGCCCCCATCGATTGGCGCTGTTGAAGAAGGCGGGAAGGCCGGGCAGGCAGCGGGCGTGACTGGCGTGACGATGACAAACGGCGTCAGCCTGGAAGGGATTGGCGGAGGAGGGTTGGAAGCGGGGGGGGGGGGGGGGGGGGGGGGGGGGGAGATGCGCGCTGGTACTCGGCCCACCTCACCACGTGCCGCTCGCTACTGCTGCTGCTGCTGCTGTTGCTGATGTTGTTTCGTTGCCAGCGGGTGGAAATGTCTAAGTTTACGTACCTACCTTTTTGCCTCTGTGTGTGTGTGTGTGTGTGTGTGTGTGTGTGCGCGCGCGCGCGCGCGCGTGCGTGCGTGTGTGGCTACCTTTTTGTTTCTTTGCTCGTGTGTGTGTGTGTGTGTGTGTGTGTGTGTGTGTGTGTGTGTGCGAGTGTGTGTGTGCGCGCGCGCGTGCGTGCGTGCGTGTGTATGCCTACCTTTTTGTTCCTTTGCTCGTGTGTGTGTGTGTGTGTGCGCGCGCGCGCGCGCGCGTTGACGAACCTTTTTGTTCGTTTGCTCGTGTGTGTGTGTGTGTGTGTGTGTGTGTGGTGCGTGTGCGTGCGTGTGTGTGTGTGTGTGTGTGTGTGTGTGTGTGTGTGTGTGTGTGTGTGTGCCTCACCGATTCTGGTTGCTTCCTATACAATAACAGGAGTACTACCTTCCAGTCCTGTTTTGTCTTCTCTCGCTGTCCAAGGGTTGCCTTCTTGCTGCGCTGGTTTGTTAGTTTGCATTCTCATTCAGTGACGAATGCTACTACCTCATACTGTTGGTTTATTTGTTACTGGGGCTGAGAGCCAAACTGCTTCTTTGCCGTCTTATCCTGACAGTCTCTTCCTGCTTCTTCGTTTGTTTATTCCCCTTCTTGTACACCGACAGCGTCGCCTTACTGCTCGTTAACTTCTTTGTCAGATGTCTTCTTGTACGGTGGCCGTTCCCTTACTGGTGATTGATTTGTTATCCTCTGGTACAGCGCCCTTGTCACCTTACCGCTGGTTGATTCCGTTATCTTCTTGGACTGGGGACTTGTCGCCTTACCGCTGGTTGAGTCCGTTATCTTCTTATGCGGCGAACTTGTCGACTTACCGCTGGTTGATTCCGTTATCTTCCTGTACTGTGAACGTGTCGACTTGGTGTTGGTTGATTCTGTTATCTTCTTGTACCGTGAACTTGTCGCCTCACTGCTGGGTGATTCCGTTATCTCCTGGTAGAACGACCTTTCGCATTACTGATAACTGGTTTGGTGTCTTCTCGTACCACGACCTTCCGTCACTTAACTGCTGGTTGATTTGTCCACCTCTTGTACATGACATTGTGGCCTTACTGCTGGCTTTGTCCACCTCTTGTACATGACATTGTGGCCTTACTGCTGGCTTTGTCCACCTCTTGTACATGACAGTGTGGCCTTACTGCTGGCTTTGTCCACCTCTTGTACATGACATTGTGGCCTTACTGCTGGCTTTGTCCACCTCTTGTACATGACATTGTGGCCTTACTGCTGGCTTTGTCCACCTCTTGTACATAACATTGTGGCCTTACTGCTGGCTTTGTCCACCTCTTGTACATGACATTGTGGCCTTACTGCTGGCTTTGTCCACCTCTTGTACATGACAGTGTGGCCTTACTGCTGGCTTTGTCCACCTCTTGTACATGACATTGTGGCCTTACTGCTGGCTTTGTCCACCTCTTGTACATGACATTGTGGCCTTACTGCTGGCTTTGTCCACCTCTTGTACATGACATTGTGGCCTTACTGCTGGCTTTGTCCACCTCTTGTACATGACATTGTGGCCTTACTGCTGGCTTTGTCCACCTCTTGTACATGACCTTGTCGTCTTACTGCTGGGTAATTTGTCCACCTCTTGTACATGACAGTGTGGCCTTACTGCTGGCTTTGTCCACCTCTTGTACATGACATTGTGGCCTTACTGTTGGCTTTGAGCGGGGACTTCCCGGTCACAATTCTTGCTTTCACAGTGTTCTCCCTCCCTGTCCCTCACACACACACACACACACACACACACACACACACACACACACACACACACACACACACGCACACACACACACACACATACACACACACACACAACAAATGGTGTTGGTGCAGCGGTTCGGAGATCGGGTTTCAACACACACAAACACACAAATCTTACTGAAACCTCAACCACCGGAGGCGCTTCAACTTTCTTTCATTGTTATACTCTTATTTTTCACCCCTTTCCTGCAACGGTCACTTTTTTTTCCCCTGTTGTTTTCCACCACATCTTCTGTTACTTTCACTGTTCACACGCCACTTAAGCAGTCTGCATTAATTTAATATTAAGCGACACGTGGGGTGCCTGTTTCAGACAGAACAAAGGGCCAAAAGACAAAGCCAGAGAGACAGGAGACCCCCTGGCCTGGACGGCGGCGGACACACACGGCTGAGCCCGAGTCAACGACCGCCGCCGAGGAGATTAAGCGTCTTGCCAGTCTTCTTCAAGGCGACGGCCAATGAGCAGCCTGTTGCTGCTGGGACCCGCTCCAGTTTCTGGAGTACACTTCAAGTGCTGCTCGGGGAGAGAACCACCTACCCTCCACGGCTATGGGACCATGTCAGCTTCAAAAGATCGTGATTAACTGTTTACCACCCTATTTTCACGGTAAAACCGTCATGTTCATCCTGAAAGCGCGGACAGGTATACTGATTTCACAGAAGAAAATTGGTATAACCATGTTTTGCACGTGAAAACAGTTGTTTTCCCGTAAAGACGGCCATACCTTTTTCTGAAATTTGGTAACATGCTATTTTGATGGGGGGGGGGGGGGGGTGGGGGTGGGGTGGGGACTTTTCACATTTTATTTACGTCACAGATACCAGGTTTCATGTGACAATCAGTTATTTTCACACACACACACACACACACACACAACACCAGTGAACACTTAGAATTTTCTTTTGTGAAAAGTCAAAATTATAGTTTTCATATGATAACAGTAATTCTGGCCTTTAGACGCTAGTATGCTGCCATACCCAGGCGTCGCTACACGGGCCCAGCTCGTGGGTCAAGTGGGGTGGGGGGTGGGGGGGGGATCGAGGGGCTGGGGAGGCAGGCGAAATGGGGGGGGGGGGGGGGGGGAAGGGGGGGAGCGCGGTAGAGGGGGAAAGGGGGTCTACATCTTCAACCGCCCATCGACAGCCTGCACAAGCGCGTCTCCACGCCAGTTGCCTAATCGGCTTGAGCTAAATCTGCGAAGTGCAGTCCTAAGATGCAAACAGCTGGAAGTGCAGTCCTAAGATGCTTGTTATACAAACAGCTGGAAGTGCAGTTCTAAGATGCTTGTTATACAAACAGCTGGAAGTGCAGTCCTAAGATGCTTGTTATACAAACAGCTGGAAGTGCAGTCCTAAGATGCTTGTTATACAAACAGCTGGATCTGCACACGCGCCCGCTCGAATGAGCGTATCGCAGGCACAAGCGCAGCTCTTATTACGCACTCACGCTCACTCTCACACAAGCACATCACACACAGTAATGCTTGCGATCACTGAAATGCATTCCCTGAACTTTTTTCCTTTTTTGAAAGGGAAATTGTGTGTGTGTGTGTGTGTGTGTGTGTGTGTGTGTGTGTGTGTGTGTGTGTGTGTGTGTGTGTGTGTGAGTGAGAGAGAGTATAAATGTGCGTAACTATGCATGAGATTGCGCGTGCGTTCGTGAACGTGAATGTGTCCGTGTCCGTGTGTGTGTGTGTGTGTGTGTGTGTGTGTGTGTGTGTGTGTGTGTGAGTGAGTGTGCGTGCGTGCGTGCGCACGCGCGCGCGCCTGTGTGTGTGTGTGTGTGTGTGTGTGTGTGTGTGTGTGTGTGTGTGTATGTGTGTGTGTGTGTGTGTTGAAAGGAAAGAAGGCCAGACCGTTGGTCTGACAGATAACACGGACACAGCAACGAACGAATAAAAGGGGAACAGAGGTACTGCGGTTACACAGACAGTACATGAGGAACAACGGAATTGGAACATCGTGGAAGGTTTTATTTCTGACTGAAAACAGGGCTTCTATTTTCATCTGGGGGCTGGAAGAGGGGGGGGGGGGGTGCGGTCTCTTTTTCTAAGGATAGATATATTTGCATATTGTGAAAGAAAGAAAGAGTGAATCGGATCTAAAAAGAACAGTAACACCCTTTCACAAAGAAAGAGCTTGGAAGACCACACACACACACACACACACACACACACACACACACACACACACACACACACACGCACGCACACACACACACACACACATACGCGCGCGCGCGCACATTATCTGTCAGTTGGCTGTCACTAAAAGAGCACTCTAGATTCAACAGCCTGTACTTCATAACTGTCACCGATCTCATTGCCTCTTTTACTTGTTTTCTTGAAGTTTGGCCTGATATGACGGAGTGAATCAGAGCACTATCAAAACAGATAACTCTGACTCATGGAAACAGGTCGCTATGTAACTATGAGTCATGAAGAAGGGTAACTATGACCGATGGAAACAGTAGCTGCATCTTAAAGAAGACATGTAACTAAGTAGCTGCGTCTTAAAGAAGACATGTAACTAAGTAGCTGCGTCTTAAAGAAGACATGTAACTATGACCGATGAAGACAGGTCATCATGACTCATGACGACATGTAAATACGAGTGATGAAATCAGGTCAACGCGACTCGTAAAAAACCAGTGAACTGCTCTGAAGAAAAGAGGTAACTATGACCGATGAAAACATATAACTATGACTGATGAAAACAGGTAACTATGACAGATGAAAACAGATAACTATGACTGATGAAAACAGGTACCTATGACAGATGAAAACAGGTAACTATCACTGATGAAAATAGGTAACCATGACTGATGAAAACAGGTAACCATGACTGATGAAAACAGGTAATATGATGAAAACAGGTAACCATGACTGATGAAAACAGGTAACCATGACTGATGAAAACAGGTAATATGATGAAAACAGGTAGCCATGACTGATGAAAACAGGTAATATGATGAAAAGAGGTAACCATGACTGATGAAAACAGGTAATATGATGAAAACAGGTAACCATGACTGATGAAAACAGGTAACCATGACTGATGAAAACAGGTAACCATGACTGATGAAAACAGGTAACCATGACTGATGAAAACAGGTAATATGATGAAAACAGGTAACTATGACTGATGAAAACAGGTAACCATGACTGATGAAAACAGGTAATATGATGAAAACAGGTAACCATGACTGATGAAAACAGGTAACCATGACTGATGAAAACAGGTAACCATGACTGATGAAAACAGGTAATATGATGAAAACAGGTAACCATGACTGATGAAAACAGGTAATATGATGAAAACAGGTAACCATGACTGATGAAAACAGGTAATATGATGAAAACAGGTAACCATGACTGATGAAAACAGGTAATATGATGAAAACAGGTAACCATGACTGATGAAAACAGGTAATATGATGAAAACAGGTAACCATGACTGATGAAAACAGGTAACCATGACTGATGAAAACAGGTAACCATGACTGATGAAAACAGGTAATATGATGAAAACAGGTAACTATGACTGATGAAAACAGGTAACCTGACTGATGAAAACAGGTAATATGATGAAAACAGGTAACCATGACTGATGAAAACAGGTAACCATGACTGATGAAAAACAGGTAACCATGACTGATAAAAACAGGTAACCATGACTGATGAAAACAGGTAACCATGACTGATGAAAACAGGTAATATGAAGAAAACGGGTAACTACGAGTGATGAAGCAGGTAACCATGACTGATGAAACTGGTTACCATGACTGATGAAACGGGTAACTTAAGACTCATTTCCTTGCCCAGGAGTATCACTGGTATCATTGCACAGGCCGTAGACTATTAAAACGCTGCTTTACAGGGGTGCAGAATGCTGAAACCCAGAAAGGCCTCTTGTAATGAAATGTTTTCTCAGCTTATGGCTTACCTTGGCTCATAAAGCCGTTTTCTTTCTTTTCACTCACTATTCCGTATCTTGACAGCAGCAAAAACCAACGAAAATACCTAGTTTCACTTGGAACATTATAGTTTTTACAATAACCGATTTCAAGGCGTAATTACCGTTTTGAAACAGCGATGCTTACTTCGTCTGAAAACAGTAATTATCCCTGGTTTGGGGATTATATTAATTACTAAGTTTATCGTAAAAACAGAAGGACCTTCGGAACCTACTAAGCTCCCAGAAGTCTCGCAGTAGGTTCGTAACCTTTTTACCCGTAGACCGATCTCCCATAGTAAAAATCATCTTCATGTTCACCCGAATGGGTCGCCACCCTCCCGAAAGACTTGCAGTGCGCAGCGGGTTCCTCTGTCAATCTCACAGCTATTGTGCCAATGGCTGTCTAAGTTACTTTACAGTCAGCCTTAACTCCACGTCCACCGAGGACAGACAAAGATATCTATCATTCCAGGAGAAGGGAAAGGAGTGTGAGTGGGGAAGGGCACCTGTCCAACACTACTCTTCCATCAGAATGACAACACGTTTAAGATACGCCGGCAAAACAGCGAAACTGTTGACTTTTTTATATCAAACTCCGGCGGGATTTGGACCCACAACGTCTGTGTACTCGGCGGCTCAACCACTGAGGTAACCAGGCACCCACATCCATTGCATCCCTCCACCCCTTTCTTCCTTTCCGGTTCCTCCTCCTCAGATAAAAACTGATCACTTCCCGACGGCTTCGGTTGGGGTGTGGTTTTGGTCAGTGATACACCACCACGTTCGCCATCTGATGTTGCCAGTTCCGTTCTGACTGGACTGGCTGCGTCAGTGATACAACGCCAAGTCCAATATCTGATAATACCACTTCCCTTCTCACTGGTCTGGTTGGGTCAGTGACGTGACGCCAAATTCACTTTCTTGTGTTGCCAGGTCCACCCTACTGGTGCCTAGAACACAAAACTACTGGTGTTTTCGCGGCCCACCTTTAACGTCTTGTTGTTCTGGTGGATAGGTGAAGTATTGAATCTCCTCGCCTCCTTTGACTGCCCTTTCAGACTGACTGATTATGGGAGATCGGGAACCTGCACACGATGCTCCAATTCGTTACGGATGAGCGAGGGGGCAAGATAGAGAGCGGGGGGAGGGAGAGAGAGAAAGAAAAAGGGAGGGGGGAGGGAGGGAGAGAGAGACAGGGAGAGAGAGAAAAAGAAGAAGAAGATGAAGAAGAAGAAGAAGAAGAAGAAGAAGAAGAAGAAGAAGAAGAAGAAGAAGAACAACAACAACAACAACAACAACAACAGAAGAATAAGAATAATAATAATGTATGGATTTTATATAGCGCAAGAACAACAACAACAGAACAACAACGACAACAACAACAACAACAACAACAACAACAACAACAACAACAAAAGAAGTGAAGAGAAGGGAGGAGAGGACAGGAAACGAGAGAAGGATACAGAAAACGGCCAACAAGAGAAGGAAAAAAGTATGGAAAAGCCAGTTAACGAGAATGAATGCGTGCATGCATGAATACAAAGACACGCCAAGTTCGGCATCAAAACTAAACGCAGCTCGCTTCTTCGCCGGTTACTGGTCATGTCCCATTCGCCATCAAAATCAACTCCATTTGTGTCCCAGCCCCTCCCCTCCCCTCCCCCTCAAGTTCACCCAAACCCAAATCAAAACGATCAGTTCAAGCTTGACCAAAGCGTGACCATCTCCCACTGACAGAACAAGCACATCGCATCGGCCCCTCTGGCTTCTTTGGACACATACCCCCACCCCCTCCTCTCTTACTTTTGATGCAACGAATTTGACTCGATGAAGACGAGACAAAGATGTGAGGTGTGTGTGTGTGTGTGTGTGTGTGTGTGTGTGTGTGTGTGTGTGTGTTGTGTGTCTGTGTGTCTGTGTGTGCGTGCGTGTGCGTGCGTGCGCGCGGGCGGTAGCAGATGGGTCCGTAGCCATATCGTTACAACATTTGCCTGACTAGACAAACTTAAAATCGAACCACTGGTGGAAGCGGATTTTTACGGCTTGAAAATCCTCTCTGTGCCCCAGTAGAAAAAAAGGTACCCGATTCTAGGATTGTGTTCAGGGAAACTTAGGGCTTTGAAAAGAAATGGATGGACATCACCTTCCACAGGGCCGTGACCCGGACACGGTGAACTTTGCCCCTGTGGACATTAGGGTATCGCACTTTTTCTTGAGAAATTGGCATGATTCAAGCTGGAGGGAGAATGCCTCCACACACCAACACTGTCCTCAGTGAGAGAGAGACCTGAGAGGGAGAGAGAGAGAGAAAGAGAGAGACAGACAGACAGACGGACAGAGAGACTGGAGAGAGAGAGAGAGAGAGAGAGAGAGAGAGAGAGAGAGTGTGTGTGTGAGAGAGAGAGAGGGAGAGAGAGAGAGAGGGAGAGAGGGACAGACAGACAGACAGACGGACGGACAGACAGACTGGAGAGAGAGAGAGAGAGAGAGAGGGGAGAGAGAGAGAGAGAGAGAGAGAGAGAGAAGAGACGGACAGACAGACAGAGAGAGAGGAGGTGGGGATGGGGTAAGAACCATACTGCTGCTAGTGACCACGCTTTTTCACCGACTCATGAGCCCGACAGTTTCAGAAGCCAGGTGAAATAAAATGAAAGGTACACAGTGTGAAACAGAAAGAAAAAGAAAGGCAAACAAGAATGATGTACTAGACCAACAAAACACATAGCACCACCACTACCACCCCTGCAAAAAAGGAAACACACCAAAATGTTCTTACCTCTTCAGTATACCAGCTGATGAACTTCGTAGCTGCTTCAGCTGCTTCACTTCACTGCCATGGGTGCAATGGTCATCTTTTCGCCGACTGGTCACATTCGGACAGCCCTGCAACACACATACACACACAGCCTTCAGCACACTTTCGCCTGCTTCTTCACGCTTTCCCATGTGCAACATACGCTTCAGAAACAAACAAAAACAATTACAGACTGAAAACGTTCCCTCCACAATATGTAAGCAGTCCTGTGTCTGAAAAAATCATCAAGTTTTTAGCCTTGCCCAGCACACAGCACCTTTCAGGGCTGTCAGCGCTAAGGGGAACAAATTTCTATCCTGCAGAACAAGAACACAAAAAAGAACATAAAAAAAACCGGCAACGGTGAACGACTTTTCAAAGTTAATTGCAAGATAACTCTTCTACTGATGTCTTCAATAAAAAAAATTTTTTAAAAAAACGGACCCAAGACGAGGGCGTTAGACATCCGCCTTTTACTTTCCATCCCCAGTTCACAAAAAGCAACTTGAGTATAATGACAACCATGTCAATGCAGCGAAAAATACATGACAAAAGCCATAAGGCAAACAGACATTGCAGATGGACGTTGCAGAGGGTGCTCTTTCACTTCAACACTGAAATGCAGCAGAAAAAACAGCAAAAATACAGTGCAGAATGACCAAACAGGGTTCACTCTAAACCGTGATTACAGTTTCACTCCCTGTTCGTCAGATTACAACGAAAAAAATACCACTAGCTTGCTATAAAATCTACTGAAGAAAAAAATGTGTGACGGCTTCCTAGAACAAAAGACAGGCGAATGTGCCACAAAGGCAGAAAGACGGTGGGCGACGGTAAAAGCGACTCAAAATGAGTAACAGTAAAGAGGAAATTGCTAGCATCAATGTTTCTACACGGAACCGGTTCTTGCACGCAGAAACCCCTGTATTAAAACTGAAACCAAAGATATGCAATGCGGAGATACGAGAAAATGATAAATTCTATGTCCGCATACCGAAAGAAGATACATGTTGACGATTCTTTGAGTCGTCACAACACACTGACAATTCCTTATTTAATTAGCCGACGGTTTCCTGTTCGCCTTATCAGCTGGGATGGCGTCTCTGGAGATTTTTTTTTTAATTTTCTTTCCCTTTTTTCTGCCCCTCCAGCATCACTTCCCTTATCTTTCGCCCCCCCCCCCCCCAACCCGTGTTCCCCACTCCATCCCTCGCCTCCCCCCCCCCCCCCCCCCCCCCCCCCCCCCTGACTTTTTGTTTTTCTTTGGCCCGTCCCATTTCATCATCCCGCGGGAGCAGGACAAAGTTCAAATCCGGAATGAGGACTACCGCTACTTGAAGGACTAATGTGGTATGAATGAAGAATGGCTATTATGGTTTGAAAGAGTGCTGTGCCTGGAAGGACCGTCATGTCCTGAAGGACTACAGTGGCTTGAAAGATAGGTGTGGTGTCAGGGAGGGCTGTTATGACTCGAAGGATGAGTGTGGCTTGATGAAAGACTATTGAGGCTTGAAAGAGAATCACTGTGCCTTGAAGGAGGACTACCGTAACTTGAAGGAGGACTACCGTAACTTGAAGGAGGACTATCGTGGCTTGATGGACGACTACTGTGCCTTGAAGGAGGACTAATGTCACTTGAAAGAGGACTACTGTGGCGTGAAAGAGGACTACTGTGGCTTGATGGAAAACTAATGTGACTTGAAGGAGGACTATCGTGGCTTGATGGACGACTACTGTGCCTTGAAGGAGGACTAATGTGACTTGAAAGATGACTATTGTGGCTTGAAGGTCTAATGTGACTTGAAACAGGACTACTGTGGCTTGAAAGAGGACTACTGTGGCTTGAAACAGGACTAATGTGGCTTGAAAGAGGACTAATGTGGCCTGAAGGACTACTGTGGCTTGAAGGAGGACTGATGTGGCTTGATAGAGGACTACTGTGACTTGAAAGAGGACTAATGTGGCCTGAAGGACTACTGTGGCTTGAAGGAGGACTACTTGGCTTGAAGGAGGACTACTGTGGCTTGAGGGAGGACTACTGTGGCTTGAGGGAGGACTACTGTGGCTTGAGGGAGGACTACTGTGGCCTGAAGGAGGACTACTGTGGCTTGAAGGAGGACTAATGTGGCTTGAAGGAGAACTAATGTGACCTGAAGGACTTGTGTGGCTTGATGGAGGACTACAGTGGCTTGAAGGAGGACTACTGTGTCTTGAAGGAGGACTAACGTGGCCTGAAGGAAGAATACTGTGGCTTGAGGAAGGACTACTGTGGCTTGAAAGAAGACAACTGTGGCTTGAAGGAGAACTACTGTGGCTTGAAAGAGGACTAATGTGGCTTGAAAGAAGACAACTGTGGCTTGAAGGAGAACTATGTGGCTTGAAAGAGGACTACTGTGGCTTGAAAGAAGACAACTCTGGCTTGAAGGAGGACTGCTGTGACTTGAAAGAGGACTACTGTGGCTTGAAAGAAGACAACTGTGGCTTGAAGGAGAATTACTGTGGCTTGAAAGAGGACTAATGTGACCTGAAAGAAGACAACTGTGGCTTGAAGGAGAACTACTGTGGCTTGAAAGAGGACTACTGTGGCTTGAAAGAAGACAACTGTGGCTTGAAGGAGGACTGCTGTGACTTGAAAGAGGACTAATGTGGCCTGAAAGAAGACAACTGTAACATGAAGGAGGACTGCTGTGGCTGGAAGGAGGACTACAGTCGCCTGAAGGAGGACTACAGTCGCCTGAAGGAGGACTACAGTCGCCTGAAGGAGGGCTACTGTGGCTTGGATGAGAACTGTCGCTTAAAGAACTTTCAAATACACAGGCGTACTGTGGTTTGGTTGACTGTTGTGGCTGAAAACATTACTGTGGCTTGAAACAGGACCATTGTGGTCGGATGCAGTACTACTGTGGCTAGAAGCAGGACTACTGTTGTTTGCTTGAAACAGGGCTACTACTGTTGAAGTAGTACTTTGTGCTTTGAAGAACTATTATTGTAGTTTGACAAAGTGCATTTGTGACATGTCACTGAAGCGTCAGATGGCACTCTTTCCCTTCTTCAAGTCATGGGACGTGTGTGTGTGGTGTGTGTGTGTGTGTGTGTTGTGTGTGTGTGTGTGTGTGTGTGTGTGTGTTCCTTCAGTTCCTTAAACAGGGGCACTTTTGTGGTCAAAATAATGGCGAAGCCCAATCACGAAGCCATGCCATTCACTCTCGCGTAGCGTGGTGCATTAACAGCCAGCACATATCTGAAGCTACTTTTCCTTTTTCCTTTTTTTTTCCCAACCTTTCCCTTAATTTGTCGTCGTCGTGGATATCTAACGGGGGCAGAAAAGTGAAGGCTGGCAGGATTTATTCAATGAAGAATTTATTCGATGACAAAAAAAAAAAAAAAAACCTACCAAGGTGCTCGATCGTAATTCATTTATATCAAAGTTCTTCCACAGTCTTTTCGGAGTACAGCGACAAAGTCTCTCTTAATTCACAGTTCGTTGGCTGCACTTGTAGAGCCAACATTGATGTAACGTTGTTACCAACACACTTTGAAATTTCGACCTACCGTTGATAATGGACTCCACATCCTTATGTTTTTCTCTTGGTCTGTTTCTTCCACATTTGCGTGTGTGTTTAAAACGAGAGAGGAGAGAGAGAGAGGGGGGGGGGGGATCGGGAGGAGTGAGCAGGAAACAGAAAATGAAAGAACTGGGAGGCCAAGCAGGAAGTCGGTTCAGATTAAAAGAAATCAAAAAGAGAGAGAAGTTAAACATAATTAATCAAATTAACAAAACACAGAAAACAGGGGCAGGTGTGGAGGAGTCAGGTGTTGCTGCTTCATGGCTGAAATGACAGCACAGCAAGCCACTCCCCACCCTTTAACCCCCCCCCCCACCCCCTGCCCGCCCTACACACCCCTTCACACCCACCCACCCCCAGACCCACCAGGTCCCCCACCCATCCGTCATATTTATATCCGAATAACAGATAATTACCCAAATAATGCTGATAAAATTATGTCGGGAAAAATGCTTAACTTCCTATTTTTTTCGGGAAAAATCCCGCGAAATATAAAATTCCAGATTTCCCGAATGCCTTCTAATGTACACGAGTGTCTACGGCACCGTATGGTTTGACCGTCTTTCATAGCCATCGTACAATCCGAGGGATGGAGACGAGCCCAAATGGTCCACACATGATGACAATCAGATGCTTTTATGACGTGGAGAAAGAAAACATTTATCGCAGGACGGGTTTGCCAAACAGAAACACGACGCCCCAAACCGTCATGCTAGAACAGAGCGGCACGAGAAGCGCGCGCGCTTTTGCGCGCCATCCCCGCTCATGTCATTTCAATTACCTAATTATTCACTTCGCTGGCATTCCACCCCTTCGGCGTTCTCTGCCCCTTTTGTCGTTGACGACGCTGGGGTTCACTTGCGCTTGAGCGACTTCTGCAAAGCCTGGCTGGAAATAAAAGGCGTTTCCTTCGTTCGGGCAGGCAGATGTAATGGTAACAATGAACCTCTGCGGAACCAACACCGTCCGCACACGGTAGTGCGGAGAAAGAAAAAAAAAAAAAAAGGGGGGGGGGGGGGGGGGGGGGCAGTGCTTGGAGGCGGGGGGGAGGGGGGGAGATTTCTCGGCAACAGTTAATGAGGCCCGATGACCATACCCTCCGCAGTCGGCTTGCCTATAAACAACATGAGTCACCACGCCAGTAAAGTTTGTAAGGCAGGTTTCAAGTCATCATGGTCACACTAACGGGAAAAAAAAATCTTCCACAGTCATAACTACTACCAGTAACAGCAGAAGTAAACGACTCGTGGAGAACCGCTCCCCCCCCCCCCCCCCACGCTCACACACACACACACACACACACACACACACACACACACATACA
The DNA here is from genome assembly GCA_033310375.1 of Conus canariensis. Classification (NCBI taxonomy): domain Eukaryota; kingdom Metazoa; phylum Mollusca; class Gastropoda; order Neogastropoda; family Conidae; genus Conus; species Conus canariensis. The sequence goes on along the minus strand of CM065714.1, from coordinate 29,157,101 downwards.
CACACACACACACACAAGCCTGAAAGGCTGAAATACCACCAAAACAAACTAAAAACAAAAACTATTTCATACACCAACGCAAAGTAGAGCATTTCGACGTCTAGAGCAAAGAATTTAGTTGTGCTTTGAATCCCTACCCAACCAGCTAAAAGACCTACTTATTTGTTGTTTCTCGACGTCTTCAGTACAGGGGGATTTTTCCCTCGGAGTTAACAATGGTTCTGACTCCATTCCCCATACAGTCCTTCGAATGAGACTATAAACCGAGGTTCCGTGTGTGAACGCACGCACAACATCTAGCACACACACGTAAAATCCATCACCAACTTTCGGAAGAAAAGGCCAGTTTGGCCGTTGGTATGGATGACACGTTACACATAGCATGCACCTTCCCCGAAGATGGAGTATGGCTGCCTTAATGGCGGGATAAAAAAAAAACGGTCATGCACACAAAACTCCACTCCCTTTGTTGGGCAGATGGAATGAATACTTGCCTGCCTTTACAGGGAGAGTCCGCACGAGTATCAGCCTGCGTACGCAGAAGAAGTCTTCAGTTCCTTCCTCAACATCCCCAATTTCTAACCCACCCACCTTCACCCCTCCCCTCTCCCTCCGCCCTTCTCGATCATCACCCTCATCCGCTGCTTTCCTCTTTCGGTTCTTCTTGTCTCCATCCTTTGCACCTACCCCAAAAACCTTCTCTACCTTCCTTTCTTCCTTCCAACGTTTCATACGTTCGATCCTCGCATTCCAAAAATCTGTGCGGTAGTACTCTCTCTCTCTCTCTCTCTCTCTCTCTCTCTCTCTCTCTCTCTCTCTCTCTCTCTCTCTCAAATGAAAGTTTTTCAGCATTTCTCAAATGAACTTTTGTTAGAAGTTCTCACGGTAGCCATGAACCATTAGTGTTTGCCAGCTAGCTGCCTTGTTTGGGGGAAGGAGCCATCGTCCAGTTGTCTTGGGGGGTTCGTAACTGTCCTATATCATCTTACATCATACCATTGTCTCTGTGGCGTCTTCTTCCGGCTCTCTAGTCTTACCCTTCTCTGGCACCGATGTGTGAGAAACGATCTAACTGCAAATCACCCACAGCCCTTTCCACCCCAGTCTCTCTCGCAAACACACACACACACACACACACACACACACACACACACACACACACACACACACACGCACACACACACACACACATTATCATTAGAAAAAACACATATGGTACTTTTTAATACGGGGCATAACCCAGAAAAAACTGCCTGATTTCACTATTGGTGGCAGTGTCATTAATTATTCGCAAAGCGTATGGTTTCTAGGTGTATATTTATCATCCAAACTTACGTGGAATCAACATATAGACTATATATTAAATAAAGCCAGAAAAGCTTTAAATTTTCTCAAAATTATTAGTAAACAGCGATGGGGTCAGGACACAAAACCACTTTTATGTCTTGCTAATTCCTTAGTTCGTTCGCGTTTAACCTACGGCCAGGAATCTTTCTTTAGTGCACCAAAACATTTGTTAAACAAGCTACAAAGTATAGATTGTAAAGCCTTTAAACTGGCACTAGGAGTGCCGACTCATGCTTACAATCTTGGGTCATATAAAGAAGGAGGAGTTCTTCCTCTTGATGAACATAGGAAAATCTCTGCAGCTAAGTTTGTATTAAAATCCTTTGCACATAACTCATTCTGTAATGAAGAAACAAAGATGGATTCTAAGCATGACTTTGTTAACAGGGCTAAGACAATACACTGTTTGCAACCAATTAATTCGTTTGTCTCCGACATGATTAATTCTACAGAATTAAAAAGTAAAAAAATAGCAATTAAGCCATCTTTTTTACCTGTACCATCTTGGGAACAAATTAAACCTACTTTTGATATTGATCATACAGAATTGAGCAAAAGTCAATCTCCAAACGTTCTGAAAAATTTAGTTAATGATCACATGGAAAATTACTATAGTGATTACATTAAAATATTCACAGATGGATCTGTACTTAATGGCAATGCAGGTTCAGCATTTGTAATTCCTACTATGAAAACAGTCAAACAATATCATATAGGTAATCACTATTCAGTTTTTACTGCAGAGTTGTTAGCTATTTTAATGGCTTTACAGCATATTGAGGAGTTACCTATGAATAGTTGTAAAATTTTACTCTGTGTAGATTCTAAATCGGCATTACAAGCAATCAAACATCAAAATGCCAAAAAACGTCTTGAAATGATACTAGAAATCAGACATGTAATTCATCAATTGGCATTTAAAGACATTAGTGTGACTTTTTACTGGGTTCCTTCCCATTGCGGAATATATGCCAATGAACTGGTTGACAGAGCAGCTAAAAATGCAGGACGTAATACTGAAGGGGCAATTCTAATTAACATAAATCTAGATCTGCACGAGTATTATAATCACATTGAAAAACTAGCGAGAGATAAGTTTGATAACATGCTGAAGACATCAAATAGCCAATATTCACACAACTGTATAAAAAGCGTGAGCACAATAAATTCCAAATTAATTTTAAATCACATATCTGATACAAGTTCAAGGCATATTAGTTCTCTGATGTTCAAAATTCGTTTAAATGCCTTTAAAACAAAATTTTCTAAAGATATTAAATGTGTATGTGGAAATCAAATTTCCATTAGCCATCTGATTTTACACTGTCCTAGTATCCAAGAATTAATGACGAAAACTACAGGGGATTTACTGACTCGTCAAATACCATTAACTGTTCAGGAAGTGTTAAATGACTTCCATCTTCTTAAATGTTTTTCAGAAGTTTTACACCTTAGTCCTATTGGTCTTTTCCTTTGAATAGTTAATTTATTGTTCGATTCAATTGTTGTTATACTAATCTTCTGTTAATTGTTAAGTCGCGTTTGATATAGATGGTAAACCTCACTTCCTTTCTACTAATTCTGTCATTTTCAACAATTCATACCCCATATAAAGCTTGCTCATTATATAGAATTGTAGGTGTAGGTATGTAGGAAAAACACATAATCTTTACTACCACACACTCTCTAAACAATATCAACGCATGCATAAACAATCTCTTCTTTCATACCTTTATTTCTCCTATCCCCCCCCCCCCCCCCCCCCCCCTTTCCCCTAACATCACATTAAGGGTGAACAGACGTAAAACTAAAGAACGAACACACACACACACACGCATACACGCGCGCGCACACACACACACACACACATACGCACGCACGCACGCACGCACGCACGCACACACACACACACACACACACACACACACACACACACACACGCCTGCACCCCCTGCTGATAAATGCAAAGGGTTTCTCTTACTTAACATGGCTGAGCGATCAATATCAGTACCATGGCTTCCGACAAGACCATATACGGAGAGAGAGAGAGAGAGAGAGAGAGAGAGAGAGAGAGAGAGAGGACAGACAGACAGACAGACAGAGAGACAGAGACAGAGAGAGAGAACGGAGAGAGAGAGAGAGAGAGAGAGAGAGAGAGATAGAGAGAGAGACAGAGACAGAGACAGAGAGTCAATGGACAAGGCTCACCCAGAAATCGAACATGGACAAGAACTGGTTTTCCCAGAAAGAGAAGAACGTAACAATGGGCCCCATATTATCCATGAGGCACATTTACATTTAGGTCATTTTCGTCGCGACAGTAGCGTCGAAAGCACTCGTTCCGTTTGTCCATGAAATCTTTTAAAAGATCGCCTAGACGTGACGCCTAAAAACCCACACAGACTTCGGTCAGGGGAGGGGGCAGGGGGTGGGGGTCCGTTTAGGCCCCCAACCTGATTTAATGTCTGTACAATGCTGTCATAAATGATTGTATCGCTTTTTGCAGACCGATCTCAAAACTAAACGGAAGGGATCAACAACAACAACAAGATGCAAAGCATATAAACGTACTCCCAGTTTATCCTGAATACGCGTGAGATATTCCATAAAGAGGAAAAACCGTCTTGGGCTGGTGTAGCCGTTAGTAATGGCTATTCTGGTAAACATCGGCCATCATCTGTGACCTATAATGAACATATTTACACATTTTCAGAAAGATCGGCCAAGTACTTTCTGAGATTTTCCATAAAGAAGAAAACCATTATGGACCATTAGTAACAGCTATAACGGTAAACTAAAACATCGGGCATCCGTGACCCATAATGAACACACCTACAAATTTTCAGAAATATTGGCCACATACTTTCTAAGATATTCCATAAAAAAAGAAAAACCGTTATGGGCCGTTATAGCCGTTAGTGTCGGCTATAACGGTAAACTAAAATATCGGGCATTATCCGTGACCCACAATGAACATACCTACAAATTTTCAGAAAGATCGGCCACGTACTTTCTGAGATATTCCATAAAAAAGAAAAACCGTTATGGGCCGTTATAGCCGTTAGTAACGGCTATGATGGTAAACTAAAACATCGGGCATCATCCGTGACCCATAATGAACATACCTACAAATTTTTAGAAAGATCGACAATGTCCTTTCTGAAAGAGTCCATAAAGAAGAAAAACCGTTATGGGCCGTTATAACCGTTAGTAACGGCTATAACATGTAAACTAAAACATCGGGCACCATTCGTAACCCATAGTGAACATACCTGCTAATTTTCACAAACATTGGCCAAGTACTTTCTGAGATATTCCATAAAGAAAAAAAAACCGTTACAGGCCGTTACAAACGGTTATAACGGTAAACTAAAACATCGGGCATCATCCGTAACTCATAATGAACATACCTACAAATTTTCTGAAAGATCGGCCCAGTCGTTTTGTCTGGAGCGAGTGAAACACATTTTGACCACGGACGGACACACACACACACACACACACACACACACACACACACACACACATACACACACACACACACACAGAGAAAGAAAGAAAGACGGACAGAAAGAAGGATTTCCTTATCCTGTTTTGCCGCCAATGACGAAAGGCAACTGTAGCGCTGAAACAAAATGCCCCATGGACTTGCATGACACGGTGGTCCATTGAAAAGAAGTGCAGGGCAATTGCACCAGTTTCCTCCCACTTTCTCAAACAAGGATTGTGCTCACAAATTTGATTTGAAAAGAAACCATAGTGGAAGCACCCTACATAAATCTACACACCCTGGCAAACGGCTGCTCGCTCCCCTACCTTTACTTTTCTTTATTTTATGATTTTTTTTTCTTTTTATTTCGTGTCGCGAACGGGGGAGGGAGAGGGGATGTGTCAAACATGCACTGTCTTCGTCATCAAAATTCGGAGCCTTTTAACAGACTGAAAAGACCACAATGCAAGCGCTACCTAATAACTTTCAAAAACAAAGGCACACAGCTCTTCACTCCCCCAGACTCACCCACCTCTCCCTCCCTCTTTTCCTCTCTTGCTCTCTCAAGAAGTTTTCGATTATTTTCTCTTTGTTTCTTTGTTGTTGTTCATGCGTGTATTCAAACAGGTACGATTTCTGCCCCTCCCCCCCCCCCCCTCCCTCCCCCATGTATCAGATTTAGGACCTTTTGAACCTCTCTCTCTCTTCTCCAAAGGAGAATCGATCATTACCTATTCTACTTGCACGGCAGCAGCTGCTACTGCTTATATTTCACATATAACTCACCTCTCGTCCAGCTCAGAAAGAACACCGCCTTCGTCCACCTTCTGAAACAAAGAAAGAAACAAACAAACAAATGTTACCAGTCTGTATTCCCAGAGAAATGTCTTAATTTGGAAAGAAGCCCATTCACACTTCTGTTGTCCGCATCATTTCAGTTTTCAATGATTTGCTCCTCGCTCTGAGCTCGGTTACCCTTTCACACACACAAAACGCTGCATTCGTTGTTTTTTGTTTTTGGTTGTTGTTTACTTTTTCTCTCTTTTTCCCCATGAGGTAATTTTTCGTTATGTAAAAAAAAAAGATGGTGTGTGTGTATGTGTATGTGTGTGTGTGTGTGTGTGGTGTGTGTGTGTGTGGCGTGGTGGTGTGTGTGTTGTGCGCGCGCGCGCGCGTGTGTGTGTGTGTGCATATGCGTGCATGTGTGCGTGTGCGTGCGTTTATGTGTGTGTGTGTGTGTGCGCGCGCGCGCGTACTTGTATACGTGCGCGCGCACACACGTGTGTGTGTGTGTGTGTGTGTGTGTGTGTGTGTTTGTGGTGTGCGCGCGCGCGCGCGTGTGTGTGTGTGTGTTCAGAGTATGCTCAGTGTGTGTGTGTGTGTGTGTGTGTTGTGTGTGTGTGTGTGTGTGTGTGTGCAGTGAGTGAGTGAGTGAGAGAAGAGAGAGAGAGAGAGAGAGAGAGAGAGGTGTGTGTGTGTGTGTATGTGTGTGTGTGTGGTGTGTGGGTGTGGGTGTGGGTGTGTCCGTCTGTCCGTCTATGTCTGCCTGTCTGTCCATATTGACGGGTGATCTGAACTTCCAACCCCAATACACTAACGCTGCGAAAGCATTGCAGTGCACGCCATTGTCATTCACTGTACTGCACAGAATTGCTTTGCACCCCGTGAACGTCATTAACGGATTTTCCAATCGACAAGTTTGACTGGAAGGTGGTTGCGCCGGAGATCATGATAGGGGAAGGGGTGCCGGTGGAGCGGGCGAGGACTGCTTTAGAAGCTGACTTTCTACAGATGCCCATCAGGCGCACCACCTGTGTTACTGCTCGGGCTTTCCTGGACGCCCGCTGCACGCTGTATGCACGCGGAGGACAAGCTGCACGTGCAGTTCTTTTTTTGTGTGAACGAGTTCTTTCGAAAGCAGTTTCTGATCAGATACACTGGATGATAACAGGCAGGACAAGTCGGGGGGGGGGGTGGACGGGTGGAGGTGAGAGTGGGAGGTGGGGAGAGGAGGGGGATGGGACGAGGTATGGGGTGGGGAGGGGGGAGAGGGGGGGGAGAGAATCTAATCCCAACCTCGTTCGAAGCATTGAACTGAAGGATTACGACTTCGTATTTTAAGTGCAGGTTTCTAATCAACAAATCCGCATGTCATTAAGTGCATTTAGAACAAAACAAACAACAAAAACCTTCGTCCTCTGTCGCGGAAAGAAACATTGATGGAAGACTTCAGTGTGTACTCCTGAGCGAAGTGCGTGGACTTCGAAATCAGACATTTTGAACACAATGCCAAAACCATAAAAATGTGCTTGTCAAGTGAGCAGTCCTGTGTGCACTGTGGTACCGTCCGTCGTGCACACTGAACGAACGACTCCAATCCATGGCGACAGGAAAGACACCTATGGCAATATGCGACTGGCCGGCTGTTTCCGGCCGTCTACACAGTCTCTCGTCATACAGCCAATTCATCCCACGACTACATCCCCCCTAGCCGACAAGACAGACAAATCTGACGATAAAACAAGACGGATTAAAAAACAAAATCTGTATGAAAAACGGGACAGCGTAGGACCCCGAAGATGGTCAAGGGGAGCCAACTGATGGAAATCCGATTTTCCTGAGGTCAACACGGGTTGATCCGACTGAACGGTGCAACAATGTTGATTCACATCACTAACCTGGACTTCATGTTCCAGAATAAATGTGTTAATGATTAAATGAACCAATCAATAAGTAATACATTTGCAGACCATTCTTACTATGCACTTGCAGACCGCGAAGGAACAAATTGTCCAAAAGGAACTAAGGTTAGCGCACTAAGTGTACGGTTGTCGGGCTTGTTTCAGTCGAGTGCAGTGGGTTTCTAAACGGATTATTTCAAGTGCTCGGACTTTTCTTTGGCTTCTTTACAAATCACATTTTCAGTAGGAGAGATTAAACCAGGCAAACTCATTCTGTGGACAAACGGGAGGGGGGGGGGGGGGGGGGGGACAGAGAGGGGGACGTCTGCCATTCCTGACGACCAACCACCTACCAATCAGAGCCGAGCTGACGTTCGCTTCACGCTGGCTGATTGGTCGCTGACGTTCAGCAGGGCGGAACTGGTCTCGCACTATTTGGCCATCGTGTTTCGACAATATCGGATTAACTACGTTTAGTTTCTGGGCATTTGAATATGAAAAATATATGCTAAATCAAGCGTTATACAATGATGCTGTTAATGTGAACATCAAAACACGTGAAGATGAGAAATGCAGCGAAGTGGGCGAGTCTCCAGTGTAGAGCGGATACTTTAGGGTGTGGCTTATACTGTTTGTACAGCCAGTGGTCAACTGGCTTTTCTCTCCTTGTTTACTTTTATCCCCCACCCGTTTTGTTATCTACATGACATCTACTGGACTGTCACACGTTCGACATTTGTTGAAGAATACACAACAGCTGGTAATAAGCTCCAGAAACGAAAAGGCTCTCTCATCCTGACCTTTGTTTTGTTCTTTTTTTTCCCCTCCATGCTCAAGTTTTTGGGTTTTTTTTTCGTTTTTTTTTTTTTAAACCATTACTTTGCAGCATTTTAAGCATCATCCGAATTTCTCGGTTCGACCACACTGTTTTCAATCGTAATGCGTTCGTTTCCTGTCTGCATATTGGGAAATCAAGCTTGCAGTCGTTGTGCAAGCTTAATGGCCGGTGAGGAACTGAAAAAAAAAAAAAAAAAAAAACCACGAAAGAAAGAAGACAGCAGGTGGGGGGAAAGCAAAGGATTCAGGAACATTTCGAAACAAGCAGCACGACACTCAAATTATTGGTTCATGCATGGCTAAGACAAAATTTTCTAAAAGTAAATAAATCTATCGTCTTGTTTCATTAAAAAAAAAAAAAAAAAATTATTGATCAAATACGAACCCTGTTGCCATCCCACCCATCCGCCCCCTTCACTCTCCCTTTAAGCCTTGAGGACTGCGGGGTGGGGAGGGGGGGGGGGGGATGGGTGTATGTTTTTCAGCATTTTTATATTTTCGCCTCTGGAAATTCTGTGCTGTGAATTCGACGTTCTCTACCCTCACCCCCACATCCCACCCCCCTTTTTCTCCCTCTTTTCTTCAATGTCGCGTCCACTTTTTTCTTTTTTTTTCAAATAGCCCATATTCCTGTGTTTGTTCTAGGTGGTCTTTTCATTTTGTTTTCCTCCCTCCGTAAGGATGCGGGGCAGGGGAGGGGGAGGGGGTGTCTTTCGATGTAAAGTATACCTCGCTTTCTGGAAATATGTGTTGATGATTTCCTTCTCTCTCTCTCTCTCTCTCTCTCTCTCTCTCTCTCTCTCTCTCTCCGACTTCACAGCGCCCCCTCCCCCACCCCCCGCTTCACCGTCCTTGTTTACTGACGTCCGTTTTTCAGCCTTTGCAACCCGCACCTACCTCTCTTTAAAAAAAACTTTTCTTGTGGTTGTTTGGATTTTTACACACTTTTTTTTTTCTTCTAATCCTCATACAATTTATAATGAGCGAGTTTTCATGCTGTAATTTGTAGCTACGGAACGAGTGTTTAACCATCAGTGATCCACGCTGAACTGATATTTGCTCAAGTTCTATTCGAATATTTTTGAAAGCTTTCCTACGCTTTTTTTTCGGGGGTGGGGGTGAGGGGGGGGGGGGGGGAGTGGGGGTATTCTTTCAGCCAAAATCCAAGCGAAATGGCGGACGCGCTCAGTACGGAGAAGCGTAATCCACGGTAAGGATCAGAAAATTTAAAACAAAAAAATCAAGTCTCAAGTATCTGTTATTCATATTCACACAAACTCTTGCACACACACACACACACACACACACACACCCCACATTCACGAGGAGAGAGAGAGAGAGAGAGAGAGAGAGAGAGAGAAGAGAGAGAGAGAGAGAGAGAGAGAGAGAAGAGTGAGGGAGGAGAAGCAAACCATGCATAATCAGGTGTTATTTCATAGCCAATTTAGCCAGAGAGAGAGAGAGAGAGACTGAGAGAAAGAGAGAGAGAGAGAGAGAGAGAGGGGGTAGCATAATATGCATCATAAGAGTACAGTTATGTCATTCATTGCCAGTTAGGTCAGTTACTCAGCAGATCCCAGAACGGTTCAGGAGACAAGGAAGTACCAGTTTCTGTTGATTGAGCAACTGTCTAAAATCATTCATAGGCGGTCGCTTGCCTTTTACTTGACAACTCACCAGCTGACCTTCTCGTTTACACTTTTTTTATTTTTCAAATCTTGCATGAATCCGGTGATAAGTGTGCTAAAAAATGGAACGTTAATCTCCGTTATACTTCGTCGATGTGTAGGCCATCGTGTGCGCAACGATGGGTTTACAATATTCAAAACACAAGTAAACAATGCACTTGATGTAAAACATTCTGTTGCTGCCTGACAACTGTACGAGGGAGCACACTTTTCTTTGCCGTCGGGGTGAGGTTGCGTCTGATGATGACAACAGTACTTTTACCTTTTGCACCATGTAGTCTTTTCTTTATTTGTCAATCGTTTTAAACTGTTGAGGTTGACCACTGGTGATATGTTAACGTATGTGACCATTTTTAATACCATGTATCAAGGTTGCCGAGCTCCGATATTGAGGGTATGTCTAAACGCAACACCAATGTGCTGCCCTTGTGGTGTGTGTGTGTGTGTGTGTGTGTGTGTGTGTGTGTGTGTGTGTGTGAGGGAGAGCGACGGGGGGGGGGGGGGGGGGGGGGGGGGGGGGGGAGAGAGAGAGAGAGATCCATCCCACTGACATACGATTGCTCACTCACTACGAAGGATGGATAGATTTTGAAGTGAATGCAGGAAAAAAAAGTTCTTTTTCTCGCCCCCCCCCCCCTCCCCCCCCCCGTCCAAATGATCGCTTTTACACACAGGCACTCGGTTTACAGACTCATCCGAGGGACTTGCGAGAGGACCAGCAGTCTGCGCAGATGTGGGGTCCGAAGAGGAAATGTCAGCTAGCATAGCGGAGTTGAGCAGGGTTCGAACCGAGGACCCCCAGATCAAGAGAACGGTGCCTTTATCAACCAGGCCAAGAGAGCCGCGCACCTGGAATCAAAGAGCACTGAAGGCAAACTGTGGTGAGCGGTTTGTTTGTCGAGCCCAAACACGCGAGCGCTGCGGGTCATAAACATGCCCAATAAAACATTCATTAATTATGTCGTGTGTGCGTGTGTGTGTGTGGTGGTGTGTGTGTGTGTGTGTGTGTGTAACCACATGCGTTTTAATCCAAATAGGGGTTAATTAAGCACGGATATCGAGTTCTATGCGATAATGTGTGACCACATAAACTTACGTGGCATGAAAATGTACCAGGATGATGTTCTGTTGTGCTATCTGGACCTGAAATATGTCACAAAAAGGAAAAAAGCATGGAGAGAGCTTTGCTTTTTATTTCTTCAGTCCGCGAATAGCGTGAATGTCTGTCCCTGCGTTACCTAAGTTATATTCCGTTCTCTTTTCTCGAAGTCTTGGAGTTTCTACTTAATTAAGACAAAGATAAATGTTTTCTTTGGCAAGTAAATCAAATGCCAAACTCATTTCGAATACTTTCATAACTGTGAAAGAGTTTTTTCTATCAGAAGGGAAATCTCCCTCCCTCCCTCCCCCGTGTGTGTGTGTGTGTGTGTGTGTGTGTGTGTGTGTGTGTGTGTGTGCGTGCGTGTGAAAACAAGGAATACTCTCTTCATAAACACTGGGGGAAAAATGATAATAAAGGGCACACCGATGACACAGACATCAATGGCGTACACAAAAAAACAGACTTCAAGCAAACCCGATCTTCTGATTGGTTAACGGTGGCTCCACCTCCGTCAAACCGGGTGGAACCGTTTTCTTGTAAACACATCAACTGAACAACAACCGATATCAGGTTTCAACTGATGCAAACTTTATGGACAAGGTTCCCACACTATTATAAAACACGATTAAGCAACAACAACAACAACAACAACAACAAAAATCATCTTGGCTCGGAGAGATCTTCAGAGAAACCTCGGGTACATCCGCCGCGTCTTCTGCCGACTTACAACTGGGGGCGGGGGGGGGGGGGGGGGTGAGGAATGAGTGATGGACCAATTACAGGCCTGCGAACTTGGCGTCATCTTTGATAACTGTCAACGTCAATTTTAATTGACTCTGCACCCTGTTGATCATCTCAACAGGCCTAACAGGTGAAGCAGACAGACGACAAGTAGGCATTGATGAAAAATGAAAAAAAAAAATCAAACTCTGAACAGCAGGCGTGCAGCAGTCAAGGAAAGAAAAGAACTCAAACAAGCAGACAAACAAACAAAAAAAAAAAAAAAAAAAAAAAAAAAAACCGACGAACAACCAAATTCCAAGGGGCGGGGGGAAAGAAGATATCCCAATCCGAGGGCGAACACTTGACAAGGTGAAAGAGAATGTCTTGCCCCTGTCTATTCCCTTTTAATCTGACAAAATCTTTTGATTTAATGAATGAATGAATTCATTAATTTGTTTATTTCTGTTCCTCCAGTTTGCGTCAGCATGAATTAGTCCATGTGCCAAAGTTAGTCCGCTCTTTCTGTGCTTTATTCAGTTGCTCATTTATTTATTTATTTATTGTCTTCATTTGTCATTGTCAACTTCTATTCCTTGCTTGCCACTGGGAAGCTGCCAGACTCCCAAGTCAACCCTCCTCCTATTTCCCGAAAGCTTTGCAGTGCTGCCCGAGTGTTAAGCAACATGAACAACACCCTTGTGTATAGCTGGCTGATTTACGGTTGGTTTTATTTGTTGTTGTTGTTGTTGTTTTACCCTATTTACTTTTGGCAAACTAGCGTAAAACCAATCAATGAACTGATGTGGGCTGGAAGAGAAGGGAAGAAGAATTGTGTGTGTGTGTGTGTGTGTGTGTGTGTGTGTGTTTTGTGTGTGTGTGTGTGTGCGTGCGTGCACGCATGCGCACGCGCAGTTTATCAAGCTGGGTCTGGCAGACAGAATGCAAGTTACAAGTTGACCAAGAGATTAAGGCCAGATTTTGGTATTGTCTATCATCTCGCCGACCGCTACAAAAACGCTTCAAAAATATTTTCATAAATCTCTCTCTCTCTCTCTCTCTCTCTCTCTCTCTCTCTCTCTCTCTCTCTCATCTCACACACACACACACACACACACACACACACACACACACACACATTAAGGTAAATTGTAGAATGAATCAAGACAACCAAATCTATAATTAGTGAAACTTGAAACGTTTTGCTTTCAGGAAGATAAAGACAGGCCTTCGCGTTAAAACAGCTGCACGTGGGGCGTCCGCACCTGGAGAATGCACGTGCAGTTCTTTAACAAGACGAAAGCAGCGCGTGGGAGTGTATTATTAGAATACGAACTGGGTGGAGTTGAAACGGAAGAAGAACAGTTCGCAAGAATCCGTTTCTTAAAGGCAAAGCAGGTGAATGGCCCTGTTGATCTCTACCAATCACGAGATAGTTTGCAGAATTCGGTGAAATCGCTGTTGATCTCTACCAATCACGAGACAGTTTGCAGAATTCGGTGAAATCGCGTAGCCTGACACGTTATATTCACGTATATAAAAAGAAAGGAGACACGAATGAAAACAAAAAAATGTGAACAAGCTAATCTTTGACTCAGCTGCTTGTCACTTATAGTTTGTTTTTAGTCTTCTAGAGAAATCACGTAAAAATAGAAGGGGGGGAGGGGGGGTGGGGGGGGAGGGAATGGTTGAGGTCTGAAATGTTATGTACCGACATGTCTTTTTATACATCTTTTTAGATAGAACCGTTCTCTGACTGTTGGAAATTCTGTGCACAGTTCATATCAACTATGATGAAGAGCAGGCGAAAAGTTTGGTATTGACTGGGCAATAGAAAGATGTTTTAATAATCACCAGACGCAACGGTCGATTATTGCGGTTATCTGTTTGACTTAAAACTCTTCATAGCTTTTTTCCTAAAATATGCTGTCAAGATCAAAAAGCAAAATATGCAAAGTTTCAAAACGGAGTGAATGAGGGCGGAAAATGAAGCAAAACTTGGAAAGAGAGGGGGTTAGTTACACAAGGACACAGACAAACAGAGTACAGGACAAGACACCCTGTTTGTCTGTGTCCTTGGCGGTAACTAACCCCCTCTCTTTCAAAATATGCATTCAAACCTTATCGTCAATTACAACGACATCATTAATGTAAAAAAAACAACCAAAAAAAAACAAAAAAACAAAAACGAATGATAAACAGTCATGAACTGCAACTAGCAGCCAGTAACTTGTCTTCAGTTAGTTACTATCGTTTCGTTTTGTGGTTGCAATGCAAAGATCTACCAAACAGAAAATTGTATTATGCTTGATCCTTGATTCATTTCCTACTCCAGACTTCCAGTGTTTAGTTTGGATTGTTTCAGACAAAAGCTATTACTTCATCTGAGTAAAGACATTCTGAAAATCCACATCACCTGGAAGTAATGCTGAACAGGTGTGTGCTGTCTCAAATTCCATCTGTATACCAACATTAACGAAAAGGCATCACCCAGTTTAATACCCTCAATTTCACTGTCTGCCAACCTGAATTTCAAAACCTAGGAAAGTAGATCAAGAAGTGGAATCCCTTGCCTTACACCTATTTAAATAGCTCTTATCCAGTGAAATCGCAATTCTTCAGAACATTTTTCATCACATCACTCTTTCGTTCTACTCCATTTCTTTGTATCAGGACCAGGTAGGAAGACGTCGAATAGATGAAGGACATGTTACGAAATCAAATGCTGCTTTAAAGTCAACTAAACTCAATAATCATTGTGTTTAAAGTCAGCTAAAATCAATAATCCTTGTATTACACCACACACACACACACACACACACACACACACACGGTGGATGGTTCTAGGTACATTCTGACTTGCAAAAGTCGTGATACCTGCCCAGTTCATCAACTTAAAACTAATTCTTATGTGGGGAGATTAGTTGAACGATGGCATTGTTGCATGTGACATGCAAGTGGGAGGCGATGGAAGAAGCATTATACATGTTTTTTTTCTTCGCTAATGTCAGTGATAGTAATTCTTTATTCCTTTTTCAACAGTGCAATATTGAAACGGGATAATGTCGTTAGAGCCAGTACCTTTCTGCCTACAAGCAACAATCGACCACACGCAGAAAACAGTACTGAGCCATACTAACACTGTGCCGGACATTTCTTTACACAGCACTTCATAAACTACCCTTCATTCTTTACTCATCTTATTATAGCCGTTAACATCACAGTAAATACAGACCAGGCTTACAATAATGTATCTACATTTGCGAGACAATGCGACCGGCTAACCACTTTCAAACAACGAATCACCGAAAAATATCGAATATGATCATCAGAAGAGAACTTTTCTAGGAAAAGCCTCTGCCAAGCCGTCTTTAACAGCAAAGTTCACTTAGGCTGGGCGGAGTCAACGACCAAGTGGCCGGGATCATAGGCACATAAGGAAGTGGCGATTGGCTAGCTAAGCTCCTCCTTCCAGGTAACCCCAGCCAATCAGCGGCTGGTCTTTGGTGTGTCTGTGTAGAAAATCTACTTGCTATAACTCTTCAGTAGGAATACAGACTAAACATTTTAAAACATCTAATCAGTCTTGATGGCAGCTTTTGACAGACGGAGTTTAAAAAAAAGAAAAAGATAAAATAAAATGAAATTAAAATGTAAATGGCCGACGACATATTTGGTCTACATCACGATCGGGCTATGGCAACGATTTTTCACAAGACACTTCCAAAGCTAATTCTTGTACTTTCTTTGAAGTACAGATGATTTCGTGGTATGCTCAGACTACCTTTAATGCTAATCACACCGAATAAATCCGATTTCATTTCATATTTCAGTATATGAATCTGGCCGGGTACGCATCGACTTGATTTTCTTGCTCCAATGACATAATCTTCAGGCTTTGAGTCAACTGGGTCGAAACATAATCGGCTTTCTGGATCTACATCTGACTGTTGAACACGCACAGCATTTCCTGGAGTTGTAGCTATCTGGAGAGTGGGGTGGGGTGAAGGTGGAGGAGACAGAGGAGGGGAGAAGGGGAGTGAAGGGACGTGCGGATTGTTCGCAGTTTTAGGGCGTTTTCAACGGTAATTTCCATCTATAAAGAGCTGTGTTACTTCATTATCCACTGCATTCACAATACATAAATCAACAGGCTGAAATGGACACTTGTATTTCAACAGCAGCAGTGATTTTGCGGACGCAACACACGCTGAAACCAAACGGCTGGAGTTCCATCTTATCTTCATTCTACAGATGGTGTTGGTTTGAAGATTCACGGTCGGTCTGTCGGGTCGATGCCCCTGCATCATTAAACATGCGTAACACGTTTAAAAAAAAAAAAAAAAAGTATGTTGACTGTTAAATGCAATGTAAACAAAAGTTCGCGGGCTTGTGTGGGATTGCTTGTATCAAGTTAGAATGATGTTTCAAATATATTTGAAGTATACACCGGCGGGGGTGGAGGTGTTTGACTTTGTTGATCAACGTTACTCGTATGTTTACAAACAGTTGTTTTAATAAGCCAAAGGAGGTTTTATTTTCCTCCAAACGAACGCTCGCTTCCCTTTTTCCGACAGGAAAAACTCGTTTTTACATGAAAGGGAGATAACTTTCTTCAGAGAATTTAAGATACTTCAACTAGATGCTCTCTCTTTGATCATCTCCAGGTATTCTTTGCACTGACTAAATGTTTATCATGTTCGGTAATCTTCGTTATCATAACTTGATGTTATCAGCAAACTAGTTGACTTTGTGCTCAATATCAGGAACATAAATTTCCTTTACGAAATTCTCTTCTTGTATGGTAATACCCAAGAATTTCAGCACAAAGACAAACTCACGAATAGTCCCGAGAAAGATTCGGTAGAAAGGAATTCATTTTCCTGAATTGAACAGTAAATTTACGAAGACACTGACGACACCAAGTAACTTAATAACCAAAAATAGATCCTCATCTGAACAAACTATGTATGTAGGCTATTTCATCAATTTGGCAGCGTGGCACATACACAAGTAAGTCTTAGTATGGTCAGGGAACAGAAAACGATCACATATGACATTGTCTTCAATAGAATACCATACAGAACCACCACCACCCCACCACCACCCCCAAATTTAAAAACAGGCTTGGTATATGTGTTTTACTCAATATTCAAAAGACATTTTTTTTTAAGACGTAAAAATTTTGGAAGTTGAAAAATTATTTATCATTTAGAGTTCTGTCACAAATTGTTCCTCCCGCAGGCAGAGTGGCTGTTCCGACATTTTGGGTTTTGTCTTCATCAATCCACTCGTAGATTTCCCTCTCCGACCCATATTTAAAAACAAACAAACCAGACCTCCAGAAAATGAGCTTTTAGTTTATCTGAAATGGAAAGCAACATGTCAGAAGTTAAAAGACTTCCACTAAAAAAAAGAAACAGGTCGCTTTGTTTACACCTGACTTGTGAAAACACATGTCTACGCTTTTAAGCTTTCATTGGTACTAAAAATTCCAACCATAAATAAAAATACATTGCAATGGAAATAGGCCCACTAAGCGCAATAAAATAGCGTCAGGGGTGGGGAACGGGAATGTAGGGAGGAAAACGGTGAGCTTTAAGACACGTCATGAATTTACAACCGGTCTTTGACTGTTAGATTTTGTCAGATTTAACGGCCTGCTGTCACCAATTAAAGAATACGTTAGGAAAAAAACAAAACAAACAAACAAACAAAAAACCAGAAGCAAAACCAAATATCAATAACAACAAACGCATTGCGATATGAACTCTGTTTTTTAAAGAGTCAAAAAATCATTTTATGATATTCCATGGAAAGTGGTATAAAGAAATAATAACATTAACGATGTCTGGTTGAAATGGCTACAGAGTGAACTTTTTCACGTGAGGGTTCTTGTAACAAGTGTTTTAAATGTTCTGGGAGCATGCTGTACACTAAACTGCTTGCCGTTTTATGACCTGAAATATTCCATCGAACATTCCTCTCGAAACTGTGAATATGACATATATTTCTGGAATTCTTGGGAAAATAAAACACTTGCTCAATGAAAAATATGGCTATGGACTCAAATTTAAAATGTCAGGTGATCTTCCTATTCTTTAAATGGGGAAAAAAAATCAAACTACAGATTCCAACTACTATTCATAATAATATATGCCAAACTGTAGAAAAGGAGAATTTACCCAATTCGTTTGCCTTTCAGAAGCAGCCGACTGCGAAGTATACATAATGCAAACATAGAAATGAATGATTATCTGTCCAAGTTCACTACAAAAATGGTGTCACAGTAAACCAATATTTTTCCACGTACAATAAGACATCATAAATCATTGTGAGAATTGATGTCAAACTGCCTGCTACACAACTCTTTTACTTAAATACGTGCGCGTCGTTTCATACCCGTATGTACACATAATCTATTCGCTGTGTTACTTCATTGTTTGTTAATTAAATTTTTATTAGATTCAGAATTATATTTACTTATCTGTTTTGTTTCATGTCATGTCCCTTTTTTCTCATTTGGAAAAAGAATTAAAACGTGTTATTTGAAAAAAAGAGTTTCACCTTGTGCAGATGTCCGAAGAGAAGGAACTCGCTCCCTCCCTCTTCACAAATACAACCAGCACCCCACCACCATACACCAAAAAGAAAATATCATTTTACGTTGTTAATGAGGCATAGTTTTTACTTTCCTTTCTCGTAAACCTGCTCTAATTCTGGAGAGATGGCTATATGCAATGCTACCATCTTTGGGTTCATTAATGATGCGTCTAGTTTCATGTTTAAAAAACTCAAACGTAATTTATTTAAAACTCAAACATGAATTAGCTGGATTACTTTCTTCATAGATAGGCTTGTTTAAGAATAATGAAAGAACCTTATAAATGTAACGATAACACTTTGTATCCCATTGTGCCTATACGATTTGAAATGAAATGTATAACACGAGGGAATTTTAGTCGCCGTTTTTTGTGACATGCTGACTCGCAGCAGTTCTCATCAAGCTTCTTGACTTTCTTGAGTGATGAAAATCTCTAATTTATATATCTATGAAGTAAAAAGATATCAAAATGTGTTTTATGTGGTCATCAAAAAAGTACTTGTTGACGTGGTTGACCCGTACTGACTTGTGAAAAACGGCTATGCAAATAACCCTAATGTCCAAAAACTTCGTCAAAACAGCACTATTCTAGCATCAAAAACCCTAAGCCCAACCACGATAGAAATGTTCATACCTGGAATGCCCTATAGTGACCACTGAAGATTAAATTCCAACTTGTGGCTTTAATGTGTTCTGCAGAACCATTTCAAGTCCAAATCATTTTCAGGTCAATTTCAAGTCAATGTTAAAATTCAAAACTTTCAACTCTGAGGTCTGACCAGTGAGCCTGCTGACAGCAGACTTAACAGGCGCAGTTGACCTATCGTGAAGATATCCCCCAAAAGTATGAGGACAAAAATTCCCCAAGATATCAGAAACATAACGGTGTCATCGAACATAACTTTCACTGGGTCGCCCTGATCAAAGCGGGAACGAAATTTACTGCTGCTCGCAATCTCTTTGTCCTCCAGTCTTATTCTTTATGTATTTATTGAACAAACTAGCAAAAAATACGCGCATTTTTTCTTTTTTTTTTTCCAAAGAAATCACAAGTTTATATACATGAACGATTGCGCGAAGAAACACTACTGGCGCAAATGCTGCTACACAACACACACACACACACACACACACACACACACACACACACATACACACTCATTTCAAGTGCCTGGGCACAGGGCGCAAAGTAGTGAGGGCGATATCCTTCCAGCCCCCTACCGCATAAACTACCAAACAGGACACTATGGCAACCGCATTTTGGCTTCGGCATTACTTCACCAGCACATATCCATCTCTCACAAGTGGACAAGGAGTGTTCGATGGGAGACAGGTCTGGAAACGTTTGCAGACCAAGGTAGGATTTGATCCCACGCCACCCTAAGTGTCCAGGTTCAATTCACGTCTGGTAAACTTTCGCTCACTTTTGATTCAGGTTCAAAGCCATCTGATAGGCATGCAGAGGTCATCATCCCCAGGTCCTATCTAAACCTGCACTGAAGCCACAGGAACATAAAACCCGCTCTTTTACTGTAGTACTACAGCAGTTGTCATCGTCTTCCCCCTTAGCTCTGTGGCGAGTCACTGGGGCACAACACAGAAGAACAGTCAAACAGGCTCCTCTAGTTCTGTCAGCTGTGTGTCAAGATCCGAGTATCTCTGCAAATGCTTTCCTTATCCACTTTGTAATGTTGTCAGTCCATCTATTTTCTGTATTCTTTTTTTCTTTTTTTTTCCTTTCTTTTTTTCTTTGTCTTCCCCTCCGTCTCCCTCTGCAACAGTTTTCTGGAATTTGTTTTAGCAAGGCCACTGGACCTTGTTACATGACCATACCAACATAGTTTTCAGAAGCAATGGTCTGTAGAAAAATCTTTACAGTGTGCAAATGCATCCAAAATTATCCAATCCATTCCCTTTTGTTTCCCATTCCACCTCTGCAACACACTTGTGACACCACACAGCTGTGGTCGCAGTGTTTTCCATGTTGCCGCCAGATTCGTGTACAGTCGTCATAATGGTCCATGTTAGACCCGAGCTTGTCTTAAAACATCACGCTTGACCACTGTTGCGCCTTTAGTCTTATACTATCTTTAAGAGACTTTGAACCGCCAGTCATGTATTTAAAAGTCTGCTGGCGGCCATCTCACGGGTATGAAGATGATTCGTTTCCGTTGGGGGAGCGACTGAGGGGTCTTCCGGAAGCTTTTGCCGAGGCCGAGTTGCATTCAGAATTTGTTTCTAACCTGCTGTACATCAGTCTGTCTTCAAGTGGCCTTCGTTCACTTTGAGTAATCACTGTGGAGCAGGCTACTGCTGACTTGTCAAGTTGGACAACATCGGTTCCATTGTAGATTGTGAAACAAGTTTCTGATCACGGTTATCTTTAATCTCTGTCTCGTAGCATTTCCAAAGATCACCCCATTCTATTCTGCGATAGATCCCGGATGGTTGCTGTATCAAAACCGGGGTCCTCCGTTTCGTTCCGACATGCTGGGCATGCTTTATACTTTATTCATAGCTAGCATGATCGTCAAGGAAACAGCGTTTCAGCTGATTGCAGAAACTGTCAGAAAATCTACTATGCCCTGATTCGGTGTACATTTAACAGTAATTAAATTCTCCATACCCCCCCACCCACACACACACACGCGTACACACACATCGGCTTCGCCATTCTGAATATTCCTCCCTGTATTTCAATTGGGAGAAGCGTGGGAAGTGAACGAGTGTAAATCGACATTTACATGAGTTACCAATCCCGAGAAACTTTACGAAATGCAGCAAATCGCGCGCGCGCGCGCGCGCACACACACACACACACACACACACACACACACGCACGCATTCGCGCGCGCGCGCGCGCGCGCTCTAAAATGCGTTTAATTTTCGATGCCAACAAGATAAATGTAATCTGTCAGGCCAACAAGTCCAGAAAAATCTTGTTTTGATGATGTACCGACATTATTTTCACCCTCGCGCCCTATATAGTACCGTTCTGTGATTGGTGCAAAGATGAATAGCATTCTCACTGCCGACCAACGGAATAGGGCAGGTACGGCGGAGTAATACCAAATACGAACAGCCCGGTGAACCAGAGGCACAGGCAGCGCTGTCATTGGCTGACGAAGTACCGCCCTCTACCCGGCGAAGCGAGACTACTTTTCAACTGGCGCGTGGGCAACCCTTAGCCTTGGGGACGGTCAGTGGGCTTCAGATAATCTGTTTCATAGTTCACCGTTTCCAAATATTTTATCTTTAGTAATCTGCGACCTTTTTTTTTTTAATCCTTGCAGAAAACAGAAAGTTTGTTTACTTAATCTAAATTAACGATGAAGCGGCAGATTGAGGTCCGAGTTCCTATTTGTTGATTTCAGAGATTGAGTAACAACAACAGAATCCATATGTATGAACAGATATAAACAGAACTTAATTGCAGGACCAAATTTCTTCCACTACTGGCCGTGTTCCTTATTATTAAGTGATTTATGGCACTGTGGATAACCGCAGCCCCGTGTGATTGATTATCCTAGTGTCTGCTCCGTTGACCGTTCTGATGTTTATGTCATGATGTCCACCCTGCATGTCGTATATTACGTTCTTTTAATGAAGTATTCCAAGATGTAGCCTACTAACAATGCCAGCAAATAACCATTAATGCACACTGCTCGGAAATTCAGTGACACACAGTTGGCATCACTAAAGCCCGAATTGTGCTACCTCTCTTTGACTTCCACTTTGTTGATTATGGCCAATAGCAAACTGGACGTGGCTGTAGGAGTTTGGGGGCGTTTTCTTTCTGTTTCGATTTCAATAATCCCAGTTCAAGAGACGTTAATGATGGCTCATAATTCCATTCAAAAAGATTTACTTTGCGGAGGGCCCGCTTACAGGGAGATAATTTCGGCAAGAGATCTGACTACAAAAGTGAAATTACCTCTCTTACACTGTATTTGGCAAGTTGTCATTCATTCATTCATTCGTTTGTTCGTTCGTTCGTTCATTCATTCATTCATTTACAATCTCTCTCTCTCTCTCTCTCTCTCTCTCTCTCTCTCTCTCTCTCTCTCTCTCTCTCTCTCTCCTGTGCACATGTGTGCACGCGCACAACTGCACACACGAGAGAAAACTTCATGTCTTCAAGACTGATAAAGAGAGACAGACAGACAGAGACAGACAGACGGAGACGAGAGAGAGAGAGAGAGAGAGAGAGAGAGAGAGAGAGAGAGGGGGGGGGGCAGACAGACAGACAGAGAGAATTGGAGGAGAGTGGAAAAAGAAAGGACGGGAAAGCAGAGCAACACAAACTCACTCCCAAAGGTAAACTGGACAGAACTGGTGTGTTTTTCTTTCAGTCCTCGTCCAAATAATAAGCACATCGCTAGGTAACGTATTTATGGTGGACAAAAATAAACCAAACGATGATTCTGTGCCGTGATCGCTTTATCTGACAAAGAGACAGCCACATACAGCCTCACTGGAGAATAGATGGACTGCGCGGAATCGGTGCAAGTGATCACCACTACACCAACCCAAGTCATTCGTCAAGTGCATGCCTGCAATGAGCAAGACGATGTCACGCTAAACAACAACGTGACACTGTATTTGTATGAAGTCAAAGCCAATATTACAGGTTACTTGAACAAGTGTGCATGCAGAGAGACAGACAGACAGACGGGCAGACGAACGAACGGACGGACGAACGGAGGGACAGAGAAAGAGAGAGACAAAGATAGAGAGACAGTCAGACAGACAGACGGATGGACGGACGAACAGAGAGAGAGAGAGAGGAGAGAGAGAGAGAGAGAGAGAAGAGAAAACAGACAGACAGACAGACAGACAGACAGACAGACAGACAGACAGAGACAAGAGAGATAGACAGGGAGGGAGACACGCAAGTTTTACCACGATCCATACGAGGCAACCTCTATTTGTGAACTGTGAATTAATCCGATTCGACCCGGAATGAATGGATATTCTGTCAATGCATAAGCAAGCTGAGAAGTAAAGAAATGAAAATATGACCAATGAAAAACACAAGCCTACAACATCGCCCCTCCTCCCCAAACAGATTCAACATCGGCAAAGATGAGCGACCATAAATACATAAGAAGTAGAAACAGAAAAAGTACTTCACAAAGATATAGATTTTTGTTTGAGAACACACACACGCGCGCGCGTACACACACACATACACACACGCGCGCGCGCGCGCACACACACACACACACACAACACACACACACACACACACACACACACACACACACACACAAATGTGTATGTATATCTATTTATCAAAAGAGATATTGGACTTGCACTTTTAAATTCCAAGAGTGTGTCAGAGAGAGAGAGAGAGAGAGAGAGAGAGAGAGAGAGAGAGAGAGAGAGAGAGAGAGACTCGTTGAAACCACTGTATTCCACAAACCTTAACGGATCAAATGTCGATGAAAGACATGAACAATTTACAACGTGAGTAAACCCTGACCCTAACAACTTTTTATCGCGATCGAAAGGGTAATGCAAACATCAAAGGCCTCCACGGTGACAAATATCTCTTTAATAGATAGGCCCGCGTTTAAAGGCAAGGGGGGCATAAAAAGGAACTCCTCTCCACCTCGTGCTCCACTTCAAAGTTTCTCCAGTGTGGGGGGTTAGCAGAACCAGCACATGACAGCTATTTCGCTGTATGAATAACTCATCAGTCTTGTTACTGGATCCTGGTTACCAGCTGATGAAAACCACTTCAGAAACTCGGATCTCCGAAATCGGGTTGATCCTGCCACCTGCTAGATAAATAATAATAATAATGAATACTTATATAGCGCCTATTCTCAGCTAGAGACCAAGCTCTAAGCGCTTTACATTCCACACTCGTTTACACAACGGGCTGCCTACCTGGGTAGTGCCGACTGAAGAGCTGCCAGCTGGCGCTTCATTCAGTCGTTTCCCGTGTCATCCATCAATATCGTTCAATATCGTTCACTCAGTTTCTTTACTTCCTTCATTCTTTCCATTTCTTACGCAGGGTGCATGCTGTGTGTAACGTGTCATCCATACCATAAATGTTTCTACAAAGCACAGAGGAAGGAACACAGAATTTTTTTTCTATCAAAATGACATACTAGAGTTTGTCCAGAAATCAAAATATAGAAATGTAGAATAGGAGAAGATAAAAAAAAAAACCCTAAGGATTAGAAAAACATGTTCAAGAAATCCCTTGTTTATGACGCCGCACTCCACAGGCCAGAAGGGCTCAGAGGTTGATGCAAGACATGCACGATTAAGAACGATAATAAAACTTCGCCCCAATGCCTTCCGTCACCGTAGAGTAATACATACCAGAAGGTCGTGCCAATGATAACATATATTACTTGAGCAGACAGGTCTGCTTTTAATGGGATAGAGACATGGGAAGAAATATGAGACTGGTAAATCATGCAGCATGATTTTTATTAATGGAGTTATAATAGGCCGTTGTAAACATCCTGTCTGTACGGGCTTATGAGCAAGTAAAAAGCAGCCCGCTTTTATTTCAGAATAAAAGAATATACATGAATAAACAACAACAACAACAGAATCGAAAAGCTTATTCTTTAAAAAAAAAAAAAAAAGTTGATGGTGACACATTTGTAAGTGTCATCACTAGAAAGGGGCGTGGATGGCAAAGCGGCTCATGAGTTTTATACTCCTTTTTTTTTTTTTTTTTTTTCTGTCCCAACCTCTGCGCCACCTCAGAGGCAGTGCACCCACGCCGCTCATTCCGACACCCCGTCCACAGCCACAGCCCGGTCGGACCCGCCGCAGCCCCGGCACCGGCAATCCACAGGGAGCAGTCAATGTCAAGTCGTCAAGAGGCAACCCACCGGAGGAGACACTGCACTGCTGCCGAGTCACTTCGGTGGTGTTCAGTGGCGCCTGTTCTGATCTAACATACGCAGGACACCACCTACTAAGCCCCCTACTGACGACAATAATTGCTTAGTCGCGGAGCCGGCGTGAGTGAGCTCTCCCTCCGGAGGGCGCCACCACGTCCGTCCAACGACAGCCCCCATAGACTCGCCGATACCGGCGACCCCGACGGAACCAAACCAAGGCCACAGGCGTGGAGAGGACATCGAAATTGAGGTCACCATGAGAGCAGGGCATGAAGGGCCACAGAATTTGAGACATTTTTTTTTTTTTTAATGCTGATCGACGACAATGAAGATGATTAAGATGATGCTACAGATTTCCATTTCGGTCTGAGACTACATGACAGGGCTGTACTCTACGCTTCCTTTCATAATATATCCCGGCGTCAACCAGGCCCGAGAGATACAGGCACCTGCAGTGTTGGTCAGGAAATTTGAGCAACACTCTCAGAAACGCATCCATTAAGTGAATGAAACTCGACTGTGTGGTCCCAGTCTTCCCAACTGAGTCCGCAGCAACTCAACTCTGGGTAGGAGCCGGTCGGGGCAGAAAAACCCACATGACTTCTGATGGGATTCGAACCCACGACCTCCCAGCCGGGAGTCCGCGACGCTAACCACTTCGCCACGGCGGCTGGTGAGTTTTATACTCTTGATCCAACGATTCTGGATTCAGTCCTCTATTGAGACAGCCAGACTGGCGTGCTCTCGGATGTGTGTGTGTTGTGTGTGTGTGTGTGTGTGTGTGTGTGTGTATGTGTGTGTGTGTGTGTGTGTGTGTGTGTGTGTGTGTGTGTGTGTGTGTGTGTGAAGTCATGGTCAAGGGATAGATAGATATAGAGATGAAGACGGATGGATGGATGGATGGATGGATACAGATAAATAAATAAAAGAATATTAACTGATTCTCATTTTCTCCCTCTAGGTCTATTTTTTCCCCATTCCCTTAGAGGCGAAAAGTTGTTACAAGGTAAGACCATGAGAATCAAATATTTGAGAACAAATAGGTAAACAGAAAAGAGGTGGCTGTGTTAATTATAGTATCCCAAACAGTTGGCTGATGCATACGCCACATTATAAACAGATTTTGAACAGTTCTAGTTTATATGGGGTTTTGTCATAAGAATAAAAAATTACATACATTTTAACAATGGCAAACAAAGTAGGACATTCACTGTACAATCCTTCGGTGTTTGTATTTTGCTTTCTGCCCAGAAGATGGTACTGTAGTTCCCATTATGTAGCTCTGGTGAGAACTTGCAGTTAAGTATTGTATGGAGTTGAATTTGAAGAAACTTGTTATTTCTTTCTTTCTTTCTGTTCTTGTTTTTCTTTCTCTTTTTTCTTTCTTTCTTTCTTCCTTTCCTTCTGTTTGCCTGTCTGTCTTTCTTGCATTCATTCTTTCTTTCTTCTTTTTTTTTAGGCAAGGAATGGTAAGAAGCAGCGGACTAAGTATTAACACAACCAACTATAAACAGCCAACAGTAAATGACAAACAAAGCAGTGAGCCAGCACCAATGCATGAGAAAGTACCAGTCAAGTTGTTTACAATCGACTGGCACTCTATGTGCATAATTATATCACCACGTATTAGTCTGCAACGATTAAAGTAAGAATCCGCTTGAGAGAAAGTATAGCACTTCCGAACTGTTTTGTTTCCCTAATAGATCTATATACTTAATAGTTGAGTAAGTTAATAAGGCAGGACATCATATAGGTGTGTACTCGGTCTTCAGGGAGAGATGTAGGTAAGTAAGGTTACATTTTATAGATAGGCAGTAAGGGACTTCTAGAGGTTAGGTATATGGGTGAATAAGTAGGCCCTATGTAGGTATTGACTATTTTAGGTTGTGCTCACAGTTACAGATAGAAGAGATAAAGACGTTTTCCACAACATGAAGTATTATTTATATACTTCTAAGTGAGTGATCGAAGTTTTGGTTCCGCCGTTATTTCATCACTCAGTAAAATTCTATTCAAATGCATGGTGCCTATACTATTCAATGCCTTTTCCGAGTTCACCTGATATGCCGAATTTGTTTGTGGATTTGCGAAAGACAGACAAACGGACACACGAACGCGAGAAAAGAGAGACAGACAGAGGAGTAAAAAGGGGGGTGGGGATGGAAGGGAGACTATTAAGTCATGTTACAAACATAATTCCTCACTTCACATGCATCAATAACGGTCGATAAGACCCAAACTTTGGAAAAAAATCTGTGTGTGTGTGTGTGTTGGGGGGGGGGGGGGGGTGAACAAGACGAATGTGAATTAACAAAAGTCTATGACCATTTTCTTCTTATCAAGGGTGAAAAGGAATGGCCCGCAGTCGTCCCGAACTTGTTTGCTACAATACAGGTAAGCACTACGGTAAGGTAAGATAATGTTACTTACAGCCCAGCCGACCGCAAAGGGCCATGTCAGGGCTGTCACCACGTAAGCACCACGTCTTAAATGCACCTAGTCAACAGCAGAAGCAGTCAGCTCAGCTTGTTCTCCAACGACTGATATGAAGAAAAAACAAACAACGGCTATCTTACCAAGAAAAAGACATGCAGCCGGGGAATTCTTTATTTATTTATTTCCCCACCTTCTGACAGTTATATGCTGGTAACTTTTCCTTTACCCCCCCCCCCCCCCCCCACACACACACACACTCTCTTCTCTCTCTCTCTCTCTCTGTGTGTGTGTGTGTGTGTGTGTGTGTGTGTGTGTGTGTGTGTGTGTGTGTGTGTGTGTGTGCGCGCGCGCGCGCGCGCGCTCTTCCCCTTTACTGTCGTATACCGTTTTTCTGCCTTTGTGGTCCATTCACCTGCTTTGTTCTACACAGCCTTTGCACTTTTTCCCTCCCCTTATAATACTAACCTGCCTTTGTTCTGCACAGCCTTTGCACTTTTTCCCTCCCCTTATAATACTAACCTGCCTTTGTTCTGCACAGCCTTTGCACTTTTTCCCTCCCCTTATAATACTAACCTGCCTTTGTTCTGCACAGCCTTTGCACTTTTTCCCTCCCCTTATAATACTAACCTGCCTTTGTTCTGCACAGCCTTTGCACTTTTTCCCTCCCCTTATAATACTAACCTGCCTTTGTTCTACAGAGCCTTTGCACTTTTCCCCTCCCCTTACAATATTAACCTGCCTTTGTTCTGCACAGCCTTTGCATTTTTTCCCCTCTCCTTGCAACATTAGCCTGCATATGTTCTAGACAGCCTTTGGACTTTTTCCCTCTCCTAACAATATTAACCTGCCTTTGTTCTACACACCCATTGCACTTTTCCCCTCCCTTCGCAACATTAATCTACCTTTGTTCCAAACAACCTTTGCACATTTTCCCTCCCTTCGCAACATTAACCTGCCTTTGTTCTACACACCCTTTGCACTTTTCCCCTCCCCTTGCAACATTAACCTGCCTTTGTTCTACACACCCTCTACTTTGCACCTTTCCCCTCCCTTCGCAACATTAACCTGTCTCTGTTCTACACAACCTTTGCACTCTCTCCCTCCCCTTGCAACACTAACCTGCCTTTGTTCTACACACCCTCTACTTTGCACTTTTCCCCTCCCTTCGCAACATTAACCTGCCTCTGTTCTACACAACCTTTGCACTTTCTCCCTTGCAACATTAACCTGCCTTTGTTCTACACAACCTTTGCACTTTCTCCCTCCCCTTGCAACATTAACCTGCCTCTGTTCTACACAACCTTTGCACTTTCTCCCTCCCCTTGCAACATTAACCTGCCTTTATTTTACACACCCTTTGCAGTTTTTCCCTCCCTTCGCAACATTAATCTGCCTTTGTTCTACACAACCTTTGCACTTTCTCCCTTGCAACATTAACCTGCCTTTGTTCTACACAACCTTTGCACTTTCTCCCTCCCCTTGCAACATTAACCTGCCTTTAGTTTACACACCCTTTGCAGTTTTTCCCTACCTTCGCAACATTAATCTGCCTTTGTTCTACACAGCCTTTGCTTTTTTCCCCTCCCTTCGCAACATTAACCTGCCTTTACTTTACACACCCTTGCACTTTCTCCCTCCCCTTGCAACATTATTCTGCCTTTGTTCGTGACAGCCGTTGCATTTTTTGCCACTCGTTGCAAATCATAACATGGCAGTTTGGTTTTGTCATGCGGGCTTGGTACTGGGATTGTGGTCACTATCCACAGTGGACATTAATTATCTATACTGCAGCGTCGATTTGCTCATTCAGTATATGTGTTGTGCGTTTGTGTTTTATGATGGTTTTTTTTTCAACGGTTTTTCACTTTTTTTTAAAAAATAAACTCATTGTAAAGGATTCAAAGTCACTCTTTGCCCCCTCAACACAACCTACTTTTATCTGCTTTAAAGACATGCACAGTTTAGATGGAATATTACGATTTGTGGGATCAGTTTGTGATAGTTCCTTTTTCAAGACAGGGTTTTATTTTCATTTAACTATGACAGCCCTGAAGTGGCCGTGTAAAGGTCCGCTGGATTATAACACATCTGAAACAAATACTCTGATACTTTGCTTGAAAGAGAAAGGAAGGGAGGGAGGAAGAGAAGGGGGGGGGGGGAGAAGGGAGAGAGAGAGAGGGAGGGAGGGAGGGAGGGAGACAGACAGGCAGAGAGACAGAGGAGGGCGGGAGCTTACCACAAGTCTGACTTTGGTCATATCAGTTGAATCATGTACATATCCATCGCTATACAAAAACCTACACCGGCGTTTATGTTAAGCTGACGAAACAGCTGGCTTTGATTTGTAATTCCGTCCTTAAATGCGAAGAAACATCTTTCCAGCTGCTTGACGGCATCTCGATTTACTGATTACAATTCGTGGTTGTGTTAGTGTCGTTTTCCTGTTTGTTTGTTTATATTTATGAATCAACCACTCTTGATTATTTTCATTCGCTTTCATCTCTGACAGTAATCAAAGTGCACAAACGCAATTCTTGGCAACCAGTCTACTGCATCCAAACGAAAGAAACTCCGAACAGTTATCATGGATACTTCGCCGCATAAAAAAACAAAACAAAAACAACTTTTGATTTTCTGGCACATTTCACGCGTTTTCAAAATTCCCAAACACTCCCTCCTTTACCGACACCACTTTAATGATTCAATGCGCTGAGAGGTTCCTGTCTAATAGCAATTATATGCTGATCGGTTTGCACAATTAACGCTAAACGTGCTGAACTCAGCTCACCTCCATGCCTTTAATCACCAGTGATAATGTGATATTTTGGAATAATAAATCTTTAAAAAAAAAAAAAAAAAAAAAGAAAATTCGTTTGAAAAACTGAGCAGTTTGCTGAATATTAGGGCCAAAGATTGCAACACCTTTCCTCTAGGCTATTGTCATTTGCTTGCTTCATTAAACATGACGAGCAAAATCCAGTAGCATGAACGCGGCGGAAAAAAGAACAGTTGACAGATGAACACATTTTCGTTCGGCTGTTTACACAACAAACACCTTCATTTTCATCAGTTGCTGGACTACTCTTCCAGGAAAAAAAGTGAGAATTCTTTTTATTTATTCAGTCATCCTAACCTGCTCAGCTACCCTCTCTCTCTCTCTCTCTCTCTCTCTCTCTCTCTCTTGAGGGAAGAGGGGCTGAGGAGGAGGGGGAACCTGGAGAAGGGTTTACAGATGGTATGCCCGTGTATGCAGATCTGCGTATCTGAGCGTGCGGTGTCTACACGGTGGCCGTGGTGGTTAAGTGATGCACAGACGCTACGAGTTTTAATCACAGTTTTCGCTACAGCAGCGATGTGGTGCAGACTTCCAAGCTTCCTGGGCAGCTATTCATCATCAGGTCCGGTTCCCATTGATGGTCACAAAGGCCATAAAGCTGTCGCAATCCCATCTGCAATGTTGCCAGTCAACGAGCAGGTCATATTTCCGTGTCGTATTGTAAGCTTCGCATGTCGGTGCGTTCTTTGTCCGGAGAATAACGATACAGCATGGGAACTTTTCGACGACCCTCAATGACGTCACAGCTTGCTGGAGACTACCGTTGTCATCACCGTCATCATCATCTCTCTTCTGCCTGCTGTACAACGCACATGCTAGCTTTTCTGCAACCATCCCACCCCCTCACCTCCACCCCCATTCAGCCTCTCTTGCTCCTCTTTTTCCTCCTCTATCTCTTTCGGTCTCGTTCTTCATCTCTTCTCCTTTTGCCAGAGCCAGTCCCCTCATCTTTTCGTCTGACAGGGCAGTTATCAAAATGCCGCCATTGTTGGATGGCTTTGTGCAGCACTGCGCTCTATCCCAGAAACAATGAGCATATTCATGATCACTCCTCCTCACTTCCCCCCACATCTTCGCTTCCCCATCTCCAACCACCAACCCCTCCGCCGACCCCCTCACTCCCCCTTCCCATATCCTTCCTCCTCTTTCCTTTCCCCCCTACAGACATGCACGTTTATACATTCCCCAATTCAACTGTCTAGGAGATCTGACTAGGCATTCACATATCCGATGCCTTTATTTTTTTTTTCCTCTTTTATGCTTGTGTGTGTGTGTGTGTGTGTGTGTGTGTGTGTGTGTGTGTGTGGTGTGTGTGTGTTGTGCTGTGTGTGTGCGCGCGCGCGCGTGTGGGTGTGTCTATGTGAACGGTGTGTGTGTGTGTGTGTGTGTGTGTGTGTGTGTGTGTGTGTGTGTGTGACATGTGTGTGGAAGGGGCGGGGGTGCGCGCGTGCGCGTGTGTGTATACGTATGCATGTGTTGTGTGTGTGTGTGTGTGTGTGTGTGTGTTGTGTGTGTGTGTGTGTGTGTGTGTGTGGTGGACGCAAAGGAAGAGACTAGTATGCCTACAAGAAAATGGTAAACGTTCCTTTGAGAGAGAGACACCTTTTCTTCCAATATTATTCATTGCATGCATATTTATAATGCTGTTCCCAGCTTAAGGCATGGAATCGCCGCCGGAAGAAGAAGAAGAAGAAGACACCCCTCCTCCCCTTTCCCCCCTCTTCCTCCCTGAAACAAATGGTGGCATGTGAATGGAAGCGGGGGGGGGGGGGGGGGGGGGGGTTAGACCCAGTGATCAAGTTGGATGGCTTTTAGAGCCATCCGCAGGATTCCTCCAGTACTGCCGCCCCAAACGCTGCGGGTCATGCCGGGAGACCCCCACACTCTCCCCACCGTTCTGCGGTTCAACACTGTACACTAACACCTCCCAGTAAAGACCCTTCGATTAAAGGCTCCTTGCCTTTCTATAAACGATTGTAGCTTCTGTATTGTTGGTGGAAGGCTTCATGGTCGAAACGCCTCCGCTTTTATACCGTCATTTGTTCGTTCCGTTTGCTGGATGGTCCCCTAACTCAACTTTTTATTCTTTTGAGGCACGTAAAACAATGTTTTGTCCTCAATAGTTTTCTCCTTTGTTTATACTACGTTCACATGCCAGCGAAGACTCCTTATCTTTAAAGTTCCAGTTCAGAGGTGATTTTTTTTTTTTTTTTTTTGGGGGGGGGGAGGGAGGGGGGTGTTGCTTGTTTGTTAGCGTGATTGTCTTTTTTTTCTATTGCCCAGCTACCTTATAGGGCCTCTTCTAGGCCGTCACCACATTTGGAAAAATAGAATCCTGCCTTTCACCACACACACACACACACACACACACACACACACACACACACACACACACACGCACACCACACACACACTACACTTATTTACATTATTCATAATTGAATTTTATGACACAGCTATCTTCTGACATAATTAGGAAGGGAAGACACGTTCAATTATTTACCCCAAGTTAATTTTTTGTGTGTTTTTTTTACATAATCAGAAGCAGTGCTTAAGACACAGGGCAAACAGACACCACAGAGTGGATAGCAGGTGTCCTCTCTGGAAAGTGTGCATTTCCCCCCCCCCCTCGTCTTCAGATTACAACACAAAGTTGGCATGTCCTCACCTGCAATATCAGGAAGAAAAAGAATAAATATGTTTTAGAATAAAGACAGGTGAATAGGCCACTTCGTGTGATCCATAAACCTTACATGTTCAACTTGTAATATAGAAAGCAATACGTTTGTTACTACAACCGTCAAGTCAATCAGTCGTGCCAGGAAATATTGTACAGCACAGTGTAACCTTTCACCTTGTTGCTGCTCTTATTGTACTGCGTTTGTATGCTACGCAACTGCGATTAAAAATGTGTTTAAACCAGTGGGCCACAAGATAAGAAAAAAACAACAAAAAAAACCCAGCGGACTACAGCACAGAAAGATAAACGTAAAAGGGCAGAGTCAAAGACAGTGACGTGAAAGAGGAAATTGCTTACAAATTTTCAGACAGCCGAGATACAATGTGTATTGAAGGAGCCCTGAACTCGCCCGAAACCCCCTAGCAATTAAAACCCCTATTACAGAGAACTTCTGGGGGTCCTTAAGCTGAGGTTCTGCTGTACATATCACTGTCGCTGATAAACATCGAGCCCATGTTTTGTACCGTCAGAGTTAGCTGATTTGGACCAAACGTTGTTTGTACTGCTTTAATCAGACAATGTCCCCAATGAACTACGAGCAAAATGACCCCAGTTCACTCCACTCCAAGTTGGAAACGAACGCAACTTTTGCGTGCGCGCGCGCACACACACCACCACCACCACCACCATACAGCAAAAAAAAAAAAAAAAAAAAAAAAGAGAGACAGGCAAACTGTCGGACAGACAGAAATCATATTCACCATTTTGGGTCCCACACACAAAATCAGGGCATTTAAAAGAAGACAACTGTAAGACAGTATACTGAAATGAAGTCAATGATAATCAATAATCACACACACACACACACACACACACACACACACACACACACCACACACACACAAAATACATACAAAACCATGCACAAAAAAATGACAGAGCTTTTCTACACCGATGCCAGCACGACTACAGTTTTAACCACAGAAAACCTCTATCACAATGAATATAATGGCCACCAAATTAAGAATAAAGCTCATGATACATCAACTTTCAAATACATGCACGCAACTTAACAAAACATACATTGGCAAGAAAACAAAGCCAATGCTTCCATAATCCATATCTTGCTTTGCCCCCCCCCCCCTCCCCGATATCTAAATCCTGAAAAGAAAAACAAAACTCTACCATGCCCTGCTTAAAATACAACTGAAAAAGAAAGAGGAAGGAGTGGTGCCAAAAGGTAATAATTGTGATGATGATAATTTTGATTGAAAAAAATAAGTGGTTGTTATTTATTGCATCAAGAACCTTATAAGGCAAATTTGCAGACCAAATTGCCTTATGAGGTTCTTGATGCAATAAATAACAGTGGCCAAAATGTGGAGAGTACACAAGTAGCAACGGGCTGTTCTATTGGAAACAGATGTCAGGAAGCGTTTCACACTAGACACACAGGGAAATTAAGTACAAGGCATTTGTATTAGAAAAATCTGTAAGTTATGCATCATTACTCGAGTCAGTACTTCTAGGCACAAACTTATCAAAAATGTAGTGAAGGATTCTGAAGGTGCCATTACTTTACGACTCCTCCATGTGATGTGTTTCACAGTGCAATGCATGTCCAACGTATGGACATTGGAGCATGTGTATTTACGACTGTTTTGTGAAACAGCTATTCATTTTTTTCTTTCAAAGATAGGGGTGGGGTGTGGGCTCAAACAAAGAACATGCCGATGATTTTCAGACCTAAACAACTGAGGGGAAGGCGGGAGGTGACAGGGGCGGAGGTTCAGGGGGAGGGGGAAGGAGGGGAGACATGCTAAGGTCGTACCGGCAGAAGTTACACATTTCTCTACGTTTTTAAGAATCTGGGGGCTTCTGTGTTTCAAGAAATAGTTTGGCAGTATATCAATCATATTCAAGCTGCTTCCTGCTTCATTACACCGAAGTAATACACACATCCCCGTGCCCCAACCACCCACTTGCCCACACACTTGCATGTACACTCTTACACACATAACATACGTCCCACTGTGGTGTATATACTGTACTATGCAGTGTACCTGTCAGATAAGTGGTTAGGGTTTAAGAAAATACTGAATTCCAACGTTAACACTGTCAACAACAACAATGATAATAATAATGATAATGGTGATGTTGATCATGATGATGATGATGATAACGATGATGATAGTAACAATAATAACATTAATTACACTAACATCAATAATAATAATAAAAATAATAATAATAATGAAAACTAATACCAATGGTAACTATGATGACGATATAAAGTTCTATTATTAATAAAATTCTTGACACAGACGTCTGAGTCGATCGTGTGAAAGAAAGCACAGCAGACTGTAATCAGGGAAATATTCAACTCCTTTTTTTTTTCTCTTCTTTTTTTTTTCTCCTTGACATGGGACAAGCAACCACCGGCGACACGCTGTTCAGTGCGTGCCGGCACGACCAACTGTGCACAGTCTATCTTATCTGTTGCTTGCACACATGCCACTGGTAAATCAATCTCTCTCTCTCTCTCTCTCTCTCTCTCTCTCTCTCTCTCTCTCTCTCTCTCTCTCACACACACACACACACACACACACACACACACACACACATACATACACGCTCACGCGCGCACCCGCGCGCCCTGATAACAAGGACGTGTTTTCTCACTGTCCCTTCTCACACAAACACACACATATACAGAGAAAGGGAGGGAGGGATGGAGGGAGGGAGGGAGAGGAGGGAAGGGAGAGAGGCACACGGACAGACGGACGGACAGACAGACAGAATGACGACATCAACTACAACTTTTAGACTCGACCCCTATTGTATATTTGGTTGGGCTTTAAAAAAAAAAAAGAAGTCTGTTTTAATTGGAATGGTTTTTACTTTATTTCATTCCTTTTTTTTTTCTTTTACTCCTTTACACTCCCTTGTCATGCATGTATGCGGTATTCAATGTTGTCACTCTCCATGTTGATGCTATATCGATGGTTTGGACACATCAAAATCGAGACAAATTCCTGCCTTCATTCAGTGACTAAAAAACAACGCTGAATCTTTCATGTGTTTTTATCATAACAGGAGGAACTGTCTGATTTAGACGAAGCTTTCTTCATGAAAT
>CM065714.1:29115669-29118169 GCA_033310375.1 Conus canariensis | reverse complement strand
TGGTCTGTCTGTCTGTCTGTTCTTCTCCTCTGTGTGTGTGTGTGTGTGTGTGTGTGTGTTGTGAGAGAGAGAGGAGAGAGAGAAAGAGAGAGAGTGAGTGTGTGTGTGTTGTGTGTGTGTGTGTGTGTGTGTGTGTGTGTGTGTGTGTGCGTGCGTGCGCGCGTGCGCGCGCGTGTGTGTGCGCGTGTGTGTGCGCATGCTAGGATTTTTTTCAAACTAGTAACTAAAAAGGATAATATGATAAGAGACTGGATAACACAAAAAAGTATCAACAGCAACACAACATGAATCAGAAAATTAAAGCAACAACAACAAACACACACACACACACACACACACACACACACACACACACACACACACACACACACACCACACACACACACACACACACACCACACACACACACACACACACACACACACACACACACACACACACACACACACACACACACACACACACACACACACACACACACACACACACACACACACACACACACACACACACACACACACACACACAGGGTGGGTAGGATGAAAGAAAACTGTAAAGCTTATTCTTTAACCTTCAATAAAGATATTTTTGACTTGACTTCACACACACACACCACACACACACACACACACACACACACACACATACACACACACACACACACACACACACACACACACACACACACACTGCATTAGTTTGGCCCAAATACAAGGTTCGCATCTACTATTAGGAAAACGCATACATCTTAAAATTTTTACTTTCATCTGTCATGAAACTTTATTTCTTGATTTCTGACTTTCTTGCTTTGTTTATTCACGTATTCACTAATCTATCAAAACAGCTTCTTGGTTGTGACAGTCAACTGACAGCACTCTCATCCACAACAGAATGCATCAATTCCAAGTATATTTTAAAAAATCTTTGTATTTTTATTTGAACACGAATGAATGGTTTATTTATATGTTACTTGTTTATAAATTCTTACTGACGCCCAGTTCACCTCTTTTCCCTCTACATTCCCCGTTCGCCAGATAATGACTGCTTTGTATTTCATAACTGTTTTGTATTTCAACGTCTTAATTTTCCTAGTATGTAGTAAACCAACATTTTTTTTTAATTGCCTGATACTTTGAAAGCCAGTTTAGGTAGAATCTCTCTCTCTCTCTCTCTCTCTCTCTCTCTCTCTCTCTTCTCTCTCTCTCCCATAATGGTATTATTCTCTCACCTTTAGGTCCTCGGACTTCATACCCGTCAAAGGTTTTTAATCTTGTCCACACAGCATATTGTCCATTTGATGTCTCGAAAAAAAAAATCTGTCACACTGTGGTCAACGCACGATAGCCTTTCCAAAGGCTTCCCGTTTGTCCTAGCAGTGGGCAGTAAGCATTTGAAGCTCAAAGTTGGAGTGGCCTGTGGCCCCGAGTGCAGTTAGGAGCGAGGGCCAGACACACTAATTGCAATCAGACCTCACCGGTCGGAAGCTACTACACATCGCGGCACGCGCGGACCGGGAAACCGACAGTTGAAAACTCAATTACTTCGTCTCGACTTGAAATATTATCGAAACGCGTGTGTTATCTGTGCGTGGGTCGAGTGAAGTATGCAGAGATTCGTGTTTAAAAAAAAAGAATAACAAAGGCAAGACAGACGTACATACCTGAATTACTAATAAGAAAAACCGTTCATTGGATATTATTGGCCAATAAAGAATTTTCCAATAATACCAAAGCCAAATAGTTTCAAGATAGATAACCCTTCCTGGGGGAAATGGAAAAAAAGGTAGTCATTGAACAGACACACGCAAGAAAAAAAAAAGCGTGATTAATTGCAAGTAATAATACATTCTTTCGGGCAGAAGTGACTGTTCACAACTGTAAAATGAACATAAAGCATACGGGACAAATTCAAAATGGCGCCGAGGAAGGCCGAACCATCTTAGCTTGACAAGCACGGAAACACATGCAACAAACAACGCATTCGCATGCCCACGAAAAACATCGTCTAGATTTATTTGTGTCATTACTTACCATGTGTCCTTGTTAAAACGGGTGTTTTGGGCAGGAAGTATCCAGTCTGGTTTGTTGTTTTTTTTTTCTTTTAGCTTTTGACAGGTCTCAGAATGAGTTATTTTTGCTGCTCTCTCGCCACGGCACGCATTTGGCGACCACCTCATGAATACGTGCGAGCTGTCGTCCAACCACAGCCCTGGACGGTGACACGAACAGAGGTCATAGCCAAAATGGCCGACCAATTGTCGTCCGTGTTTATGCTGGGTGAAACAACATGGGATTCCGCACTATGGGTTGTCAACATGTTTTCTTTCTATGCAAATAAAAAGAATGAATACTTTTGTGGACTCATTACACCAAAGGCTTAGAAATACCAACTTTGTCTTGATTTTTTTGTTAAATCATATATTGAACTACGTTTTCTCGCTGTTGGGAAAACAATTTAGCATTCGGAAGCCTATAGATTGTATGCGCGGAGTAGTGTGTGT
>CM065714.1:29108169-29110669 GCA_033310375.1 Conus canariensis | reverse complement strand
ACGTAGGACAGATTGCTTGAGACCGTTTACATTCGTTTTGGTTTGACTGCTGAAGTCTATTCTTCAGGACAGGTGTTTTTTTTTTTTTCTTTTCTTTTTTTCTTTTTTTTTCTTTTTTTTTTTTTTTTTTTTTGGGGGGGGAGGTCTACTTATCTCAAATATCACAAATCTGTCAACAATTTGCCTGTAAGAGCCCCAAGCTAGTGGGACGTAAATCTCACCATCTAACCACAACCAGAGAGACGTACCGTAGTGTTGGTTTGTTATTGTCCTCCATTTGTGCGCTGTTGAATTAACATTTAACATTTCAAAATAAAACTTTCCTATATAAACTTCATGTTTTGATACTTACAACAGGACTGCCTGCAAGACTTACATCCAGCGAACAGTCTTATCCGAGGGCAGGCTTAAGCATTTATGCACTAGAATATTCATAGAAATACTTGGTAATCATAATACGCTTATTTCCTTTTTAAATAACATGTGTTAAAGCAGTGAAGGATAGGGGTTCTGATCCGTCTAATATGCGAATAAATCGCTGTGATTTTTACCCCCTTGCATTAAGCGTTCTCTTCATCTAAAGAACAAAACAAAACAAACAAACAAACAACCACGGCCAGTGTACAATATCATATATGCAACAACAACCACAATAGATAATATAACATGAAGAAATATGTCAGAAATGAATACCTGTATGAGGTATTAAAAGGGGTCATTTTCAATACTTTTATCTTGTTTAAACAGGGTGAAAAAAAATGCCGATACAGAAAGTAAGGTCTTATAACATAGAGTTACATACACACAGAATATTACGCACATGAATACACATATTACTGCCAGTATTCAAACGCCCCCTTTTTTCATCTTCACACTACACGCACACTCGAACACACTCCCCAAAAGCAATAACAATTACATTATTAACAATAATATGAAAATGATTCACACACACACACACACACACACATACACATGCACACACACGCGCGCGCACACACACACCACACACACACACACACACACACACACACACACAACACACACACACACACACACACACACACGGTAGGGATAAGCACATAATGCAAAGTGATGAGTAGTCTTTAACATATTGATAGCTCTGCATGTGGAGGGAAAGACAACTGGGTTTAGAGAGGAGTGTGGGGAAGACGCAAAGAAAAAGGGGGAAGAAGGGCGGTGGCAGGGAGCAGGGCGGGGTTGGATTCCCACTGAACGACCTGATAATCATGTACTTCTGATTCTTATCTAAACATTGCATGTGTCCGTCTCGGTCATTCAATCCTATGAACTGTGTGTGTGTGTGTGTGTGTGTGTGTGTGTGTGTGTGTGTGTGTGTGTGTGTGTGTGTGTGTGTGTGTGCACTCCGAAGAACTGTGTATCTGTATCCTGTTGGATTCTTGTTTGTGTATCTTGTATTCATTTTGTATCTGCGTCTTGCTGGTTAGCTTTCGAATATATCTGCTTTTTTTCCCTGAAGGATCAATCAGTGGACAACTAACAAAAAATAAGCCTATGATATTTGCCCTGAAAAAAATAAGAGAAAGAAAAGAAAGAAAGAATTCGAATGTCTTAAAGCGTATATTCCGATATATATTTAAAAAAAAAAAAAAAAAAGACAAAAAGGATGGATGAGCAAAATATTAACACTAAAACACGTAATCAGCAAATATTGTAGACAATATGTGGGTCATACTCTCCTTCCTCTCCCGCCCACATCCCCACCCCCTTCCCAATCTCATCGTTACTCCGTTCCCTCTTCACCCACTTTGAAAGAAAAAAATTGAGTGGATGCCCTTATTCGGTTCACGAGAATAAGTTTTCCTGTTACTGCTAATCCGCTTCCCCACCCCTCCTGTCCTAGCCTCTTCCCCACCCCTCCTGCCCTAACCTCTTCCCCACCCCTCCTGTCCTAGCCTCTTCCCCCACCCATCCTGCCCTAGCCTCTTCCCCACCCCTCCTGCCCTAGCCTCTTCCCCATCCCTCCTGCCCTAGCCTCTTCCCCACCCCTCCTGCCCTAGCCTCTTCCCCATCCCTCCTGCCCTAGCCTCATCCCCACCCCTCCTGCCCTATCCTGTTCCCCAACCCCTCCTGCTCTAGCCTCTTCCCCCCACCCCTCCTGCCCTAGCCTCTTCCCCATCCCTCCTGCCCTAGCCTCTTCCCCATCCCTCCTGCC
The DNA here is from genome assembly GCA_033310375.1 of Conus canariensis. NCBI lineage: Eukaryota > Metazoa > Mollusca > Gastropoda > Neogastropoda > Conidae > Conus > Conus canariensis. Next base: position 29,108,472 of record CM065714.1, on the reverse strand, counting down.
CTAGTCTCCTCTCCATCCACTCCTCCTCCCCTAGCCTCTTCCTCACCCCTCCTGCCCTAGCCTCTTCCCCACCCCTCCTGCCCTAGCCTCTTCCTCACCCCTCCTGCCCTAGCCTCTTCCCCACCCCTCCTGCCCTAGCCTCTTCCCCACCCCTCCTGTCCTAGCCTCTTCCCCCACCCCTCCTGCCCTAGCCTCTTCCTCACCCCTCCTGCCCTAGCCTCTTCCTCACCCCTCCTGCCCTAGCCTCTTCCTCACCCCTCCTGCCCTAGCCTCTTCCCCACCCCTCCTGCCCTAGCCTCTTCC
>CM065714.1:29103169-29105669 GCA_033310375.1 Conus canariensis | reverse complement strand
ACACACACACACACACACACACACACACACACACACACACACACACACACACACACGCCATTCCCCTCACCTCCTCCCTCTATGGTTGAACTTTGTGACACAATAGGAAATATTTAAAAGTCTTAACGATGGAAAGTTCCATCCTGATGAAATTATCTTGTATGTTAAGAGGGTGCAGTAGGAGCTCTCAGTGTGAACTGTATCCCTAAACTCTGGAGATTTCGTCTTAGTGATTTCCTCTCTTCTGTTCCTCTCATTGACTCTGCTTGTTTCCTTATTTGATCTTTCTTCACTATCGTTCCGCTACTCTTTTTCTGCCTTTATCGCCCTTCCACCTGTCTTTGTTCTAGAAGGCCTTGACGTTTGTTTTGTCGTGTTACAATTTCTATATTGTGCCTGCCTGCTTTTTTTGTGTGTATAAGCTGGCGACTGGATGGTGATAGACAAAGCTGTGCACAGAGATAGATGGTGATACACAGCACTGTATAGTGTACACTGTACACTGACACTGGCTGTCCATTCTGCAGCGTCTGTTCGTCCCTTGGTGCTTCCTTTTGCCGCAACGTTGTGTGCTTTTTTTTTTTTTTTTAACGGGGTTGATAAATTCAAACCATGGCCTGGTGTTTTCTGCCTTAATTAAGGATGCCAAGTCTTGAACTACTGTTGTGAATTGGTTACTAATATTTTGTTGGTAGTTATACAGTGCTTGTTTTTGCTGCAGTGGACAGTCCAGAAGGGGTGATGGTAGGCTGCCGTGAAACAGAACTGAAAACTGAAGTCAGCTGGTGAAAAACCATTCTCGTGCATGGTTCAGAGACCATTCTCTTGGTTTGTGTTCTGCATGCCGTCACTCAAGACTTGCAATATGTGTGATTCAGTGCAAAGAAATATCTTGATAAATCTGCAGACAAATAAGAAGAATAATTTTGCTTCCATGATGAGACAATTACACGCTCTTAACACTGAACGAATGCTGCCCATGGAATTTTCTCTTCTCTGCGCTGATACTTCTGTGGACACTGCTTGTATAGACAGGCAAGGATTAATCCCATCTACCCAACAAAGGGAGTGGAGTTCTGTGTGTATGACCGTTTTTTTTTTTTAATCCTGCCATTAAGGCAGCCATACCCCAACTTCGGGGAAGGTGTATGCTATACGTAACGTGTCATCCATACCAACGGCCAAACTGGCCTTTTCTTCCGAAAGATGGTGATGGGATTTTAAGTGTGTGCAAGATGCTATGCGTGCATTCACACACGGAACCTCGGTTTATAGTCTCATTCGAAGGATTGTATGGGAGTCTGAACCAATGTTAACTCCGAGGGAAAATCCCCCCTCTACCGAAACGACCCGACGGAGATTCGAACCCGCAGCCCCAGGATCACCAAGATTACGAGTCTGGCGCTCTACCACTGAGCTGTTCCGGCCCCTTTCCCATGGAATCAAATCGTCAAGCACAAACGCAGTCGAATAAATAGATGAATGAATAAAGACATAAATGAATAAACAAATAAAACACACAGAGAACAGATAAGAAGACATCCTCCATAAAAAGACGATCCAGGCTTGTCCATACCCCCTGCAAAACACAGGCGCACAAGCAGCAGCAACTGAAGAAATGAACAAACACAAATTGGCATTTATTCCAGACTGGCACCGCCTTTTCATCCTGAACATTGTCCAACAGACCACACAGCAGAACAAAAACAAATACAGGTAACCTGGGTTTGATTGATATGAGAAGAAATCTTAAACAAGGCAGGAAACAGTAAACAGACACTGAAAAAAAAAACCCAAGAAGGGCAGTTCTTGCTCCCATCATGAGACAATTACACGTCCATAACTCCAAACGAATGCTGCTTGCGGCACCAGTTCGCCTAGCATAAATGCAGACGCAGAGCACACGGAACAAACAAGTTTCTGTTTACTGTTTCCTGCCTCATTTGAGATTTCCTTCATCATTTATATGCAATCTCCCCATAGACAGAACGTTAACTTTCCAGTTTACCTTGTTTTTCAGTTTCAGTTTCAGTTTCAGTTTCAGAGAGAGAGAGAGAGAGAGAGAGAGAGAGAGGAGAGAGAGAGAGAGAGAGAGAGAGAGAGAGAGAGAAGAGAGAGAGATTATTGATTTTTGTGTATGTTTGTTTAATCTGTCAGTTTACTCTTTTGTTGTTGGTCCTTCGTTTTGTTTGCTTCTTTTGGTTAATGTGCTTGCTGATCTTGCGAACGCAAACCGAGCGCGCTTGCATAAGATGCTTATAGCAAGCCAGATGTATGCCGTTCTTTGTGGTGCTTTGGATGGACTGTAGAAAGGCACGTTTACAATTTGCACCGTTCTGCGTGGTGTTTTACATAGATATGAGAAAGACTCGATCACAAAAAGTACAATATTGTGTGATGTGTTGTGTGGATTTCAGAATGACACATTTACAGTCTGTACAGATCTGTGTTGTGTTTTGTATGGATGATGGAAAGATGCATTTGCATTCTATAATCTTGT
>CM065714.1:29088169-29098169 GCA_033310375.1 Conus canariensis | reverse complement strand
AACAGAGGATAGATTACCACTCATAATGTATAGACTTTCAGCGAACCCCCCCCCCCCCCCCCACACACACACACACCTTCCCTTCCCCTAACCCTGTCTCCTCTTACCTCCCCCTGAATCGATAGTGTGTGTGTGTGTGGTGTGTGTGTGTGTGTGTGTGTGTGTGTGTGTGTGTGTGTGTGTGTGTGTGTGCGTGCGTGCGTGCTTGCGTGCGTGCGTGCGTGCGTGCGTGTGTGTGTGTGTGTGTGTGTGTGTGTGTGTGTGTGTGTGTGTGTGTGTGCCAGTGCGCCAGTATTTGACTTACAACTTACTCATTGCAACAATAGAAAATGCGTGGCTGCCTTTGTGTTCTCCATTTTTGAAAGATATATTCATTTCTTCTTCTTTTCTTCTTCTTCTTCTTCTTCTTCTCTCTCTCTCTCTCTCTCTCTCTCTCTCTCTCTCTCTCTCTCTCTGTCTCTCTCTCTCTCTCTCTCTCTCTCTCTCTCTCTCTCTCTCTCTCTCTCTTCTTTTCAAGAATCGTTTGCTTTATTTCGTCTCTTTTTTTCCCTTGTTTCATTGAAAGATCCACGTTTTGGAAAATAAAAAAGCAAGTAAGTAAGAAAGAATGAAAGAAAGAAAGGGGGTGCAAAAGAAAGCTAGGGATGCAGCCGCCCGACAGTAATTAAGCACTTGAGAGAGAGAGAGAGAGAGAGAGAGAGAGAGAGAGAGAGAGAGAGAGAGAGAGAGAAGGGGAGGGCTGGGGGGGGGGAGTTGGAGGAGTGGTGGCGTTGGTGGGAGGGGGGAGGGGTGGTGGGGAGTAATTTGTGACAGAGCAGGCAATTTCCTGCCCCCTGCTGAAGGGGAAGCTCAAATAGCGCACGCCGTTTGACGTTGTCGGTTTTTTGTCTCCTTCGACTTGTCATAATACAGTCTTTACCACCCGTTACCCCTCACCCCCCCCTACCCCCCGTCCTTTCTACCATTCTGCCACCCTGCCATCCTCACCCACACCTTCCCCTCCTTCCCTCTCACCCTGACACGTTTCACTCATTGACCCCTCCTTCTCCTTCTCCTCCTTCTTCTTCCCTCCTCCTCCTCCTCCCCGTTTTCTCTCTCTTTCTGTCTGCTCGCCTCCCCCCATCGCCCAAATGACTTTCTGCCCCCGCCTTCCTTCGCCCACTTCCCTGGTCCCCTCCCCTTCCCACTCCCTCCGACACTTATAAACACACGCCTGTGAATATGCACAGTATACAGTAACAAGTAGCAGAAATAAGCAGAGCGAGAGAGAGAGAGAGAGAGAGAGAGAGAGAGAGGAGAGAGAGAGAGAGAGAGAGAGAGAGAGAGAGTTTTGTTTATGAAAGAAAGGAGAGTAAACACTCGTTTTGCGTGTATTATGTTACATCCAGCCTATACAGTGAAAAGGGAAAACAAAATTAAGAAAAATCAGTCTAGCGCAAGCACCTGTGTGTGTGTGTGTGGCGCGGCGCGCACCCACACACACACACACACACACACACACACACACACACACACACAACACACACACACACACACACACACACACACACACACACACACAACACACATACACACACACACACACACACACACACACACACACACACACACACACACACACACACAACAGAGGGGTAACGGGGGTGTCAAGGAATGAAGGGGGCAGGGAAAGGGTGGGGATGGAGGAGGAGAGGGAGACAGAAGGAGAGTCGGAAGGAGGAAAAGGAGTGTGGAAACCTGAAGACTCTGGTATTCCGCAGTTGGCGAGGCATCAGAACTCCTCACCTCGCTCTAAGTGCGCGTTTACAGTCAGCACTGTGGCCCCTCAATGCGCCCTAATGAAGCGCTGGTCTACCCACCGTGACAGCTCCGACAAGTCACTGCTACCAAATCATTCCAGAGAGTTCAACTGAAGAAAGAAAAAAAATAGAGCAATGGGAGTTGGAAAGAGAGAGAGAGAGAGAGAGAGAGAGAGAGAGAGGAGAGAGAGAGAGAGAGAGAGGGATGGGTAGGAAACGATTTGGAGAGAACGGGGTAGGTGGGTGGGTGGGGGTGGGGGTGGGGGTGGGGGGGTTGAAAAGCAGCACATCTGTAAAGTAAACTGTAGCCCCAAAGATTCTAAACAAAGACTGTTTTCAGGAGGTGTAGAGAGATCTCCTCCAGTCCGGAGGGAAAGCAGTCGAGTTGTATTGCCGCCAACAGAAATGTCAACAGAAAATTGGGGTAAAAAAGCCAAGCATGATTGCCTGCAACACAAACGTTAAAGAAAGAAAGAAAGAAGGAAGGAAAGAAAGAAAGACAGACAGACAGAAGGAGACAAAGAAAGGAAGAAAGAAAGAAAGAAAGAAAGAAAGAAAGAAAGAAAGAAAAAGAAAAAGCATTAGGTTTCACGTAAAATGATGAAATAAGTGAGAAGGAGAAAATTGGATGGATTTGATGCGTAGATGCTAAGATTCTGAAAAGTAACCAAACTAGGAGAGACGTTTGGTACAATGTTACCAAGTTAACTGCAAGATAATGTATCCAAACCAAGACTGATTGTTGGCCCCGTACATAAAGCCTTGCTCTTTTGATCCAAGGGTCCTTGTGGTTTGACCGGTGCTTGAGATAGTCTGCTTTAAAGGGAGATCTTATCTTCCGTGTCAACGTCCGTGCTGGCTCACACCCCTTCCCACCCCCCACCCCCTCCTTCCCCCAATTTCCTAAGATGAGACTTTAAAGGGGCGCCAAGCCAAAGATGAACTGGCCCAGACTCATTCATCGTGCGTAAAATAAACTGATTTCACACTTTCTTTTTTCTTAATCGATTTTTCTGTTATCATAAAAATAATTTACCTATGCTTAATTTCCAACTGCAAAGCCTCCGTCGTGTGGCCGCTTTCGAGTGAGTCTTCGGGTAGGCTCCCCCACCTCCACCCTATCCCACCCTCAATTTGACGTCAGAGACACGGATCGAGGTCAAGCCTATAGGCTAGTGCAAAGCTTTCAGCTGCTTTAATCAACAAACTAATACAGCACTTTTAGAGAGAAGAGAAAAAAAAAAGAAAGAAAGAAAGAATAAGAGGAAGAAAAACACTTCTGTTTTTCAGAAACCACGAAAGTGTTGAAAATGGTCAAACATGTCGAATAGGTCACCGAATCTGAGAAATGCAAGACTACTTCGAAAAGTTGATGCACATTTTTCATTTTTGTCGCCACCGTGTACATACAGATTTTCGTAAGTTTGTCATCTTTCGTTCCGTTGAAGCTTGGGCAGCATTGCATCTGTAAAATTCAGTTGTATAGAATATTACTGGGCTGAGTTCATCTTAAATTTGTCTAGGCGTAGGGAGCGAGCGGTGGAGTAAGATCATGTTCTTGATTTTACCCATGGAGGGAGGCTGAGTCTGGTGTGACATGTCTCTTGTCAGTGCTGTTGTAGTGACGTCACTTCACATCAAAACATGGCGGCCTCCATTCACATTCGCTCTGTGACTTTTAAATCTTGGGGGGGGGGGGGGTTGTTTGTTAGTTTGTTTGTTTTTAACGCACATTTCGAGTCCAAATCGTTTGATAAGTTGCATACCTGTTGATAGAGACCAGTCTTATTTTTTAAAACAAACAACAGCAAACAACAACAAAAAAGAAACCACTTATTCATATATTAAAACAAACAGCAACAACAGCAACAAAATAACAAAAAGCACTCACATTAAATACCATGGCATAGGAAAAAGTAAGCCATCGTGTGCCTGTGGGATGGACGACAGCAAAACAAACAAACAAAAAACATAGGCACATTGATAACGTGTTCAGACATCATCCCGAAGGCGTTCTGTGGCTGCTTTTATGGTGAGATGAAACACTCCACTGACACCGAGAGTAAACGTTCGAGTTTTAGCGAGGAAAGCAGCATGAAGACGATATCCGTACACTGCATTTTGACCACGGAACGTTTTCTGACACACAGAAAGAACGACACCCGGAAATAACATAATCGTAACAATGAGAAGTACAGACATATCGGGGCACCTACCAAAAGACGAGGTCCACAACAGACAGATCAGCGTAACAAAGATGAGAACTACAGACATGTTAGGTGACAACAGAGCTGGGCTACAGACGTCTCAGGGCGGCTAAAGATGAAACATTCTGCAGACGTTTCACAGTGTCCAAAGATAAGAACTACAGACATCTCACAGTGCCTAAAGATGGGACCTATGTACATCCCACGGTGCATGAAAATGAGAAAGTCTACAGGCTTCTCAGGGTGCCTACAGATGAGAACTACAGATACCTCATGTGCCTGAAGATGCGAACTACATATATGTCAGGGTGTGCCATAAAGATGAGAAGTCTGCAGACATCTTGCGATCCTGGATAAAAAGCATGCATCTCACGTTGCCTTAAGATATGAGAACTACAGACATCTCACAATGTCTGAAAATGAGAACAAGAGACAACTTCACAGTGCCTTAAGATGAGAACTACAGACGTCTCACAGTGCCTTTAGAGAAACTACAGACATCTCAAAGTGCCTTTAGATAAGACTACAGACATCTCACAGTGCCTTTAGGTGAGAACTATAGACATCTCACAGTGCCTCAAGATGAGAACTACATACATCTCACAGTGCCTTAAGATGAGAACTACAGACATCTCACAGTGCCTCAAGATGAGAACTACAAACATCTGACAGTGCCTTAAGATGAGAACTACAGACATCTCACAGTGCCTTAAGATTAGAACTACAGACGTCTCACAGTGGCTCAAGATGAGAACTACAGACATCTCACATGCCTCAAGATGAAAACTACAGACATCTGAACGTGCCTCAAGATGAGAACTACAGACATCTGAACGTGCCTCAAGATGAAACTACAGACATCTGAACGTGCCTTAAGATGAGAACTACAGACATCTCACAATGCCTTAAGATGAGAACTACAGACACCTCACAGTGCCTTAAGATGAGAACTACCGAAATCTCACAGTGCCTTAAGATGAAAACTACAGACATCTCACAGTGCCTTAAGATGAGAATTACATACATCTCACAGTGCCTTAAGATGAGAACTACAGACGTCTCACAGTGCCTTAAGATGAGAACTACAAACATCTGACAGTGCCTTAAGATGAGAACTACAGATGTCTCAGCGTGACTTAAGATGAAAACTACAGACACCCCCGAATGCCTTAGGATGAGAACTACAGACACCTCAGAGTACCTTAAGGTGAGAACGGCAGACACCTCAGAATACCTTAAGGTGAGAACGGCAGACACCTCAGAGTAACCTTATGGTGAGAACGGCAGACACCTCAGAGTACCTTATGGTGAGAACGGCAGACACCTCAGAGTACCTTAAGGTGAGAACGGCAGACACCTCAGAATACCTTAAGGTGAGAACGGCAGACACCTCAGAGTAACCTTAAGGTGAGAACGCAGACACCTCAGAGTACCTTAAGGTGAGAACGACAGACACCTCAGAGTACCTTAAGGTGAGAACGACAGACACCTCAGAGTACCTTAAGGTGAGAACGGCAGACACCTCAGAGTACCTTAAGGTGAGAACGGCAGACACTCAGAGTACCTTAAGGTGAGAACGGCAGACACCTCAGAGTACCTTAAAGGTCAACTTTAGAGGTTTTCGATAATTGGTCAGCTTATGCAGAAATATGAAATGTTTGATAAACTGGTAAAATAAACATCCGATTCGCTCCCGATCACACGAAATCGATCCGCGAAAGTGGGCATTTTCACCTGTAATCAAGAAAACGGGAGGTAATCAACTAAATCTTGGCATGGCTTAACTGCTCTTGGATATGACGTCACATGAGTGTCAGCGACGGCGACGGAAAAGCGATTCTGATGGTTCTTGCACATCTCGCTCGGAACTTAATTTATCATGTAAAAGCAGTGACTACGATTGCGACAGCCAATGTGACTCTGGGGATCTTTCTGCAAGGCCTTTACCTTATCAGTTTGAACGCTAAGTTCTTTTTACCACGTCAGTTCCAGCTGGACCACGGAAACGAGCTACATGTATTCAGTTCCAGCTGGACGCCCGAACACAGCATTCCGAGGGCGTACGGACTTTACCGAAGTCTCGAGGGAGGCTACCGACTGACTTCTTGATGCGATCACGCGTGGACGGCGAGCGGAGATTCTCCTTCCTCAAGCCTTAACGCGTTCATTCAATTTAACAAGTGTGATCTGTCCATAGATAAGAACAGAATAAACGTGCGACAATCGTATTCATCTGTACGAGTTCACCACTCCGCCTTCAAAGTATACGCGCACAATGCAGACGAAGTTTTTTATCCACTCGAACGGGCTCGGCAATTGTCGGAATAGCTCGTTTCCGTGGTCCAGCTGGAACTGACGTGGTAAAAAGAACTTAGCGGCCCGGCATGTTTGCACGAACCGAATCCACTTCTTTCGAATATCTGGATCAGATGAAAATGTGTGCAAAGAATATCCGTCTCCTGCTGAGCTGCTGCACTCGCCTACAGCACAATATCTGCCACCCCCTCGTGACTTTTTAGGCTGTGGGGGATCGCAACTCATGTTGATTTCACTTGGCGTTGCCATGTTGTGTAGGTCGCGGCTGACGGCCACTCCATCAAGTGACGTCACGGTTTTCGGTCTTACGCGCGGGGTTTGAACAGGTGTGCAAAAGTCGTTTTTTTATCTATTAAATTCTTCCGGCGATTTTTTTTTTTAATGAATACCATACTGTAGTTATATGACATGTAGACCTGTTTTTAACAAATTATCGAAAATCTCTAAAGTAGACCTTTAACATGACAGCCACAGACGTCTCCGGTGCTTACAGATAAGAACTACAGACATCCCGGATGGTTGGTAAGCTCACTGGTAGAACACCGAGTTCGCAGGCACTGGTTTCGAGCTCTGAGCCAAAGATTTTTATTTATTTATTTATTTTTTTTACTGTTCATCTTACCGTGTGTTACTGTGGTGGTAACTGTGAAGCATTAGATAGGTCCCCTCTTTCTTCTTTCTTGGGATGTTATCGCATGTGTATTATCTGTTTTGATGGGTGTAAGCGCTGCGTGTAACTGTTAACCTAAGGATCCCCCTTTTTCATTAATTTTCATTCAACACCCATCTTGCACCGAATATGAGGAGATACGTGATTGTTCGTTCTTCTTTTTTATTGTCCTGAATGTTGTTTGTTGTGCCTAAAGAAGACCTAAGAGGTCAAAACGCGTCGTGTTTTGTCTTAAAATCTATTTGTCCATACTGTCTTGCAGAATCACTGACAATTCTTTTTTTTTTTAACCGACTCTTCCTTCTCATCTCGTCTTTCTGTTCTATAACCTGTCAACATCGAAGCTTTCTGTATGGTTCTGGAATGCTTTGAATCCTGTTTCTGCATTTTCAACCAAAGGGAAAAAAACCGCCTTTTGGTTGCCCCTTATCAAGGGGGGGGGGGGGGGGGTTTGGATAATACGTCCCGTTCGACTCCAGTGATTTGAAAATTTCATGCAGCTGTCTCAGCAAAGTCTGTTGAATTGCTTTCTTTGCCTCGCTGCAAGACATGTAGTGGCAAGAGAGAACACAGGACGGCCAAATGATCGCCTTTATAATTATCGGTTTTCTTGAAGAAAAAAAAGAAGAAATAATCTGTAACAAGACTTTTGCATTTTTTTTCTTATTCCTTATCTTATTGTTTTCCTTTCTTTCTTACTTTCTTTTTTTTTTCTTTCTTTCTTTCTTTCTTCTTCCTTTTTTTTTTCTTTAGATTGGTTGATTTTCAAAATTTGTGCGAGAATTCCTAAAACCTGAATGTTATGAAGCATACGACCATCGTAAGAATGGTAGGTTAAAACCCTTTGGACTATACTAAAGAAAACCTAGTCAGATTAATGTGATCAAGTTCTGTCGCATCACTCTCCTAGAGTTTACACACACACACACACACACACACACACACACACACACACACACACACGCACGCACGCACGCACTCACGCACGCACGCACGTATGCACGTAGGTACGCACAGAGAGAGAGAGAGAGAGAGTAGAGAGAGAGAGAGAGAGAGAGAGAGAGAGAGAGAGAGAGAGAATCCACCGAACAAGGTAGGGAGACAAGGGGTTAAGATTCACATAGAAGATTCTGAAAACGAACAACAACAATGACAATAACAAAAGACACCACCACCATCACCACCACAACCACCACCTCCAACAACAACAACACAACAGAACAAAAAAAGGCCTTAACATAGACCAGTGCCAAGCAAGAAGGGAAAGGAGAACAGGAATGGAGGGGTGGGAGAAAAAACAAAAAACAAAAGAACCAAACAAACAAAAAGAAGACGAAAACGGGAACAAAATCGCCAGAACAAAACAAAACAAAAAAAAAAAACTAAAAAAAAATAATACAGGGCTACCACGCACGCTCATTAAATGGGTTTATCGCGGGAGATCTCCTAGCTGGCGGATTGTTTTTCGACACCGAATAACCTCCGTCTGTATAATTCCGGGGCGCCAAATCTCACTTCCTTAGCCGCAAGGGGTGCCGGAGACGCCGAAATGAGGCTGCGGCGATCTTTCCATATTGTTTTCTTGTCGGTTGTGTCAGGGCTAATTGCTTCAGACAGCTTGTCACAGCAACCAACGACCAGGCAGCAAACGACTGAAGGGGGATGGGGGGGGGGGGGGGGGGGGGGGGGCAAGCCTTCTTCTTGACACGTTTCGTTCCGATGATGGCCCCCGTTGCATGGCACCTACTGTGGACACCTAGCACCCGGTTCCAAAACAAAAAAAAAAGAAAAAAAGAAAAAAGGGGGTAAAAAATGGAGGAAAATCTATCTTCCAATCAATCCATCACTCAAGAGTCTACGAAGTACTGTAGGGGAGTGGGAGTGGTGAGGATGTGGGGAGGAGAGAGGTGGGGGATAGGGGATGAGGAGGATGTGGGGAGGTGGGTGGGGATGAAGGTGAGGGTGTGTGGAGGTGGAGGGAAGGGGAAACTGAAATGCTGAAGTGTTCACTGAGTTGGTTTCATAACTACACTATGCTATGCTTCTTCTTCTTCTTCTTCTTCTTCTTCTTCTTCTTCTTCTTCTTCTTCTTCTTCTTCCTTTCCGGCTCCTCCTTTTTTATCTTTACTTCTTTCCTGTCTTCTTCTTCTTCTTCTTCTTCTTCTTCTTCTTCTTCTTCTTCTTCTTCTTCTTCTTTCCCTTCTTCTTCTCATTCCTCTCCTCCTCCTTCTTTTCTTTCCTGTCTCCTTCTTCCTCTTTTTCTTCTATTCTTCGTTCTTCATTTTCACTTTTTCTCTTTATTCTTTTTTTCTTTTTTTCTCCTTCGTCTTCCCCTCTTTCTTTATTCCTCCTTGTTCATCTCTTGTCATCTTCTCCTGTTACTTGTTATTCTCTTCTTCTTCGCATTCTTCATCTCCTCCTTCACCTTTCCTTTTTTTTTCTTTTTGTAAGTCTTTTCTTTTCTTCTCCGCGTTCTTCCTCTTTTCTTCTCCAGATTGTTCTTCATTGTCTTCTTCTTTTATTCATCTTTGTCTTGGGTCTAACTCTTTCTCCTTCTTTCGTTTCTTCTTCTTTTTGTTTGTTTGTCTTGTTCTCTTCTTCTCCAGCTTCTTTCTTGTCTTCATCGCAAATGTGTTCTTTGGACACCTCTCGCCTTCGTCTGTGTAACGCAAGTTATCCTTTAAGTCTATATGCACGTCTGTTTTGACTTGTACATTAGGCAGGGATGGGTGGTTGTGGCGGTCCTGATTTGAATGCGACAAGACCGCATTCCGCAATGGTGACTACGTGTAGGTATAGACATATCAAACAGACAACACGAGTGCAGAATCACTGTGAAAATACAATCTAAAACTTTTCACTTAAACCAGTGCCTAATGAATCAGACTGCCTCCTTCTCTCTCTCTCTCTCTCTCTCTCTCTCTCTCTCTCTCTCTCTCTCTCTCTCTCTCCTCTCCTCTTTCTCCCCCTCTCTCTCTGTTTTGTGTCTTTTCCGCCCTTCTGTCTGT
>CM065714.1:29075669-29078169 GCA_033310375.1 Conus canariensis | reverse complement strand
GTTGGTTCAGATGGCTCGATCTGCGTCTGCCTCCTGTTGACGGAGTGGCTGTCTGTTCACAACACTCAACAGATGATAATGTCAAATCATCACACATGCTGCATAGCAAACGCTATGTGAGGCAATACACCGACATCACCGGATAGCGGTCAAGAAACTGGCATACATTGTTACCTGAGTGAGCAGCCGAGTGAACTGAACAATAAGTTAATCTAACCTGGAACAGGTCAGCTTCTTGCGTGAGCAAACGGAAATCTGACAAAAGCGAGAAAACGAGTCGAGTTACCGTTCCTTAACGCTCTACTTTTCTTTCAGCCTGCATGCTGCTTTCCCACAGATTCGCCTGGTGTGACCACAAAATGACCAGATGAGGGAAACAGCAAGCGCAAGAGCAAGATCTTTTCCTTCTACTTAAGGCAGCCCGCAGACGTACTATGCTGCGCCAGTGTTGAGCAAGTGTTACGAATACCTTTACCCCACAGCCAGCCACAAAACAGACAACTGTGAAGTCATGGGTGTACCTAACCTGTCACCTTGCTTTATGCACGCGCACTCTGCCCTGAAGGCAAAAGTGCCCGCTACTCGAGCGAAGTTCTTGCGAGATTATTACAGAATCAAACTTTGGCAGCGGTCAGACGTAAAGAGTAAGACAATCATGCTTTAATACTGACAGAGATATCTGCCTAAAAAAATGTTTTCAATGCCGCTAGCATACGCATACCGTTGTCGATCGACACCGTAGGTCTCACATGCGCTCACAACTGACAAAAGTCAGTTGTTGGTTTTTTTTTTTTTTTTTCATATTTTCCACACACAACTGATATTATTTTACGTAGCGATTCACTTTTGCGTTGCAAGTGCAATTCCCCTTTTTCATTGCTCTGAGGTTTTTTGTTTTGTTTTGTTGTTTTTTTTTGTGTTTTTTTTTGTTTTTTTATTTATTTATTTTTCTATTAATAAATACAATGTATAAATTAATTCATGACTGAGTTGGCGTCAGAGGAAACAATCGCCATTTTGGAAGGGCTGTAAGCCTCATATGGGTTATCCACTCCTGATCTCATAAATTGATTCTGACCAAACATAGTAAGCAAGATTGATAGGGAGAGATAACTCAAACATGGCTGTAATCTGCCAACTAGCCGCTTTCAAGCTTGCTGACAGATCCAGCCAATGCTTGAAACTGATGTTTGGAGCCGTCAACCCTCCAAACTTGCTACGTCTGCGTATTTCATGAGGGAGAGGCCCGCCTAGTGTGAGAAGAGCTTAAATCACGTGAGCGACATCATGTTATCGGTATTTTGATCAGCATGTAGATTTGTCCAAACGAATTACCGTTTTCATAAGCAAGCCTGCCGGCAATTCCTTCGATAAGGTCGGAAAAGAAAAAAAAAATCATGACTGCCAATTTCTTTGATAAAGTTTGACAGGAACAGAATCATTACGAATATCATATTGTTCATCTTAAAAACTAGACTTGTGTGGCAACACCAAGTAGCCGGAGGATAATGTAACACTTTGTGTCAAATGCAGCGATAGAGTCACATGCTGTTCTGCCAAGATCCAGTCACCAATTCATACTCTGTGTGTGTGTGTGTGTGTGTGTGTGTGTGTGTGTGTGTGTGTGTGTGTGTGTGTGTCTGTGTGTGTGTGTGTGTGTGTGTGCGCGCGCGCACGTGCGTGCGTGCGTGCGTGTGTGCGTGCGTGCGTGCGTGCGTGCGTGCGTGCGTGCGTGTGTGTGTGTGTGTGTGTGTGTGTGTGTGTGTGTGTGTGTAAATTATCAGCGATAATTGTCCCCCTTTGTTTGTTTCTTTCTTTGACACCTTTATTTTGTACGATTTTCATCGTTATCTTTTGTGTTGTGACGTTCATTGTTCTTCTTTCCTTCACCTGTCTTTGCTCTAGAAAACCCATGCACTCTCTTCACATATATTACAATCCATAAACTGCTAGTTTTTATGTCACAATCTGGCGATTGGGTAGGAAAGATTTAGCCCCGTGTGAAAAGGGTGGACCACTGTGATGTGCTATTTGCCAATAAGGCAAAAATAATGCGATTTTTGTTGCATTGAAATGTTGTTTTCATCATTTCTTAAAACTTTTTTCTCCCCTAAAAATCTGATGGCATCACACTATATTGATTCGCTGCCGTGCTCAGCAGGCGTAATTCATTTTTTTAATCCGCCTTCTGGACAGCCTACACACTATGTGTATTATTTTCGCCCCGCGTAATCGCCTGGCCTATCTTGGAACTGAATCCATAAGCAGGTATGTCATACACACTGCGTAAAAGGTTCTAACGGGCACACTTTCCTCCCGACTTCATCCCCTGGTTATAATTGCTACACTGGCAGATGTGTAATTGTTATATATTTGTCCTGTCCACCGCCTCCACCCACTCACGTCCACATCCCCCCCCCAACACACACACACACACACACACACACACACACACACACACACACACACACACACACACACACACACACACGCTCCTCAC
>CM065714.1:29063169-29070669 GCA_033310375.1 Conus canariensis | reverse complement strand
CCTACTTGATTTTCAGGCGAGGCAGCAGGTGTGATGTATCTAGCAGCAGCGTTGTTCATTGCTTCATGTTGCCACTTTTCACGATGATACATGTTTCATCAATACAGCACGTGCGAACTAGCTTCTCCATCTGTCCAGTACAACAGTCCATCAGACGGAAAACACAGGAAAAACCATAATGCACAACCATTGCAGCGTAAAACTCTGTTTCGTCCCCCTATCTCCTCCCCCCCCTCCCACCTCCCCTGCAACAAAAAAAAAGTCAGATAGGAAACATATACCATACCATTTTAGCATAAAACTCGGTTTTGCCGGAGATTAAAAAAAAAGTCGGACTGGAAACGTAGAAATATCATCTGTGCCTCTATTTTAACGTGAAACACTGTTTTGAAAGAAGAAGACGAAGAAGAAGAGGAAGAAGAAGATGGAGAAGGAGGAGGAGTAAGAGGGGGAGGAGGAAAGAAAAAGACGAAGAAGTGAAAGAAGATGAAGAAGAAGCGGAGAAGAAGAAGAAGAAGAAGAAGAAGAAGAAGAAGAAGAAGAAATATAAATCGGAAAATATCATGCAGCACGCTTATTTGAACATGAAACACTGTTTTACCCTCCACCCCCAACCCCATCCCATTAAAAAAAATCAGAAAAAAAGTACATCACACGGGGAACATCACGCTCCATGCTCATTTAAGCTTGAAAATAAAGATCATGTTGCACGCTCATCTCAGCAAGACACGCTCGTGACACCCCAGTTACATACATACATCTTCAGGGACAGATTAACGCCGTGTGCGCAACAAAAACCGACCAACCAACCAAACCAAACAAAAGACGAAAAGAAAACTGATGCATGCAATATTTCCTTTTTCTGTGTTAACGGAAACCCTCAGAGACAGCAAGATCAGCAGTCAAAGAACTCGTATGGTAGAACCAAAGAAGCCGTTCGTGTACGACGGAAAAGATACACAGACAAATCTTACACAGAGCTATGAGATACACGCATAACTAACGCAGTCAGATACTGCATATAGGGCAAAAGGCCCACAAATTCTACACGTAGACATGCATTTTGTAGAGCAAAGTCGGTTTTTTTTTCACTTCTGAGTGGACAGCGCGTAAAAAAATACTGCATCAATCGTTCATAAAGCGCCTGGGCTTTGAATCGAGCCGCATATACACCTTCTCACCACACAAAATGTTTAACTGGAGTGTGTGGTTTATGTAGCCTAGAAGAAATGTACCCATACACAAGCGTTGTCAAAAGTATTCAAGGAGATGTTCCACAGAGTGCCAGATGGCCACAATGTCAACATAGTTTACATAAGGCACAGTCAGACATTGCCCAAAGCATATCAGGAGAGGAAAGAGAGAGAGAGAGAGAGAGAGAGAGAGAGAGAGAGGAGAGAGAGAGAGAGAGAGCGAGCAAAAGCCAGACACTATCCACATTATGAAGGAGCGCATAAACGCGCCAACGTTGGCTCGGATTGGCATTCAGTTCAATTGTATCGCCAGAGAAAATGTGTTCCAGTCCAGAACAGTTGTGAACAAAGTTAAACTGGTTCAACTGAACCCTTCGTGGTCCGCATTGCATTGTTTGGACGTTGTTCTGGTGATATGAATATAATGCAGCATGTGCCCATCACAGGCCCAAATGAGACCCTCCCACCCCCTCCCCCTCTTTCCACTAATCTGGGAGTGGTCATCACCCTGCGTTGTTATGATCGACTCACGTACTATCTAACGTGAAGCTGGAAGCTCATGCCCGATTTCTGATGCACTCGTACTTCTGCATTCACGTTGTGGGAGATGGGAGATGAACATATGTGCGCATTCTAGAACATCAAACGGTGAGGCAGAAGCGTTAGACCAACAAACAGCTCAGACCGTGTCAGGGAAAGTTGAGTCATCGAAAGCTTGTTCTGCACACTGGTGTCAGGGGGAGTTAATTCACTGAATCAAATTCGATGACTCTCTCTCTCTCTCTCTCTCCTCTCTCTTCTCTCTCTCTCTCTCTCTCTCTCTCTCTCTCTCTCACGCATGGACCGTGTGCTTTAGATTCTTTAACATGTTAACGCTTCCTCGGTTACATAGTGCTCTTAAGTGTCGATTTCATTTCAAGAACCACTCATTTTTATACCCAAAACTTTTTTCAACCCAACTTCTTGTGCATACTCAATGATTTTTTTTATTCACGCCCCCGGTTGTACTTTTTCATACCTTTACTACTTTTCGCTCTACTTGTTCATGTCTGTCACTATATTTTCGTACTTGAACTGCTTTGTTTCCATGCTCAGCACTCCGTTTTCATATCCATCTGTCCTTTTCATACCCTCACTATTGTTTCATACCCAGCACTGTCTTTTGGTATCCAGTACTGCTTTGGTGAAACCCTGCACTACTTTTTCTCACCTAGTACTACGTTTTTGCCCCCAGCACTACTTTTTCATACGGTGCACTACCAGTACTACACTCAAAACTAACAGTACTTTAAAAAAAAATTCCCAGTACTACTTTTTCGTTCCAGGCACTACCTTCTCACAGCCAATTCTATTCTGATCATATCCAGCACTACAGCTTCATGTCCTACATTACGTTTTCAGGGAAGTAGCAAACTGGTGTAAAAAAAAAACAGTACAATACTCCGAAATCCAGCCCAAACAGAATGGTTATAACCACCCTACAAAAGCATCAACTAGGTTTTTTTCCCTTCAAGTCCATTGCAAGACGTAAAATCAGAATGGGAAACAAGAACTTTTAAGGTCTTATTGTGAGCAATGAATCACAGTGGAAGACTCGTATTAACCAGTTGTGCCAAATTATCACCGAAAGCGTATTCATTCTGAGAACATCAAAACATCTTGATAAAATGTTCCCCAGACCCACATAACATCCCACACACATTGATTAAGCTTCAGCTGTGTTGAATGCCTGTGGTGACGTATGTCTGGAAAAAGTCTGACCTCTGAACATCTTTCCTTTAACAAAGGCGTCATGATGAATAAGGTGTTAATCAATAAACTGCCCACGTATCTTCCTAAACTGTTCGCAGAAACAGACCGAAGAGGAATTCCAAATCAATTCAGCGGATTTTCATCAAGATCGCGAACTGATATGTTCAAAACAGTTTATCATTCTCAAAAGTAGTTATGTGAAGCTCCTTCTTCGTAAATATCATAACCACGGCTACGCTCTCCCCTGTCGGCAGTGATCTTTTCGGACACTTTGTTATATCAACTTCTATGACCCAAAACGCCAAAACAAATGTGTAAGTACGCGCTGATGTGTAGGCATGTGCGCTTTCATGTGTGTGTGTGTGTGTGTGTGTGTGTGTGTGTGTGTGTGTGTGTGCGTGGTGTGTGTGATGGGGGTGGGGGATGGTGGGGTGGGTGGGTGATCAGGGCTGGTGGTGGTGGAAGGGGGTGGAAAGGGGGGTCCTTACGCGAGGGGTGGGGTTGGATGGGAACAGGAGGTGTCGAATGAAGGCCGGAGTATGAGGTTAAGCGCACGTCGTAGTCAGGCAAATGTGATTAGGCGAACTGGGAGACGACCGGCTCCGCAGTGTGATCTGTGTAATGTTGCCCCGGCTCTTCTTGTGTGGGGGGCGGGGAGAGGGGCAAAGGAGGATGAGGAGGGGGAGACAACAAAAAAAAAGAAAAAACAGAAAGAAAAGAACTGCCTCTTCTTCTTCTCCTTGTTCCGTGTCTTTCTTTTCTGCTGGTTCCCCCTCCACCCACCACCACCATCACCACCACCACCACTACCACCCCTCTCTCTCTCTCTGTCTCTGCGTCCCGTGGCCCCAGGCTGACGGAGGCTTCGGCAAGGCAGCGGATACAATGCAGCATGTGCCCATCACAGGCCCAAATGATGGCAAGCCTTTTAATGAAGCTAAAAACTCCTCGCTTTCAGCAGGAGGACGCGCGTGCGCGCGTGCGCGCGATGGCAGCCTGTCCCCTCCCACCCTCCCACCCACCCCCACCCACCCACACAACACACATCCTCTTCCCTTCCCCTTCTTCTTCTTCTCCTCCTCCTCCTCCTCCTCCCTGTCATCACTCTTGCTTCTTCCTCGTCCTCCCTCCCCCAACTTCTCTCCGTCTGTCTCTGTCTCTGTCTCGCACACACACACACACACACACACACACACACACACACACACACACACACACACACACACACACACACACACACACACACACACACACACACAAAGAGATAGCGCGCACGTGTATGTCTCTGTGAGTGTATGGTGTGTCCATTCATCTATCTGTCTGGTATCTACTTCTTAGATTCACACATGCGCACCCCATCGACTGACTATAATTTGATTCCACAGTGCCGAAAAGCAGTGAGCTCCCCAACCCACCACCTCGTCCCCTCTGAAACTCCGCTAAGTGGATCGGAAAAGAAAAATGCCGACTGTTCTTCCTACCAATCAGTGTGTGTTACTATTTCTGTACATGGAGAAAAGAAAACTTCAACGACTGAACATTTATTAAAAAAATAATTCTGTATTGACCTTTACCCTTTAAAGACAATATTTGCCTGGCTTGTATCAAAGAACAAGTGCATTTAAAACTGAAAGACGCTAAATTACAAACTTGATAGTTTAAACTTCGTCTTTATGCTTTCAAAATTTCTGTCTTTTTCTTTTCTTCCTTTTTTTTTTAAAAATAAACATTAATACAACAGCCGTCGGAACTCGCCAGATGGTTACTGCAGCCAGGATCGTTTTTTAACTGACTCAGCGACCAAACTACCGGACCACGGTGTACTTCATTCTCTCTTCACACGTTAAAGAAACCACGAAAACGAAATGAAGGGCAACATCCAACGCCAAGGGAAATGAAATGAAAAAGAGAGGGGGGAAAAATGAATATGATTAGAAAAGAGTCCTTTTAATTAGAATTGGACCCTGGCAAACACCATTCTCCCCGCATACCATCGAGGTCATTTCACGCCAGGAGTTCCGATGTTACGTGGGTACCATGCCACACCAGTCCACACCATATCATACGATGCCGCATCGCGTCGCACCAGACCATGCATTTTATGCCACACCTTGTTTGCTCTGTTGTCATTGCACATAGCATATCATACCATAGCATACCATAGTATACCATATCATACCATAGCATACCATAGGATACCATATCATACTATATCATGCCATAGCATACCACAATATACCATATCACACCATATCATACCATAGCATACCATAGTATACCATATCATACCATAGCATACCATAGTATACCATATCACACCATAGCATACCATAGTATACCATAGCATACCATAGTATACCATATCACACCATATCATACCATAGTATACCATATCACACCATAGCATACCATAGTATACCATATCACACCATATCATACCATATCATACCATAGTATACCATATCATACCATAGCATACCATAGTATACCATAGTATACCATATCACACCATATCATACCATATCACTCCATGTCATACAATAGTATACCATAGTATACCATATCACACATATCATACCATAGCATACTACAGTATACCATATCACACCATATCACACCATATCATACCAGAGCATACCACAGTATACCATATCATACCATAGCATACCATAGTTTACCATATCACACCATATCATACCATAGCATACCAAAGTATACCATATCATACCATAGGATACCATAGTATACCATATCATACCAAGATACCATACCATACCATAGTATACCATATCACTCCATATCATACCATAGTATACCATAGTATACCATATCACACCATATCATACTATAGCATACCATAGTATACCATATCATACCATAGCATACCATAGTATACCATATCACACCATAGTATACCATATCATACATAGTATACCATAAGATACCATAGCATACCATAGTATACCATATCACTCCATATCATACCATAGTATACCATAGTATACCATATCACACCATATCATACCATAGCATACCATAGTATACCATATCACTCCATATCATACCATAGTATACCATATCACACCATATCATACCATAGTATACCATATCACTCCATATCATACCATATCACACCATATCATACCATAGTATACCATATCACACCATATCATACCATAGCATACCATAGCATACCATATCGTACTATACCATACCATAGTATACCATATCATACCATATCATATCATAGTATACCATATCATACCATATCATACCATAGCATACCATAGTATACCATATTATACCATATCATACCATATTATACCATACCATACCATACCATAGCATACCATAGCATACCATATCACACCATATCATACCATAGCATCCCATATCACACCATATCATACCATAATATACCATATCACACCATATCATACCATAGCATACCTATCATACCATAGTATACTATATCACACCATACCACACCATATCATACCATAGCATACCATAGTATACCATATCACACCATATCGCACCATAGCATACCATAGCATACCATAGTATACTATAGCATACCATAGCATACCATAGTATACCATAGCATGCGATAGTATACTATATCATACCATAGTATACCATACCACACCATAGCATACCATAGTATACCATAGCATACCATAGCATACCATAGTATACCATAGCATACCATAGTATACCATAGCATGCCATAGCCTACCGTGCATACCTCGCTGCGCCATGCCATGCCGTTCCTTCGTTTCTTCTGTCACTTCTTCCTAGCTGCTTCAGTACCATTGCTCCCATGCGCTTATTCCGGATCCCAGTGTACAGCCACAGCCTGGTTCGTACCGCCCTAGCCCCAATACCGGCAATCCACTGGGAGAAGCGAATGTTGGATCGTTAGGAGGCAACCCTCCAGGGAAGACACCGCATTGTTGCCGAGTGGCTTCGCTGGTGTTCTGTGGTGCCTGGTTCTGATCCAACATACCCTTGGCACCATCTACTAAACCTTCGCCTGGCGACAATAATTGCTAAGCCGAGGAACCATCGTTAGTGAACATCTCCCTCTGATGGGCGCCACCCTATCCGAACAACTGCGGTTTCCATGAAACTATCTCTACTGACGGCTTCGACATGAATTTACTGAAACTAAGGTCACCATGTAAGCATCCCACAGCGTCTAAGGCGGGGTTTGTTTGTTTTTACCCCATGCTGATCAATTTAGGTGAAGATGATATATTGAGACTATGCTTGTGAGTTCCGTTCCCAGAGACTACATGACAGGGGTGTATTCTACGCTATTTTCACAAGGTCTCAGGGCGTCAACCAGGCTCGAGAGATACAGACAACTGCAGTGTTGGTCTGGAAATTTGAATAACATTTTCAGAGACGAATCCATCACGTGAGTGAAAATGAACTGTGTGAATTCTGGCCTTTCCTTTGAGCGCATAGCAAACTCAGCTGTGGGTAGGAGGTGGTCAGGCTCGATAAATTCCACAAATAAAAAGCTCCAACCCAAGACGTCCCAGCCTAC
>CM065714.1:29048169-29058169 GCA_033310375.1 Conus canariensis | reverse complement strand
TCAATATCCAAACTTCGGAAAAATTTGTGTTAGAATTCTCTTATAAGCAAAAATCTTACGGGGCGGTAGGAAAAGCGAACCGGGTTCAATAGACAAAAGGCAATTGCTTTCTGTCTTTTTTTTCCATATTTCTTGGCGGTTCGCTAACATTTATTTAAGATTTTGTCCATACTTAAAACAGTTGACAGGCAACGTTGCTCGCAATACCCATTCATCTAGCATACACTCGTGGGCACGTGGTAGTGGTTCCATCTTCATGTAGTAGGGGAGGGATTTAAGAGGGGCACCCACAAACTCTAAGCGATCGGTATTGTTAGTATGGGGCTCAGCACACCTCCACTGAAGCAGTACAGGCGTACTGAACACCACGATGGTGTATAAGTAGCAGCGTAGAGCTCACCTGGGCGTCAGGGCCTCCTGGATGAGTGGTCTTGCGGCGATCTAAGAGCGGTTCATCCCGTGTGGAATGTTGGGAACTGCGACCGGACCAGCCTGGATCTCACTGTGTGGGGGATGACCGGTGATAAATGGAATGGGTGTGCACTGTTAGGAGACATACAAGGTAGAGTCATCCCTCAACCCTCCCCACCCCCAAACATACACACCCTTATCACCGTGAGCCCACCGCCCTTTCCTCTAATGTTATATTTAGAACTTTAAAGCACATTTAAAGAAAGACAACAACAAAAAACCGCTTCAACATGTACATACTTGCTTGCGATGGGAAAAAAAGGAAAGAGTTCTGTTTTCCTAAGATGTCTAGAGAGAGAACAGTGTGGTATTGTGGTCTGCTACTGTTAGGTAACTGGGGTGTCGGGGATCAGTGCCGTTGGCGCGGGTCTTGATGGCACTCTTCCAAGAGTGGAAACATGCGTCCGTCCATCATGGCCCAGCAGAAAGTGGGTCTGCCCACGAGAGAGGCTTCCGTGGACTCTAGCTGCTAGAACTGCAACTCCCATCACTGGCTGAGAGGAGGAGGGGAGAGCCGTGGTGTGTGTGTGTGGTGTGTGTGTGTGTGTGTGTGTGTGTGTGTGTGTGTGTGTGTGTGTGTGTGTGTGTGTGTGTGTGTGTTTGATTTGATTGATTTAATTAGAGTCTGTTCACAACGATGGTGATATTAGACTATAAATAAATAATATATAATATATTATATATATATATATATTATGTGTGTGTGTGTGTGTGTGTGTGTGTGTGTGTGTGTGTGTGTGTGTGTGTGTGTGTGTGTGTATTTGATTTGATTGATTTAATTTAGAGTCTGTTCACAACGATGGTGATATTAGACTATAAATATATATATATATATATATATATATGTGTGTGTGTGTGTGTGTGTGTGTGTGTGTGTGTGTGTGTGTGTGTGTGTGTGTGTGTGTGTGTGTGTGTGTAAGTGCATTATATGAGTGTGTGTGTGTGTGAGTGCGTGTGTACGTGTGCGTGCGTGCGTGAATGCCCGCGTGCGAGCGCCCGTGTGTGTGTGGGGTGTGTGTGTGTGTGTGTGTGTGTGTGTGTGTGTGTGTGTGTGTGTGTGTGGTGTGTGTGGAGAGAGAGAGAGAGAGAGAGAGAGAGAGAGCGTGTGTGTGTGTGTGTGTGTTTGCGTGTGTGTGTGTGTGTGTGTGTGTGTGTGTGTGTGTGTGTGTGTGTGTGTGGTGTGTGTGTGTGTGCGCGCGCGCGCGGGGACACAAATACATGAAAGTTTGCCTATTAACGACCATAACAATAATTATAAACTGATAAATCAATTACAACAAATGAATAATAACAGAACTTGATATAGCCTTTGCTATATCAATCATTTTGGGGCTGTAAAGTATTTCATGTAAAGCCCCTAAGGAATCAATATCTATCTTTAGAATGTTATATAAAGATGTTAGAACTGGACATTCAAAAAGAATATGTTGAATAGATAATGGGAGACCACAAGCGCAATCTACATCCTCAGAAAATGTGGTTTTCCACGAGTTTAAACGCATTTTATAAATTGTACTGGACAATGATCTTTGAAATAATAACATTTTGGTTTTTGCAGGAAGTTTTTCATTGTTCATACAATTTTCTAATAGAGAATTGATTTCATGTTTATCCAGTTTTAATCTATTATCTGGATTTTTTCTAAGAGCACCCTCTTTTGCTAATTTATCAGCTATTTCATTTCCATAGATACCACAATGGGATGGGATCCAACAAAACTCTACAAAAGTTCCTTTCGCCATAACGGAATATATCATAAATTTTATATAAAAAATTAAGTCTTTCCTTACATTTGCATCCCAACTTCGTAAGCTACAAAGAACAGATTTAGAGTCAACACAGATTAGAATGCTGTAAATTGCCACATTAAGATCAGATATCCAAGATAAGGCCATAAGGATTGCATATAGTTCAGCAGTGAAAACCGAAAAGTTCTTTCCTAAACAAAATGATTTCTTTACTTTTAAATCGGGAATTACAAATCCAGCTCCTGTATAAGATTCTAAAACTGAACCATCCGTGTAGATTTTAAGATGATGTGGATATGTGTTTTCAAGATGTTCTTTTGCTTCTACTGATTTCAAATTAATATTGTCTTCTTTTTTTAGAGTAGTGTAATCTATATTAAAATTTGGAGAAATATGCTCCCATTGAGGAACTGTGGGCATAGTTGGAGGTTTTGAAATGGATGTAATATCGATGTCACATTTTCTAAATAAATCATCAGTATAATTTCGAATGGGCTGCAGGTAAGAAATATTCTGTGCCCTTTTAGGAAAATCTGATTTAGCATCAAGAAATATTTCATTTGTTACTGAATTTGATACAGAAAGACTTCTGGTTACATATTTGGCTGTTGCTAGTTTGCGTTGATCATCAAGTGACAAGAGATTAGCTTCTTTATATGTTTTAAAGGTATTAGAATGCGCTGGAACACCAAGGGCTACTTTAATAGCTTTACTGTCTATACTTTGTAACCGCCTAAGTAATGTCTGAGAAGCTGAAAAATGTCCTTCCTGTCCGTAAATCAGTTTTGAACGAACCAGACTAATAGAAAGATGCACAAGAGTTTGGGTATCTTGACCCCACGATTGTGCACTGATTATTTTTAGTAAAGATAGCCTTTGTCTGGCATTGTTTATTAGATATTCATCTCCAGTTTAATTTAGGAGTGAAATGAACACCTAAAAATTTAACATTATTGGAATATTGAAGAGTTTTATTTTCTAGCACAAGTTGAGGCAAAACTTTTGGATTTTTACCATTGTTAAATAACATTAATTGTGTCTTTTCTCCTGATAGTTCTAGCCCATTTTCGTTCATATATTTATTTAGTTTGTCAATTTCAAGTGTGTGTGTGTGTGTGTGTGTGTGTGTGTGTGCTGTGCGTGTGTGTGTGTGTGTGTGTGTGTGTGTGTGTGTGTGTGTGTGTGTGTGTGTGTGTGTGCGTGTGTGTGTATGCGTGCGTGTTGTGCATGTGTGTTGTGTGTGTGTGTGGTGTGTGTGTGTGGCGTGTGTGCGTGGCGTGCGTGCGTGCGTGCGTGCGTGGTGTGTGTGTGTGTGTGTGTCGTGCGTGCGTGCGTGCGTGCGTGCGTGCGTGCGTGCGTGCGTGTGTGTGTGTGTGTGTGTGTGTGTGTGTGTGTGTGTGTGTGTGTGAGTCCGCTTGTGTGTAAAGGTAAAAGGAAGCGGAGGCCGCGGGTCAAAAGAGTAATTATTCAAGGGTATGTGTTAGTGTATTTTAGGAAGGGAAGGGTTGGGGCAGCAGGGTCATATTCAGTTGATTATAAAAGAATGAAATACATGCGGGTATTTTGTATGTGTTAGTGTATTTTAGGAAGGGAAGGGTTGGGGCAGCAGGGTCATATTCAGTTGATTATAAAAGAATGAAATACATGCGGGTATTTTGTATGTGTTAGTGTATTTTAGGAAGGGAAGGGTTGGGGCAGCAGGGTCATATTCAGTTGATTATAAAAGAATGAAATACATGCGGGTATTTTGTATGTGTTAGTGTATTTTAGGAAGGGAAGGGTTGGGGCAGCAGGGTCATATTCAGTTGATTATAAAAGAATGAAATACATGCGGGTATTTTGTATGTGTTAGTGTATTTTAGGAAGGGAAGGGTTGGGGCAGCAGGGTCATATTCAGTTGATTATAAAAGAATGAAATACATGCGGGTATCTTTTCTGATCTTTTCTAACTGTCATATTTGCCTTTTCAAAGATGATCTGTATAACAAAATGTAAACGAAAACAAAAACAAACAAAAAAAAAGAAAGAACTGAAAACAGGAATAACTTAAAACATACATAGGCAAAGATATCATAAACTGAAGAATAAATAAATAGAAAGTAAATCAACAAACAAGGAATCAGTAATGAAAAACACAGAAAATTCCTTTAGCAGGACCTCATGAGACGGGGAGGCATCTCAATTTGAAAAATAAAGAATGTTTAAAATAATGATATTTTGATTTTATTCACCGTACTGACGGGGAGACTATTATATACCCAGGTTTGTGAACAAGCATATGCTGATACAGGACTCAAATCGGCTTCCATGGGACAACGTCTGGGAGTGAAATAGCAACAGCTTGCATTCCAACCCATCACACGTAATCCGTCTGCATTGTACTGAGCTGGGGGGGAGGGGGGGGGGGGGTGGAGGGGGGAGGTGAAGCGATCACTGATAAACTCGAAAGCGGTTGCATTTAAATTTTCGAAGGAAAAGATAGACCCAAACACACACACAAGACAGAAAGAAAGAAAGAGAAAGAAAAAAAACAAAAAACAAAAAAACAAGGCTGAACGATGAAAAAGGATACTTTGAAAATAGAATCGTTAAGTGAGATATAACACGGCGTCATTTATCAGAAAGATATCATCATTTTCAGCCAACAGAAAAAGTCCCCTGACAGACTCATAAATAATAATTCTGACTGAGTCCCTCCACCCCTCTCTCTCCGTCTGTCACAGTGCGTGTGTGGTGTGTGTGTGTGTGTGTGTGTGTGTGTGTGTGTGTGTGTGTGTGTGTGTGTGTGTGTGTGTGTGTGTGTGTGTGTGTGTGTGTGTGTGTTCGCAGTCCATGTAGCTGTGCATCTCTCTGTCCCTTTCGTTACCTAGTTCGTTCTTCTTTCTTTCTCTTTTGTTCGCTAGTTCGCTCTCAGCACCAACCCCCCCCCCCCTCCCACACACACACAACACGCATACACATATTCGCACACACACACACACACACACACACACACACACACACACACACACACACACACACACACACACAACACATGCGCGCTCGTTTCATATGACTCATTATTATTAACAACAGCGTACAACAACAAAAATACTAAGTAATAGTGATAATGATAGATAAACATGGTGATGATGACGATAATGACGACGACAAGAACAAATCAATAATAATAAAATTGATAATAATGATAATAATAATGATGATAACAACAATAACAATCGCAATGATAAATGATAATAATAATAATGATGATAATGATGATAATAATAATGATGGTAATGATAATAATGATAATTATAACGATAATGACGATGATGATGATGAAGATGAGGAGGAGGAGGATAATTCAATAATAATAATAATGATAATGGTAATGACTATCATAACACGTGCTCCACATGGGAAACAAGGTATCAAAAGGTACAAATTCCATCAGACCTTGAAGGAACCCTAATAAAACAAACACACACACACGCACGCACGCACGCACGGCGCGCACGCACGCACGCGCGCGCGCGCGCGTGCGATTAAAAAGAAACAAACAGACAGACAGAAAGAAAGAAAGACGAAAAGAAACAAAAAATGACACAATCAAACAGGGGGAAAAATCAAAACGGAGATTTAAACCCCTTACCCATGGTAGCAACCACGAGCAGAATCTATCGCACAACACCGCCATGCTTTCTGCTGGGAGTATCTGATTGTGAAAATGTCATAAACAAAAACCCAAGGACATTGTAATAATAGAAAATCATGAAAGCGAAAAATAAGGATTTTTTTTTCCTTTTTGCCTTTCATTAAAATTATAATAATTAAAGAAAGCCCAAAAAAATCAATGACTCCTGCTCACTTGGATTTCAGCCTAACGATCTCAGCATTATCAGGACAACCTATAAAACAGCTGACCGAACGAACAGCCTTTACGGGTATCGTCCAAATGAACACATGCAAATTTCATACGTTACACCGAATAAAATGAATCATATCTTCGGCTTGCATAACGAAAAAAAAAAGAAAAGAACGGGGGGGGGGGGGGGGGGGGGGGGGGGGGGGGGGGGGTGCAGAAAATATAATTTGATGAAATAGAATCTAAAATGTGTAAAAACACGGGATCGATCTCCTTTTTAATAACAGAGCGTAAATGCGTTGTTCATAGTAGTCTGCATCATCGATCTCTGCTGAGAGTGTAAACTGACACTTCTGTAATTGCAAAGTATAAGGCACAGACTCATTGTAAAACTGGCTACATTGGGGCATTATTGTGATCAAGCAAGCGCAGTACCATTGGTTTCTTCTCTAATGGTTCATTGCTCAGCTTTGCCACACACACACACACACACACACACACACACACACACACACACACACACACACACACACACACACACACACCACGCACAGAGAGCGAGAGAGAGAGAGAGAGAGAGAGAGAGAGAGAGAGAGAGAGAGAGAGAGAGAGAGAGGAGAGAGAGAGAGAGAGAGAGTGAACCTTTTAGAAACATACGCGCGGCAAAATGTACCTGTTAGAAACACACACGGCGAAATGTACCTTATAGAAACACACACACGGCGAAATGTACCTTATAGAAACACACAACACGGTGAAATGTACATTTTAGAAACACACACACGGTGAAATGTACCTTTTAGAAACACACACACGGTGAAATGTACTTTTAGAAACACACACACGGTGAAATGTACCTTTTAGAAACACACACACGGTGAAATGTACATTTTAGAAACACACACACGGTGAAATGTACCTTTTAGAAACACACACACGGTGAAATGTACCTTATAGAAACACACACACGGTGAAATGTACATTTTAGAAACACACACACGGTGAAATGTACCTTTTAGAAACACACCGGTGAATGACCTTTTAGAAACACACACACAGCGAAATGTACATTTTAGAAAACACACACAGCGAAATGTACCTTTTAGAAACACACACACGGTGAAATGTACCTTTTAGAAACACACACGGTGAAATGGACCTTTTAGAAACACACCACAGCGAAATGTACCTTTTAGAAACACACCAAAGGAATGGTGCTTGGATACGCTAAGACCTTTACTGTTATAAAATATTGCACTTCTTGCTTTCCGCCATTTTGACGGGTCGCTTACGCCATATTTGTCTGCTCCGCTCAACACATATTATTATTCTTCCCTCGCACTTCGTTCTTCCAACGATAATCTCTTGATACTTCCAAAACTTGCAAAACAAAGAATTGGGGAGGGGGGGGGGGGGGTAACACTTTTATTTCCTGTGCACCATTTGTCTAGAACTCGCTGCCGTCTAGTCTGCGCAACATCTCATCTCTGCCAGAATTAAAAAAACAGTCTTGAGGCGCAATCTGTTTCCGCTAGTATTTCTCTGCTCTGTGTGTGCGTGGTGTGGGAAGGGGGGAACGGGTTCTGTGCGTTGATGTGGGGTCGAGGGAGCGGTGAGGAGTGAGGAAGGGTTTTAAATGTGTGATTTATTGGGAGAATGTTGAAAGAACCGCGCTTTGAGTTGCTAATGCAAGATATCATTATTTTTTTTTTTATTTATTATTATCATTATTATTGTTATTATCATTATTGTTATCACCATCATCATTATCATCATTGCTATCTATTTCTATCATTATTATTATATTTATGGTGTAATGATAAAAAGTTAACGGGGAAAATGTGAATTTTATTCTTTCAATAAACTAATAAATCATAAAACAATTTTTCAGTGGTTCAAACTCACGACCTCTACATTGTCAGTACAGAGCTCTTCTTCCCAGCTGAACCAACGCTCTCTCGCCACCTGTGCCAGTGTTGGCGATTGCTTTACATTTATTATGAACACTACTTCCCACCTAACGTATGTGCCGTGTCAGTCAGTCAGTCTTCTGGGAGAAACGAAAACGTGACTTTTACCGTTCATCAAAGCATCCTCCGTGTTTGAAACTTCGGCCCACGGATAATCTATAGCCCACAGGCCTTTCAACCCACGACGGGACGACGGCTGGCCACTAAGCCTGGACCGTGGGCCTATGTGTCGGCATAGGATGACAGCTAGTTGTATTCAGATTTAATGTTCACACCTGCCTACGGTGATTGACAGATGAGTATAACCATCTCAGGACATAGTAAGGAAAGCGGACCTGTCTGGCACTACACGAGCCACCAGAACGAGAACACGTTAATACTGGAAGTGAAAATGGCAATTTTTATGTTGGGCTCTGGTATTAATCGACCTCGCAACATTTGACTGCGATTTTCGGTGCTGTAACCGTTGAGCCCACCTGGCCCTTAACCTGCTGGTGGGGGTGTGGATGGCGACATGGTCTACTGGTCGTGTGTCACGACTTAAATCTCAGTGTATTCGTCTGCTTTGGAATGTGTATGCAAATTTCACATGGTCTTTGGAAAAAGAGGCTTTTCTGCGCCACCTCGACACCATGTGAAAGTGATGTCAAGAGCCACCTGTTCACAATATTTGAAGTCCGGCAAATCAAGTAGTAGATTTGCATCTTATATCGCGGTGACTGTTATTATCATCATCATTATTATGATCATATTATTATTATATTATTATTATCATCATTACTATTATTATCATTATTGTTGTTATCATTATTATTACTATTGTTATTATTATCATTGTGGTTGCTGTTTATTATTATTATTATATTATTTATTATTATTATGCTGGTGGTGATGGTGTTGGTGTTGGTGGTGGTGATGGGTGTTGTTGTTATCATTGCTATTAATTTCGTTGTTAATTATTGTCATTATCATTAATGTTGTCGTTGTTGTTGTGGTAGTTGTTCTTGTTCTTATAATCGTAAGTTGTTGTTGTTGTTGTCGTGTTGTTGTTGTTGTCGTTGATGATGATGATGATATGATGATGATGATGATTGACGCGCTAAAGACGGCGCAAGTTTTTGTTCTTTTATTTGCTTTTGTTTCTGTGTGAAGGACATCCCATAGACAAGTTAATACGTTATAAATTCTTGTGTTTTGTCGGTAAATATCGGAGCTGTGGTTTGTTTTACTTGTCACGTGGCGACAAATATGAGAAGTTAGAAAGTTCTGTCCGTTAGGTTAGCTTTGGTGACACTTGGGTTTACCGTCCACGTCCACTAAAGGCAACACAGCTGACTGCGAGGAAGGGGGCGGGGTAACGCCCCGAAACGGACCCCCTCTCATAGGTTCAGCTCGCAGGAATCAGTGTGGTTCTGGCCCAGGTGAACTCCCAGGAATCAGTGTGGTTCTGCCCCAGGTGAACTCCAGGAATCAGTTGTTCCCCAGGTGAACTCCAGGAATCATTGCTTCTGCCCCAGGTGAACTCCCAGGAATCAGTGTGGTTCTGCCCCAGGTGAACTCCCAGGAATAAGTC
The DNA here is from genome assembly GCA_033310375.1 of Conus canariensis. Classification (NCBI taxonomy): domain Eukaryota; kingdom Metazoa; phylum Mollusca; class Gastropoda; order Neogastropoda; family Conidae; genus Conus; species Conus canariensis. The sequence continues at coordinate 29,048,560 of CM065714.1, read as the reverse complement.
TGCTTCTGCCCCAGGTGAACTCCCAGGAATCAGTCTGCTTCTGCCCCAGGTGAACTCACAGGAGTCTGTCAGGTCCTTCTTCAGATTGTCTCCCCCCCCCCACCCCTCCGTCCTCGATCCATTTCTCTGGGAGTTAATCTGAAGCAGGCGCCCAGAATGACACACCCCTCTCTCCCACTCCCACCTCTCACTTTATGGTTAGTAAGGCTTTTGATGCTCGATCGATAGGGTGTGAAGCAAACTCGTGTTTATTTCCCTTGGATCTGCTGAACGAGGGGGGGGGGGGGGGGGGGGGGGGGTGCTTAGTGCTACTGCAGGAAGTGTTCTAGGAGAGGACAAGAATGCCGCTTTGCCCACTTCATCCCCAACACCCCCTCCCCCCCCCAAAAAA
>CM065714.1:29028169-29045669 GCA_033310375.1 Conus canariensis | reverse complement strand
CTGATATCACGTGTCATTTTGTGTAACCTCCTGGTGTTCGATGTCAGTTTCATCCTCAGGCGTTACATGATGTCATTTTCCCCCTATGACGTAACGTGACCTGTTTGTGCCCTCTTGACATGATTTGACATTCATTTTTGCCCTCTGAGGTCACATGATATGCCCGATGCCCTCTCGCACGATTGTCATGCTATGCGCTCTCTGATTTCATGTGATGTGTTAATTCCGCGTATTCTGATCTAATGGGACATATTCTATCCCACCTGGCATCCTGTCACACGTTGCGTGCCACCTGACATCACGTGGCGTGTTTTATATAACCCTTGCCACGGACATCATGCAGCATATTCTATGCCACCTGACATCACGACTATGTTCTGTTTCACCTGACATCACGTGACATGTTCTGTTTCTACCTGACATCACGTGACATGTTCTGCTCCACCTGACATCACGTGACATGTTCTGCTCCACCTGACACCACGTGACACGTTTTGTTCCACCTGACATCACGTGACATGTTCTGCTCCACCTGACATCACGTGACATGTTCTGTTCCACCTGACATTTCGTAACATATTCTGCATCACACGGTATTATAACCTAACATTACGTGACATGATCTATGCCACCTGATGTCATGCCATTTTTTCTGTGTCACTTGACATCACGCCATAAATTCCGTGCCATCTTACATTACGTGGCATACTCTGTGCAACCTGCCATCACATATTGTTTGCCACCTGACATCAAACGGCAATTTCTATGCAACCTGACATCACACATTGTTTGCCACCTGACATCACACGGCAATTTCTATGCCACCTGACATCACAGAACATGATTTGTGCCATCTGACGTCACGTGCCATATTCTATGCCACCTGACATCACGTGAAATATTTTTGTGCCACCCGACAACATCTGAACTACCATCTACCTTCTCTTCACACGTATTAAATGTTATATATGCAATAATAAATTATGTAACATTGATGATTAAGTTCTTCAGATATATGACGTCATTAATCACACGCAAATTTGTGGTGCCACCACAACTAGAATACAAGTCCTGCTGGGATATGCGCTTTGGCAAAATATTCGTGTACGAAGCAACTGCTTGTGTTGTCTTTATATACAGTCAGGCGCGCACGCATTTTGAACGTAGTGTGTGTGTGTGTGTGTGTGATGTGTGGTGTGTGTGAGTGGTAGGTGTGTGTGTGTGTGTGTGCGTGCGTGACGTGAGAAACGGTACGGTGGTGTTGGTGTGTGTGCGTGACTGAGAGAGAGAGAGAGAGAGAGAGAGTGTATATACTCACGCACCCATGTGTGTGTGTGTGTGTGTGTGTGTGTGTGTGTGTGTTGTGTGTGTGTGTGTGTGTGTGGCGCGCGCGCGTTGTGTGTATGTTGCCTGAAACAGAAAAAAAAAATTTGATTGTTGCCCCCTGACCACACGTCGTGTTGCACTGTTCAATAATCGATTTGTCATTCACCTTACAAATACACAAACTACACACAGCCAAACCGTTCTCAACACCAACCGAGTCTGTGATTGAAACACAAAATTTATTTTTCTTCATTTCCTCCAATGGTAATTTATAATTGCTGAACAATCAAACGTGTCTCTACTCTGTCCATCCATTCATATGATTATTTGTTGTTGTTGTTGCTGTTGTCTTTACAATGATAAACAATGTACACAATATTGACACTGAGAGGTATAATCAATTTGAATCAATCAATGAAAAAGGTACATGGTCAATAATGATGACAGCCGCTATAGGGGGGAGGGCTGTCCCTAACTGTGTAGTTTGTCCTAGCTAATACACGCCTTTCAACTGCAGCACAAACCATTACAGCACAAATAATATACTCGCATACCCACATCTGCACACATGTTGATTCGTCAGACAATAGGTCCACAATCGGCGAATATAATGCGTCAGTACGAATACTTTACTCGTTCGAAACGACACCGTTGATGGTAGATAAATGTATACAGACAATGAGCCAGACATATGAATGAACATAACCCCTCAGTATCTTAGTTCTGTTCTTCTTGTCTGGAGTAGCCGGGCTGAAAGCGAGGGAAGAGGGGGTGGGGTGGGGGGAGGAGGGTGTGTGTGTGTGTGCAGAAAGCGGGTGGGGTGGGGGAAGGGGGGAGGCAGCAACATGGTGAAGCAGACATCCTGCAAAATGACACAAAACTGTTGATTTACATCTTCGGTTGCTATGAACGCTATGGCTTTGACTACTGTCTGGATGTGTCTCTTAACGACAGTTTGTAGGCGTCTGTTATCAGTTATCGAGGACGCAGTTGGCTGTCCGTGCGTGTCCAGAAACGATAATGAAGCACAGTTTACTGGTGTCTACGTCCATTAACGAATAGAACCAGAGACACGATTTCTTGTCTGTTTATGCCTGTTAAAGTCGGTTACCAGTGACTATTAACGTCACAGGACTTGAGAAAACCAGCGTTTTGATCTTTCGCCGATTCTTACTTTCAACATGACCATAAACTCATCCTTTCAAATCTGTCCTCATCTACGACAGTTTTCCTTCTTGTCACCTTATCACTTAATTCCACTTTAAGTTCCCCCATCCATATGATCATTGAGAATAACAAGATTTTCAAAAACAAAAATGTCAGTACTCGAGGAAACTTTACTTCAGCTCACCGAAGTACATCTAGGAAACCACGCAACAAATCTGCTGATTCAATAACGCTTGTGGTGCAACAACAAAGGTACTTTCTACCTGTACGTCCTCTTTGCCAGACTCTGTACTTGTAATTTTGTCGTTCTGCTAAAAAGAAATGTAATGAGTAGGGCAAACTAAGTGAACTTTCAATTAGTTAGTGGTTAAAAGCCATTTGAATGTCGATGAGAATATAATGAGAAAAAAGTGCAAACCTGGACCGGTGCTGGCTGCCGTATCACTCCACGCCCACAATTACTCCGCGGCGGATGAGGAACAGCGCATACCCAAGCAAGCGCCCCCAGGGAGTCAATACAGGCATACCTCCTCCTTTGTTCCAAAATAACCCCCTCTTCAAACTTTTCAGTGTCCTAAAAGAATACAACAAAATAAGCAAAGCACACTGCACCCGATTCTGAAGGGGAACGGGACTTCTGGACCTGAGCTACAACTGCTCCCAACTCAAAACTACTCCCTGGACGTGATCTGGGCCATGGTCCACAAACAGCCCATAGTGTGATATAGGCGTGCGCCCATTTTCACTCCCCTGTCAGTAGAGTGGGTAAGTTTTGGCCACGTGCCTATATTCTGTCGTTTGGAACTCTTTGAGATTTTCTATGGAGTGGAGTGACCAGGAGGTCGGTCTGGATTGACTCCACGTGGGGGGGCGCTTTGGCCATGTTCCATTTCTCACCCGCCGGAGTAGAGAGTTTGGGCAGAGTGATTACAACACGTGACACCTGGTTGCACCCGACTTGGGAGCCTGACAACTTAGCAAGACGAGAGGGAGACAGACACTATGGGCGTATTTGCTGTCTGCTTCTAAGAAGTTGTCAGCCTCCATGTCCGCTATGGGCTCTACGGGAACCCCGGGTCTGGTATCCACAGCCATCTTCTGCCAATCCTGGAACGATCACAGACATGAACCGATCTTCTAAAGTCTGAGAAAACATCGTTGGTGTACTACTCTTCCAACCGTTTTATTCCCCACCCCATCCCAAACAATACTGCTAAACCATGACTTGCTTCAGCCATACCATTACCCAGAAAGCCCGGTCTTTGCTGTTGTTAGTATACGGTGACAGAAATAAAAACAGCACGGAGAAATCTGACATCCAAAAACGAGTGCTGAACATGTGGGCGAGTTCATCGTTCGTGGAGTCAAGACATGTCTGGACACAGGCAGTATTTTAGGTCAACGCCTTCCACTCGGCTCCAGGAATCGCTTAGTCAGAAGAACAGCAATGAGGATTCTGGAGGGGTGAAAAGCCCGCTGACATTTTAAAACCGATCGCCAGTCCGTAAAACGACTGCAATCAACATAGTTTGCGTACTTCGTTTTAAGGAAACGGTTCTGGAAGCGTAGCAATGGTGTATTTCAAAAGAAGAACAAGGAGAAGACAGAAGAGAGAGAGAGAGAGAGAGAGAGAGAGAGAGAGAGAGAGAGAGAGAGAAAATTACAATGTTTCATAATCATATTTCCATTCACACTCGCAGTGAAAGTTATGTACTAATCCCAGCTCTAAAGCAACACACACACACACACACACACACACACACACACACACACACACACACACAGCACGCACGCACGCACACACACACACACACACACACACACACACACACACACACACACACACACACCACACACAGCTCAGAGGAAGAAATAGGAAGCTGGTGTCGAGAGCAACATAGCCCTGTTCACAATAAACGGCGCGCACGTGCCGGTGCACAGTCCCCATGAACACAGCTGACGACAAAGTCCAGTGCTCCATCACATCACGCCGGTAGCATGCAGTCCGCAGTAGCAGCCGAGCAGCCCTCCTTTGATGACACACTCTGGAACATCACAAATCGTGCGGTTCGCATGGGATGGAGGCAGATTGGGGGGGGGGGGGGGGCGTGGAGAGGGGGTTGGAGGAGGCTTAAAAGAAAAAAACAATTCCGGCCAGTTTCAGCTCAGCATCAGAACCAATCCGGTTCCAACGGTCACAGCATAACCACGTGTACATTTGAACAAATCGGATAACCACATAGGGGGGGGGGGGGGGGGGGGGGCAGGAAGGGGAGGGGAGTGGACAAGCAGTGAAACACATAGTTCGGTGTGTCAGGACTTGCAGACATTTACCTAAACGAACATAATAATAAAACACAGAAGGGCAGGGGCGGGGGGCGTGAACTATGTATAATAAGACAATTGGAGAGAGACAGACAGACAGACAGACAGACAGACAGACAGACAGACAGAGATCAGAACAAAGCTAAACTGCCTTTGCTTTCTGACCTCTCAGCACGGCAGTGGTCCAGTTAGCTTCATAAGAATCATGATCAACAGTCCGCGGATCGACATGAATGAACCGACACACACACGCGCTCTGGTGCCGACAATGAACGTGACAGAGCTCGGTAAAAGCATTTTCTTTTCGAAATTGTACACGTAAAAGTGAATATTATGTATACATAAGAAACCCACCGCCTCTCCTCATATCTCGCGAAGAGAATGTATAGAAAACTGTGATGAATTCGAAGACTCCTTTCAGATTTATCTTTTGACATTTTGGGAGCAGAGGGGTATGGAAATAAGAGCAAAGAGCGGTATGGGGGTTTAGGGTAGTAGTGGTGGTGGTGGTAGGGATGTGGGGAGGGGGGAAGCGAGAAGAACAAACGTTGTGAACTTTCACAACATTTTTTTACATTCCTCTCTCTCTATAACCAGTGCGAAGCAATCTTAACGATACGTGCCCCCGTAGTTCAAATCACACGCACACACACACACACACACACACACACACACACCACACACACGCGCGCGCGCGCGCGCCTCGCGCAAGCACGCATGTACGCACGCACTCTCTCTCTCCCCACCCCTTCTCTCTCTTTCTTGCTCCCCCCTCCCCCCTCTGTCTCTCTCTCTCAGGGTTTTGACATACCTTTCACAAATGTAACAAGTAAAAAAAAAAAACGAACAGAGAGCGTGTTTCAGACCACACCTTGGTACACAAAAACAAAAAAAAAGGGCAGTTTCAATCGATTCACAATAAACACTCCTACAATTAATTACTGAATGAAGGTAGTAAAAAAAAATCAATTTGTCATTTCCGACGTATCGCTGAAAAACCGACAGATAAAGAAACGCTTTTTGAAAGACAGAGAGAGAGAGAGAGAGAGAGAGAGAGAGAGAGAGGTTTTGTGGTTGTTTTTTTTGTTGTTGTTTTTTTTTGCCATGACTTTGATCAGTTCTTGCCTGTTGATTAGTCTACATGTTTTCATCTGCATACTTATTTTTCAGCGCAGGGAACGGGCCTCGGGATGGGTGGGAATTTGCGACAAGCAACTGATGTTCATTTTTCCATTAATCTTTTCTTTTCTTAAATTCTTTTTTTTTTTCAAAATAGAAATTACTGACACTGAGGATGACATCATCTGTCTTTTAATTTAAACAGTTCTACCCCTACCCCCTACTTCCCTTTTTCTTCTGACACGCACGGCAGACCACTGGCGAGACCCTCCACGTTCCTGTGAACGTAAGCCCCGGATATGGCTTGACAATATCCATTCATTTTTCCCCCCGGCATGAACCTCTAAAGCAGAAAAAAAAATCTTACAAACTGAAACACAAGACAGCTTTTTTTTTTCTTTCTTTCTTTTCTTTTTTTTTTTTTTTTTCTTTTTTTTCCCCTAAACGGTCTCGCAGTCAAACAGAATGGTTGGCTGCAGAAGTGACAGTCAATCGTGAACCGCTGATGCGGTCGGAATTTTACGGCTCGAAAATCCTCTGTGTCTCCCTTGCAGAAATGGGGTACCTGCTTCCGTTCAGAGAAGGTGAACGCGGCGGAAGGAGCCAGCCAGGCTCCCTCCGCCCGTCTTCCATGCCGAACGCGTGACACACGGTCAGCCTCTAGCAGTTCAGCCATGAGGCCATGGGACTTCTTTCCGACCAAAGTTTTATTAAAACAGATTCCGCAGTGTTCAGATCTTAAATCACCATTTCTTTTTTCTTTTCAAAGCGGTTTTGGTGTTGCGTCGGCAGACTGGGGGTGTTAAGCGCGCGCACCTGCGTGTTAGTGTTAAACTTGAAACGCAAACCAACATCTATGGACAGAAGGAGGAAAATGATGTACAAGACATTAGATCACGTGAACTCGTAAAGCTTGTTGCGGTGTCTACCCGCCCCTACCAACACCCTCCCCCCACCCCCACCCCCAAAAAGACATTAAGGCTGAACAACAACAACAACAATAATAATATATGATAAAATTAGGCGCATATCTTTACAATACGTCACGCGGAACGCCTCCAATCTAACTTCTTCACAAAAAAAAAAAAAAAAAAAAAAAAAAAACACGAAAAAATGGGGAAGGAGCGAACATTAAACACTTCGCTGTCCGGTTTCAGTAGCGTGCCATAACCTCAACACAAACAAACCAACAGAAAAAGTCTGGCCCGTGCGAACAGGGTGAAAGCGAACTGAGGTTTCAACGAGCAACACTCCGCCATGTTTGTACACACTAGTTACTTTCTTAGCGTCTCACAATGTCCACGGTTCGACTCGCCTTGTCGCCGTTGTCAGAGTCTGCTTTTAGCACATCGCTTCACACACACACACACAAGGTATCGTCGGTTCATCATGCCAACATTTGAAGAAAAAAAAAAAGAAAGAAAAAGAAAAGACGAAGGAATAAAAATGTTCCATCTCGTTTGGAGGAGGGGAGGGGGGAGGGGGGCAGGTAGAAGGTAGAGAAGGATGAGGGGAAGGAACGGGGAATGAGGGTGGATGGGGGGTGGGGGGGTCTTCAGGTCTCTGCCGTTCCAAGATACTGCTCCCGCCAGTGGGGGCTGTTAGGTCTCATCGTCTCTCCACAAAACACAAATTGGCCTGACACACAAGGGTATATAAATCAACTGTGGCATACCATCATCATCATAACTGGTAGTAACTCCGCGTTTGAGAAACTGATGTTAAAGACAGTACTGGAGCACTTCTTCCCCCACCTACCCCTCTCTTCCCCCCCCCCCCCCCCCTCCCGCACCAAAAAAAAGTAGCTCTCGTTATGAACAGTTGTCGCTATTCAATGCACGGTTACAAGTGATGTGACGTCAGACAGGAAGTGATCCCGACAAGGGCTGACAACCCGACATGCAGCGTCATGTCACATGGCAGTTCATGGTCAGCTGGTTAAGGCTGCTGTCTCTTTCCTTCCCTCCCCCTCTCTCTCCTCCTTTCTCTTGACACATACAGACACAGAATTGCCGCTGGCGGCTAACTTTCATCCACCGTCCAGCAGCCGCAATGAGGTGCACAGGGGTCTGAGAGGCAAGAGGCTTCACGCGACAAGAGCCGACATCTAGATCATTATATGTATTAACACGTACATCACTCTCTCTTTCTCTCTCTCTCTCTCTGTCTCTTCACGATTCTCCTCAGCGAGAGAGAGAAGTCCAGTCTCTCCAACACGACGTCACGCTTTCAGAGGTCAGTGATGACGTCATCAGAGAGTAGAGGAAGAGAGGAGAACAGAGGGAGGGGGGGGGATGGGAGTGGGGTGGGGAGGGGGGGGCTAGCCGGGTACCCTCACACCCCGCCCCCGTTCCCTACTGTGGCGTACTGGCAGGCGGAGAGCGTGGGCTGGCGCGGGGGCATGGTAGGGTAGCCAAAGGTGCTGGTGTGCTGCTTGGCCTTCAGCCGCAGGGCGGCGATGCTGTTGGAGCACTGGTCCCTGTTGTAGATGTAGGTGGGCGCCGGGGGCGCGTAGGGGCAGGGAGCGGCCCCGGTGCCCATGTTGGCGGGCACCGAGCCCGCCGCCATCATGGAGGCGGAGTTGATGCCGCTGATGGGCCCCGGGGAGGAGGAGAAGCCCAGGCCGGGCTGCGTGGACACCACCGAGGACAGGTGGGGGTTGACCGCGCCGTTCATGTTCATGTTGAGCCCCCAGGGGAAGGTCTTGGAGCTGAGCGGGGACGGCACCTTGGAGGCCCAGTTCTGGTAGGCGTAGCCCGTGTCCAGCCCGTAGTCGAAGGGCGGCTGCATCAGGCCGTTGAACTGCGTGCCGAAGCCCGTCTTGAACGTCTCCATGTTCCGCTCCCGCTTCCGCCACTTGGCTCGCCTGTTCTTGAACCACACCTGCAAACCCAGTTGAAGGCATGTTCAGTGCACTGAGAGGGATCGTAACAACGTCATGTTAACTTCGCTCTTCCTTTAACCCATGTCTGTGATCATGTACTCCCTATGGGTATGTAACACTACCGACTCACACCTCTCTGAACATCTACAGACTAGCGGATGTCCGTGCGGTGAGAGATTGTTCCCACATATCAATCTGTTCCACTTTAGAACTAATTTCTCTCCTTATTTACTATCAAACAACTGTTACTCTCATTCTTTTCATTTGAGCCTTTTTTTCAGGGTCCTGTAAGAAACATTATTTTAAAAGTTGTTTACTTTGATTTGTTAAAGGAAAACGCATGGAGTACAAACTGTTGGAAATTCTTTTTTTCATGCACTTTTCTTAATAAGTGATAATGAAAAACTGCAAAGCAAAAACAGCTTCAAAATTTTCTAATGGTCTTGTCTAAACTGTGAAGGGAAAAAAAACACCACCAACAACCATCCGTCGCATAAATCACATCGTCAAAGAAGCTTCAAGATCACTGTTTTCTATAATTATTTTACTTGCGCCCCCCACAACAACCATATGGCATCATTCGCAGTCGTTAGTTCTCATGTCATATCTGAAAAAAGTCACATTCTTCAAGCGTCACATCTGAACTACTTACAGTTAAAGATAAATTTCGGTTAAAAAAAAAAACACAACAGTTTCTGACTACGTCTAATCTGCTGCTCAAATATCTACTTCCTAGGGGAAAATCATTTCTTTACAACAACAACTGGTTGAAGTTATAATAAATGTTGTTTAAACATGAAAGATAAAATACAGAGACAAAGAAAGAAAGAGAGGAAAACAAGCAAAAATTAACAGAAAAAGGAAAGCGCTCAACTGTAAGGCTGTAGTCTGTCCGCAAACTATCAAACACTAGCCATTGTATGGAGTTGTGTCCACAAACTGACTGACGAATAAAACCGTATCAGTTTCGGGCAGGAAGGGTTCACCGGTCCTTATATGCTGAACCACATCTGTCAGGCCATGTTTCTGCAGGGTGTTAACGTCAAAAATGAATAAGTGAAGAGAAGAATTTATCCATACACTTTCATCGCGACTAACGCCATCAAGATATTGTTGTTATCCTCAGTATGGTCGCTATCTTCATGTTGATATCATCATCGTCACCATCGCCAAAGGGTGTCGCTATCTTCATGTTGATATCATCATCGTCACCATCGCCAAAGGGTGTCGCTATCTTCATGTTGATTCATCATCGTCACCATCGCCAAAGGGTGTCGCTATCTTCATGTTGATATCATCATCGTCACCATCGCCAAAAGGTGTCGCTATCTTCATGTGAATCATCATCGTCACCATCGCAAAGGTGGGCGCTATCTTCATGTTGATATCATCATCGTCACCATCGCCAAAGGGTGTCGCTATCTTCATGTTGATATCATCATCGTCACCATCGCCAAAGGGTTACCGGCACAACACCGTGACAGAATCCTTCTAAACACACCAGACCATGGAAAATAACTGCCCTCCGGAACCGAGACAATAAAAAGACGGTCTCTCAAACGTCTTAAGACCGCAATCTGTTCAAAAGGCAAGGGAGGAAAGCGCTGGCTGAGGAACCGCAGCTGATCACCTGGCGTGCCCTCGGTCGCCCACGCCGCGCAAACGGACGGGGTCGTGCAGGTAATTAGCGGAACAAACAGGCCCACGAGTTTGTTTGTCCACCCCTCCCCTCCCTTCACTCTCCTCCCGACACACACACACACACACACACACACACACACACACACACAGAGCACATCGTCAGCACAGTCACACGTAGCACAGGCACGCACACATACGCAGCAGCACGCACGCACGCACACACACACACACACACACACACACACACCACACAACACACACACCGCACATTGTCAGCACAGGCACACGCAGCCTACACCCCGCACCGACCCCCTACCCTGCCCCCACCCATCTTTTCGTTTTGACCCCATTTTTCCCTCTCCCTCCTCCCCTCCTCCTAACTTGCCCCTCCCCCCGCCCCCCCCCCCCCTCTCTCTCTCTCTTCCCCCTGGACCACTCCCCGTTCTCTTCCTTTTTTTTCTAGAACACTTCGAGCGCGCGCGCGCGCGCGCGCGCGTGTGTGTGTGTGGTGTGTGTGTGTGTGTGTGTGTACTTAACGTATAATCTCCTCCTACCGCCCCTCCTCCTCCCTCCCCACCCCTACACCTAGCAGTCTGTGTAACCCCAACTGACTTTCTTTGCAACTGAATGAGATTAAAGAAAGAAAGAAAGAAAGAAAGACAGAAAGTAAGAAAGAAAGACAGAAAGTAAGAAAGAAAGACAGAAAGTAAGTAAGAGAGAAATCCTTGAAATTTATCTGTTCCCAACGCTTTTTCACTATTGCCGTAATCACTTATTCATTTAATCATTTAATTAATCAACACTCTGTTACTCATCAAGCGCCAAGTCTCCCAGGCACCCACGGCGAGGAAGCATCATTCAGTGATGACTTCGTATTAATTTCGGTCCAGGCATGTGAATGATACGTGGAGTGTCCTTGCCCGTTGAAGGGAATGTAAAGGGGGGCATGGTGAGGTCGGACACACGGGAAAGCAGAAACATGTAGGCTAACAACGTACCGCATCACACGTTCGAAAAGAATGAATGCAAATATTTAGTCAGCTTCCCCTGTTTGTTGTCAGTGAAACAATAGTCGTAGGCGGATCTTTCCTCCGCCCACTCTACCCATAAACCCTCTCCTCCCGTTTATTTATTTTTTTTAAGTAGTTAAAACGTTTTTGTTGTTTTTCTTTCTGTGCCGATCTGTCCTCGGTGAAGTAAAAACAACAACAACAACAAAAAAACAACAACGGTCATAAAAAAAAATCAGTAGAACGAATCAACGAGCCTTAAATTAAACAAACAAACAACATTAAATGTAATTAACAGCGAATCGCCAAGAAAACGCAGACAAACGAATCACAAGACAAGACACGACGCGTCGTGTTTTGTCTTGTGATTCGTTTGTCTACGTTTTCTTGGCGGTTCGCTATTAATTACATTTAAAATGTGTTTAGATTTCCGCCTGCAGTTGCCTCACTTTGCAACGTAACACACAAAAAGACAATCAAATTGTCAAATATTCGAGTGTAAACGAGTGTGAATTGTAAAGCGCTTAGAGATTGGTCTCTAGCCGAGAATAGGCGCTACATAAGTATTTACTATACTATAATAATAATAATAAATATTCACTTCCCGGCATCAATGAACATACTACAATATCCGAATTGAAAGAAGACAGCACAGGGAACTAACAACTGACTAACTGAATGGACATTGTCCTACAGGTGAGCAGCCACAACAGATGAAATCGCCCACCTTTTGATCGCAAGTTTCACTCTTAAGTTTCAGCAGCGCGAAAAGGAAAACTGCTACAGTCCCTTGATTTAAAAGGAACGGTTCAGCGTTTGTTCCCGTCTATCTTTTATTTACCTGGACGCGGCCTGACACAGCGTCTGTCACAGCGTGCCCCTGGTAAGGCCGCCGGACCCCACGGCCATGGGCCGATGAATAATGAATGACACACAACATGATGGGAAGCACTACGCTTTATTGGCTCGAGGTGGATACAACTTGTCTCCTCCTTGCTTGCCCTTGAATCTTCTTTTTTTAGACTGCATTTTTTTTCTCTTTTGTTGTTGTTGTTGTTGTTGAAAGATTTACACTGCGTTTCGTGTACGGTGTATTTACTTGATAAAGTAATGATACTTTATAACGTAATGGTAATGTGATGATGTTGTTCATTTGAATGTGCCTGGCAACTACGTTTTTGTTTGTGTGTGTGTGTGGTTTTTTTTCTTCCTAAGATGTTGTAAGGCCTTCGTGTGACAATGTCATGAAGTCGGACAGAAAAATTCACATTACCTATCATGAATTAAAAACAAAAAAGATGCTTACATGAGGTATTTCATCCCTCACTCATAATACAGTCAATGACCATTTGGTCAAAGCATAGTACCATTAGACCTGCTACTGTTTGAGGTGATGGAGGCTGTAGTTTACACTATCCAAACAACAATGGTGGAAATCGGCAAATTTCACAGGTTCCGATCCAAGGAACGTGAAACAGTTGATGATACAATGTTCCCAAAATTATTTTCAGTCTGACATTGAATTAATTACACACACACACACACACACACACACACACACACACACACACACACACAGAGAAAGAAACAAAACTGGCCGCTGCTGGTTCCATCCCACAACAAACCGGTGCTAGAGAAAAGGTTTCATTTTAGACTAAAAAAAAAACAACAACAAAACTCGATGGAGAGAACTCCATACTCGCTGTCGACCTAAACACTATCCGTTTAAAAAGCTTCTAGATTTCCGCCGTAATTAGCCCTTTTTTTTTTCTCAGGAAACCCTTAAATATGTGAAAGAGAATCTAAAGGCTGGCCTTCAACAACAACAAAAAATCAGTAGCTAGATATAGGGATATATATATATATATATTATATCAATATATATATATCAATATATGAAAATATATATATATATATATTCATATATTGATCTCTCTCTCTCTCTCTCTCTCTCGCTCTCCTGTGTGTGTGTGTGTGTGTGTGTGTGTGTGTGTGTGCGCGCGCGCGCGCGCGTGTGTGTGTATGTGAAATTTTGTCCCCTGAAATATAGCGAAATGACCTGTGTCGGTTGATAACGGAAATGATCACAAAAGACCTGACTAAAAGTAAGACGATCACAGCATGACAATCTCGAGAGAACCACTCGCCGCCACCATCATCTCTCGAGACGTCCCCGACGGTCGGTCAGGCCAGAAATAACCTGACCTCTAATGGCTCATGGTAGGACAGAGTTGTTCTAACGGGTGGGATGGTCAGGTATGGAAGGGGGAAATGGGGAGGGGGGAGGAGGGGGGGGGGAGAACTGCAAACGACCAGGTAGGCAGAGAGAAGACGCACGTGAGTTGCAGGGAAAGCGCATGTCATCCCCCCTCTCAGCCTTCCCCAGTCTTGCCGCGTGCCGCAGGGTACGGGCCCCTTGTTTGGACGCCGTTTCACGTCACCCCGAAAAGTCCCCGGATTTGCTGGTCGCCGCCATTTTGATGGGTGAAGAGCGAGCACCCTCCCAGAAAGCGCGAAGAGCCACGCTAAAGTCTTGGGCGCCGAGCTCTTCTCTCTGCTGCCCGCGCTTGTTTTGAATGGTAGGCACGGTCGTTAAAGACAGGGGGGTGTTCACACTGCGCACACAAGCGGGGCTATTTCAAGTCAGCTGGCCGGATCGGATGATTTTGTTTGCGGCAAAACTGACTGGGTTTAAACATTGACGGGTTGGGTTCATCTTAGATGTCACTCGATAGCCCCGGTATTTTCACGTATAGGTGTGTGGTGTGTGTGTGTGTGTGTGTGTGTGTGTGTGTGTGTGTGTGTGTGTGTGTGTTCGTGTGTGTGTGTGTGTGTGTGTGTGTGTGTGTGTGTAGAGAGAGAGAGAGAGAGAGAGAGAGAGATTTAATCATGCTATTCTCTTATAAATGTTTGAACGGAATATCATGTGAAGGACTGACAGCTTTATAGCCGAACATCAACACCATTTCATAGCCAGCATACGCTATTCAGCTGCACGCAATTTCGTCGTCTTCAATCTTCAGGGTTTTTCAAGTCGTCTGACATCTTCACATGCCCGCAGCTCAGTGTTACCTGACAGCCTAGAACACTGATGCTGGAGCGACAAACTTGGCGGGGTAAACAAAACAAAAACAAACAAACAAACAACAACAAAAAAGGTTTTTACAAACAAACCAACGCTCTTAACCCGAAAATGACGACCAATACGGCTGACGTGACCGAACAGCAGCAGCCTACACACCTGTCAGCAAACAAATGCTTAAAATAAAACTAAAAAAAAGAAAAGAAATTCTTTTGAATGCAACAGCTGGCACGAAAGGACTGAAGGCATGCCACGGGGCAAACGTCTCACACGCACTCCCGAGTCCATCTGATAAATTAGACATTACGCTACTTTTGACGAAAAAAATGAAGGTTAACAGCCACAAACATAAACATGTTACTGAAGCAGGGTACAGGACGACAGAAAATCACGACAGAAACGGAAGCAGAAATCCCATCTACAATACGCCAGAATACTGACCACAGACTGTAATACAGCTGATTTCTGTATCCCATGAAGGCATTTTCCATGCCAGTCTTCCTATATATATAAATGAATCACTGGTGTAGTTTGTTAAATTCAACTTACAATCGCGAGCAAGTTGCGCAGCCCGGGATACGTTAATACATACATACGTTCATACATTTATTCAAGACGAAAAACGAAGCTCAAACACTAAACTGGCCTAGTCGGCGATCACCGGATTGGGGGCAGGGGGTCTGCAAGGGCTATAAGTCAAAAGTGGTGTTTTTTTTCTTTCTTTAATAATGCGCCACCCTAATTGTTTCCCCTTACGCACCTTTAACAGTGATGCCCTCTGATTGGTCCATGAAACGAGAGGCGTTCTCACTTTCCATGCCATAAAACTGTCTTTGTGCCGGAAACAAGGGCAAGAAAAGATGAGGAAGGTCAGACTGACCAACCTCTCCTACTGTACTGTTTGAAGGTCGCGTGTCTGTTATCGCACATTAAATCTCTCTCTCTCTCTCTCTCTCTCTCTCTCTCTCTCTCTCTCTCTCTCTCTCTCTGTCACACACACACACACACACACACACACACACACGATCAAAGAAAATAATATGAACGGTGCGCAAAGACACAACCTGAAGCAGCGGAAGCGGTGACAGTTTATTGCCGAAGACTCAAGGGCACCCTGGCATTTGGACTCCTGCCGCCCCCACCCCATAGCCTTCCCCCTTAACCCCGCCACCCGGGAAGATTTTGTCTCGTTTTCCCTCCGACTAACGCAGCAGAAATAAGTACAGACAGGTTTTTTGTACTCCTAGTTCTCATAGAACTGGGAGTACTTTACAATGGGAACGAAAAAATGCTGTCTGGGTGTCTGTGTGTCTGTCTGTCCGTTCGTCCCTGGTCAAAATGTGTTCCACTCGCTCCAGACAAAACTACTGGGTTGATCTTTCTGAAAATTTGTAGGTATGTTCATTATGGGTCATGGATGATGCCTGATGTTTTATTTTACCGTTATAGCCGTTACTAACGGCTATAACGGCCCATAGCGGTTTTTCTTCTTTATGGAATATCTCATAAAGTACTTGGCCGATCTTTCTGAAAATCTGTAGGTATGTTTATTGTGGGTCACGGATGATGCCCGATGTTTTATTTTACCGTTATATCCGTTACTAACGACTATAACGGACCATAACGATTTTTCTTCTTTATGGAATATCCCAGAAAGTACTCGGTCGATCTTTCTGACAATTTGTAGGTATGTTCATTATGGGTCACGGATGATGCCCGATGTTTACCAGAGTAGCCGTTACTAACGGCTATAACGGCCCATAACGGTTTTTCCTCTTTATGGAATGTCTCACGCGTATTCAAGATAAACTGGGAGTACTTGTATATGCTTTGCATCTTGTTTTCCTTACGGTTCGTCTGTCACAGCAGTCCAGCGAGTCGCCGACAATGTTCTATACACAGCTACCAAAAGGGTTCTTTTCTCTTTTCAACAAAAAACAAAACAATACAAAAACAAGCAATCGTTTTTTAAAAAAAAGTCGAAAAGATAATGAACAAGAAGAAGCAGAACACACACACACACACACACACACACACACACACACACACACACACACACACACACACAGCGTCAGTGAAACCACATACTCTTGAGTATGTGTATGTATGTGGGTTAAACACAGATACAAGTGTTTTCGTTGCAGCAGCTTAACGGAGCTTTCAAAGCGTTGAGTTTTTTTTTCTGGATTATGCCCCTTGACCGGAACGGCAGCCGAGGGTCAACCCTGCGTTTTAAAGTCTTTGCAGTGTTCAACAGCCGAGGATCTACTTGAATCAAACGCAACACGAGGAGAGCCACGCTTCTGATGAATAACACATTATGTGGATATTCCTGTTCAACAGTGACAGCTGAAAGGTAAACCGAATTAAGCGAAAAGGCTATGCTAATGAACTTCCCCACCTACCACCCCCCATCCCTTCACCCTTCCCTGATACCACATAATTTATACCACAGGGGACGGGAGAGTGGGACAGGGATGCAGAGGAAAGGACGGGGTGAGGGTATACCTCGATTTTTTTTTCTTTTTTTAAACTTTTTTTTTTTTTTGGAAAGAGACTCCCAGCTTGGCCAGGTTTATTTCAACACGGGAGTTGAATTTCACCAGCCTGTGTCCCCCCCCCCTCCCCCCTTCCCCCTTCTACCCTCACTCTTCCAACCCACCCACCCTCGTTCCCATCCACGACTCCTCCTCCTCCTCCCACCCGTTTTGTATGCTTTACAACAGATGTCTTCCTCTCCATAGACGTTGGTCTACTGCCACAGCTGTGGAGCCACAGCCAGCGCGCCGACGACCACGTCACCCAGATTTTTTTTTTTAATTTTTAAAAAGGAACAATAAACAAAAAAATTTTTTTTTAATGAAAAATACAGTCACGAAATACAAACATAACTGCATAAAGGTGAACACAGCGAAAAAGAAAGTAATCAAATACACACCACGGGAC
>CM065714.1:29003169-29018169 GCA_033310375.1 Conus canariensis | reverse complement strand
AGAGAGAGAGAGAGAGAGAGAGGAGAGAGAGAGAGAGAGAGAGAGTCGCCCCGGTCAATGACAACAAAAAAATGGAAAAAGATAAAAGGGAAAAAAGGAAAGAAGCGGAAAAAACAAAAAGAAAAAAAGAAAACCTTCATACTCAGGATCAGCATCAACTTACGACATAATAATTCAAACATTCCTAGTCTGAAGGCTGATAAAACAAAGCCGGGCATTCACGCCTTGTTTACCGCAATAATTTTTTTCTTTTATTATTTATTTTTTCAAACTGTAAAAACTCCTTCACAGTCACACATGGCACCGGGAGCAGGAGCTGACACAGCCTGATGCTTGCCGGGACAGACGGGAACCCACAAAAACTCACATTATCGTGACAGCGTTTCCCAAAATATTATATTAATTAATAAACATCAACACTGAAAAAAAAAAAAAAAAACTAGCGAAAATGATTAGGCCCGTTTCATTTTCCATATTCAACAGACATTTTTTTTTTTTCAAATATCTGGTCGCAAATTGAGACGACTGCAGGCGGAAATTTTCGTTGTCCTATTTGTATCTTCGTTGTCCTATTTGTATCTTCGTTGTCCTATTTGTATCTTCGTTGTCCTATTTGTTTGTATCTTGCCTGAAGAAGACCTACGGGGTCGAAACGCGTCGTGTTTTGTCTTGTGACTCGTTGGTCTACGTTTATCTTGGTAGTTCGCTAACATTTATTTAAGATTTCAAATATCGTTTAAATACAGATGTTCTCTAGACCAGATATAAACGCTGACATAACATCGCCTTCGTCAAACATTGAGCGATCAAGACAATGCCCATAGATTAGAACACAGAAATATAATGAAATATTATGGACACAGGTCGGAATGACTCATAAAATATAAAAAAAAAGATTAAAAAAGAACTGAAATGGATAACCTGGCCTAATTTCCATGTTTGCCGTTGTATTGAGAGGTATCATCCTACGAGTGGGTGTTTTTTTTAAAGTATGTAGTTAACTAATCGTCAAACTGCCACTTGCGGACAATACATTCACAATCTTGGCTTATGGTAAAGCAAATGGTGTGTATGTGTGAGCAGCCGTTGTATGTGTGTGCATGCGTGTGAGCGAGCGTGCGTGCGTGCGTGCGTGCGTGCGTGCGTGCGTGTGTGTGTTGCATACACACAACATAATGGCAACTTCCCGCTGGCAAAGTGTCTAAAAACTGACATCAACTGTGTGACATAATAAGAATGCAATTGTTCTGGTTTGAACGAGAATCGTCGTTTACCGGAAAACAACATTGCCGTGTTTAGTTTTTATTATTCAGAGCATTTCGAAATCTTTTTTTTTTTTTTTTTTTTGGATTGCACAACTGTTTTTCAATGTGAATAGAGCGCAGAAAGTTTCGGTTTTTTTTTTTTTTTTTTTTTTTTTTTTTTTTAAGTTTTTGAGTGTATACTTATATTGCTGACTTTTTTTTTTTTTTTTTTACTATTCACGAGGAACGTCTTTTTTCGCTTCTATGGTAAAACTATTTGATGAACGTAACTCCAAACTAATGCTGCTTGCGGTACCGATTCGCCTAACATATATACAGGGAAGGTTCTTAAAACAGCAAGTTTCAAGCTTTGGCCGTACACCCCGAGTTGACAAAGAAATGAACATAGGAACATCTATAAGACTGAGGCGGTCCTCTGACTGTTAGCACGGTCACAGGGACACACAGAGGAACAGAAACGAACTGCAGTATGGTTGACTTGAGAAAGGAAATCTGGAGAGGCTTGGTGAGGTAAATAGTAAACAATAAGCAATTTTTGTTTCCATTTTTTTTTTTTCAAATACTCCAATATGGTTTTAGGAAGCCTGCAGTCTAGTAGTCATGAGACTTCGGCTGAGGAGCTGCCGTTCTGAGTTCGAACCACATTGGTGGGATCGATCGGGTTTCTAAGATTTGGAAAAAAAAAACCCTGTCCACCCGACAGTAAATGGGTACCTGATTCAGTCCATGGAATGTAAAGGTGGCTGAAGGAGGGAAGTACGGTTCCGCCTTCCAATATGCCGTGCCCTACACACGGTGAACCTCTAACAGTTCAACGCCACCTACAGTCTTTTAGGCTGTGGAACTTTTACTACAGTTTGCACACACACACACACACACACACACACACACACACACACACACACACACACACACACACACACGCACGCACGCACAACACATCACATCACAACACAAACGCCACGGTTTTCACTGCGTTCACGCCACTCACCCGCACACGGGCCTCGGAGAGATTGGTCCAGGCGGAAATCTCCTCTCGGGTGGCCATGTCGGGGTAGCGGTTGCGGGCGAAGGTGGCCTCCAACTCCTGCAGCTGCTGGCTGGTGAAGTGAGTCCGCTGTCGCCGTTGCCGCTTCTTCTTCTCGCCCCCCTCGCCGCTGTTCTCCTCCACCTTCATGCCTTTGCTGCCTTCGCCGCTGGACTCTGCAAAACACACACACACACACACACACACACACACACACACACACACACACACACACACACACACACTACAATAGACCCAGGGTCGTAGGAAGCAGCAGGGTATTGTTTGGTAGTGGGGGGTTCGTGGTCAACGTGCACACGTTAATACACTTGGTCAAAGAGAATTTAACTATAGGAATGAGCCCTGGCCGTCCAAGTTTTGCTGCATGGGGGTGGATCCGTTTCAAGAGGGAGGAACGTAGGAGGGGTGGGTGGGGGGGGGGGGGGGGGGGAGGCGGTCCTCCAAAAATGGGAGAAGGGGGACAACATAAACAAAGAAAAAAAAATAAAATAAATGAAAAGAAAAGAAAGAAAGAAAAAAAGGGAAAAAAAGGAAATTTTGTCAGTCAGGTGGGTCGGGTGGGGGTGGGGAGGGGGAGCTCCAGGAATCACAGACCCCTTCCACTTCCGGCCGTGTGCAGTTCTGTTTGCTAAAGGAGCATATGCATACATATATTCATATATATATATATATATATATATATATATATATATATAGTTGTTGTTGCGTTCGAACAGTTGAAATGATCTTTCGTTTTAAAAAGTGTGATTATCAAAAATTAAGCAAAATGGCTGGCAGGCCCAGAGAGGTTTAAGGATTTAGATGTTTAATGTCATGAACTGTTATTTTCTTTCTGCCCCCCCCCCTCTCTCTCTCTCTCTCTCTCTCTCTCTCTCTCTCTCTCTCTCTCTCTCTGCGCGCGCGTTCGTGTGTGTTAACAGAAGAGATCTCCTTGTCTAGGTAGTGGTGATAGCACTGAAAAAGCTCCCACGCAGTCGACTAGTCTCTAACAACTGGAACTGAATTCTGAGAGTGAACACGTCAGTGTCAAAACCATCTGGTGTTCTTTTACCCTCCATATTCTGACATTGTCAAAGCGCTACGAAGGACAAGAACAAATTTCTCATATGTCAGCAACCAGACATGTCAGACAAACAAAAATGACGACGGAAAAACAGCATCCATTCCTGAAACAGAAATAAGCACACAATTCTAGAACAGAGAAAAGTGCGTAACCAGGCACGCGCTGTTGAACTGTCAATCGGCAAATATAATCGCTTGTTAATGACACAGACCAAAATAATTTTGTTTTCGTTAAGAACCAGTATCATTCAAGTTACAAACGTCTTACTAAGCTGCCGGCGCGAAATAATGCACTCCTCAAAATAACAGAACGGCAAACCCAGACGGCCACTTTACAATGTCTTGGAAACTTCATGATCGGTACCACAACCAACTGCTCGAAGCATGATCGAATTAAAATGTGTGTGTGTGTGTGTGTGTGTGTGTGTGTGTGTGTGTGTGTGTGTGGTGCGTGCGCGCGCGCGCGTATGTGTGTGTGTGTATGTATGTATGTATGTATGTATGTATGTATGTATGTATGTATGTGTGTGTGTGTGTGTGTGTGTGTGTGTGTGTGTGTGTGTGTGTGTGTGTGCGCGCGCGCGCGCGCGCATGCGAGCATATTTCTGCGTGCATGTGCGTGCGTAAGCGTGTGTGTTTAGATGAACGTTTTTTTTTTTCTTTTTTTTTTCTTTTTCTTTTTGGGCTCCCAAACCAAGCATCACAGCCATGTTATGAACGCAGTAACAGAGGATCATCAGAAAATCACTTCGTGTGAATCCAGCAATATGACGATGATTGTGTCCAGTCTGTTCAGCAGTATAATGAGACGATGATGATCACGTCCCGTCAGTCCAGCAATATGGTGTTCACGATAAGGTGCTGTCAATCCAGCAATTCAACGACGGCAAATTCGTACCAGTTCGGCGCTTACGTTGAGTCGAAGCAACAAAATGACGATGATGATGCAGAGTAAACCCAACCCATATGATGAAGATGAACGCAATGCCCACGTCCTCGCTGAGACTTGCTCAAGCTCCCCTCGTCTCCACTTCGCCGCTGGACCATCTTCTCTGGTCAGGCCACTCCCGTTCCGCCTCCATGCACACCCTGCCCTTCAGGGCAAGCCTGCTCCTCTTCCCCCATCACTGACCAGCCCTTGACGTGTCCTCATTCCACGACCTGCGTGACCACCGACGTACTACATCCCACAGGGTAACGTCATCAGTAACTACGCCATGTCCTCGCGGTTCTTCACCCAGCAGCTTTCCAGCTGCTTTTTTTTTCTCTCCGTGAACTCAGGTGTGCGGATCAAAACCTGGCCTCCACTCCCATACCAAGCACCTGATGACGGGACCCGTGGGCAACAAACAACGAACTGTCTTCCCTTTACACGATCCTAACGAACTGTCGTCTTGTACGAAAGGCTACGAACAAAAAGGTCCACCCCCACTTCTCCGAGGCCTAAGCCTCGTCCTCGACTGCGGCCCCAATCCATCACTTTTTATTTCCCATCCACGTGTTTGAAAAGAACCTCTAAAGAGTGGATCGAGCGTGTTCTGGGAGGAAAGTTCTTCACCACAGTAGCAGCAGCAACAGTACTCATGGTACTGGTGGGGAAAGCAGTACATACAACCCGTAGCCTCTGTGGATTTATTCCAGTACGGAAAAAGACTTTTGCAGAAGCGTAAGCTATGAAGGAATCGGCCCTTTTACGAGATCTGGCTGGGAATGGCCCTTGGATCGTAGTACTCGCCTAGCTCGTTATGTTTTCACCCTCGTCCGTTAGACTGATTGACTGTCTGTCGGCAGAATTACGCAAAAACCACGACACCGACTTTAACCCACATTGGTGGGATCGATCGGGTTTCTAAGGTGTGCATTTACACGGAGAACGTCCAAGAAACGTAGGTCTTGTTGTTTGAATATGGATGATGCGGCCATCAGGTACAAACTAAAAATATTTGTTCGAAGTTTCTTCTCTATCTTTTCAAAATAAAATCAGTTTGCTTTCGTACTGAGCGATTAACATAAAAGCTAATGCATCCCTTCGACAATTTCAAACATAAGCCGTGCAGTGGTGGCACATGCTTCCGTCCACATGAAAAATGAATTCATAACAGAGAATGACTGAGAGAGTTGAGGGACTAAGTGACCGACGGGAGATTCGGTCAACATGATTTTTGTTCCTCTCTGTGAGAAGGGGCATTATTACGTCTGTCATGCAAATAGTAATAATAACAATAACAATAATAAGAAGAAGAAGAATGATAAAATAATAATAATAATAATAGCAAAGTAAATAAAATGAAATAGCAGTAATAATAATAATAACAATAAGAAGAAGAAGAAGAATGATAAAATTATAATAATAATAGCAAAGTAAATAAAATGAAATAGCAGTAATAATAATAATAACAATAATAATAAGAAGAAGAATGATAAAATAATAATAATAATAGCAAAGTAAAACAAATGAAATAGCCAGGACGACGATAATCATAGCACCTTAAGCCTTCTCATTGTAACATACCTCGTAATTTGAACAAATAAAATGGTAATCACTTCACTTCACACAATCACTCATAAACATACAGTTAGATATAGAGATAGATATGACCCTCCTGGCATCCTTGAATGGATCCTCAAGCATAGGCTCAAAGATTTTCCCCTACATGTTATACTGTTTACATACTGATTTTAGTTTTTCCATTCACTTATTTTCCTTACAACATTTTCTTTCGTTTCACGTGTCTGCCCTTCGCTGTCTGCTTTGGGGATGGTGCTGTTGGATTCTATTTTTGAAGCCTTGGGGGTGAGAATGCCACAGACCGATGGACTGCGGTTCTTCTCCATTTGTCGTCAAGAAAGCACAAATACCAACAGACAAGCCTCCTTCATTAGTCCCAATCCAGCGGACGAAAGACCTCGGAGCGGGCGATACGAATAGTTCTGTCTTCAAGATGCATTGTAATGGTTTCCACGTACAAAGAGTGAAAGATTAAATACAAATGATAAATGACCTCGGAGCGGGCGATAGGAATAGCTCTGTTTTCAAGATGCATTATAATAGTCCCCACATACTGCGAATGAAAATTTTAACACTTAAGGTATTATCCGAATTTTCAGTTCCTCGTCTTTTTCCACCCTCATAACCCCTTTTCTTTTCTTTCATTAATTTGTGCCTAGTAATTAATGTAATGATGGAGGAATTGTTCACCTGCTCTTGTTTTCCTCCCCTGTACTAAATTGTTCAACATATGAGTTATTGACAATGTTCTCTTGATGCCCATAGCTCCACGCTTTACAGAAGAGCCTGCACAAGAAGGCACTGCGGACGGTAAAATACGGGAACAAAACGAACAGTCCTTTCCTGTCTTGCGACCTGAATATAACTGTCAATAAAATGTTCGCTGACACACACCAGCTACTTTCAGATCCAGGTGACAATGTTTCGGCCAAACATTTGTTGAATGTAAATGAAAAATATATACATGTCTAAAGAAATGAAAAGATTGTTGTTTCTATTCTTGTATGCACGCGCGCACACACACACACACACACACACACACACACACACACACAAACACACACACAGACACATACACACACACACATTGAAAGAAAGGGAGGACGGGAAGAGAGAGAGAGAAGAGAGAGAGAAGAGAGAGAGAGAGAGAGAGAGGGGGGATAATTCAGTGCAGAAACAGAATAATGTATGATCGGCCTGAAAGGCTCAATCAGGAGGAACAAAATCAGCGACACACACAGCAAAATCAGCGACACACAGCAAAATCAGCGACACACACAGCAACATCAGCGACACACACAGCAACATCAGCGACACACACAGCAACATCAGCGACACACACAGCAATATCAGCGACACATACAGCAAAATCAGCGACACACACAGCAACATCAGCGACACACACAGCAACATCAACGACACACACAGCAATATCAGCGACACACACAGCAATATCAGCGACACATACAGCAAAATCACGCAAATTAGAAAGAAGTATACGATCAAATCCATGGTATAAAATCTAAGTCTGGACAATGCAAAAAACGGTTCATAAGAAGCTGCTTTTAGAACTTGTAAACAAACTGAAAGAGGCTATATTATGTGTACGCCCCTATGCACGAATGTGTGCGCGCACACACACACATTGCTTTCGGCACAAATTCGCTCAAAAAAAACACACACATACACACACACACACACACACACACACAATATAATATATATATATATATATATATATATATATATATATATATATATCACACACAGACACACATATATATATGTGTGTGTGTGTGTGTGTGTGTGTGTGTGTGTGTGTGTGTGTGTGTGTGTGTGTGTACCAGGCGACTGGGTACCGCAAAGCAGGATGAGCTTGAAGGCCTTTGGATGCCCTAGTGTGGAGGAGAGCAAGAATTCATGGACTTATTTCATATGTTTGCCGATTTCCGTTCACGATCTTGTAATGCGCCTGTGGTGAATACATGCACCGCTTTCGCTATACCATCGCCACCCCCTAATCCATCGAAACACCCTTTTTACCTATTTTCCAAATCTTATAACACAAATATTTGGTGGCGGAGGGGATGAAGACGACAGCATTTAAGTATAATGTACGAGAAAACAAAGGAGAGGTATTCCTTCCTGAGAAAAATGATGAAAATAAAACGTTTATAGCAAGTACTAAACCTGGAATCAGTAACAGATAAAAAAAAAAAAATAAAAAGTACTCAAGCCATCGCATAAAGTGACGCCGTATTTACTTCTGGGATTACTAATCAGATTTATTTAATGCGAGCTAACAAGATTTACACGCGTGCCGTTCGATTTACATTACATAGTAAAGATACAGTAAGGAGCGAACGTGGGACAAAATGCTCATAGTGTAGATCTTCCGCAGATAACTGAAATACATTTCTCTGTTCTGCAATTTTTGATTATTCGAGGCAGTTTTATCCATCCAAACTGTTATCATAACGCCAGTGAGTGTCAATAAACATGAATATTAGTATCGCTAAGCTTACAGATCCCTACGAATCTCATCATATAGGTGTCATACAGCTTGCACGGCAAAGGGCACTGCTGTATCCTCCCTCACCAAATTTGCTAGCTGTTTGCCTAAGACTTTAGAAATTCAAAACCGAGTTCAGATGGTGAAACCGTTTTCTTTCCGTCTTTTTTAAACGTTGGTAATCGCGTTCACATTTTTAAGCCTACCATTCTTTACAAGCTTCTGTTGTAGGATGATAGTACCGTTGATGAAATGTGTCATGTATTTGATGTTTGTTTGTTCCTGGAGTTGGCCTTCAAACTTAAATTCGTTTCTTTAAAATGGAGAACGACGAAGGATAGTTATAAATCATTCTTTATGCGTGCACGCGTGCGCGCGCGCGCGCGCGCGCGGCACACACACACACACACACACACACACACACACACACACACACACATACACACACACACGAGACGTACAAACTGACAACAGATGACAGTACATGGATGGTCTCAGAAGTGCTTGTCAAAGTGAGAGAGAGAGAGAGAGAGAGAGAGAGAGAGAGAGAGAGAGAGAGAGAAGACAGACAGACAGACAGACAGACAGACAGACAGACAGAGAGAGACAGACAGAGACAGAGGTGATTAATTCGGGCAGGGAAATCTATAATTCCATGATTTTTGCTTTCATCAATCGTGAAAGTGGACTTAGAGATTTAAAGCAGTGTTTTCCTATAAATCAGATTCTTCAGCATTCTGCTTTCTGTATGTATCTTTTTTAATTGTTATTTACTTAATTTATCTATTGGTTTCTCTATTTATTTATTTGGTTGATTGGTTTTGTTAAAATACACTTCCCCTCACTTCTGCTCCATGTATTCCTACAGAGTCTTTAGAAATTTTTTTTAAAAAAAGAAAAAGAAAGGAAAACATGTCTTTCATTTTCCTTTTTTTTTTCCCCCTGTCTTCTCCTTCACCCTTTACTTCTCGTTCTTGGTTTTATTCTTTCTTCTCTCCATTGCAGTCAACTGAAAGCACGAGTACGCTTACCTTAAAAGTAGTTGACCTAGTTTCTCGCGCTCGTGCGGGTACTCGCGTGCGTATGTGTACGAGGTGTTGGCTGAGCAGTACCCTAGAATGATACTGCACTCTTGACCTTTGTACAGACACCCGGGCATCTCTAAATTCATACACGGTTTGCCGTTTATGTTTCACCTAAAGGACCGAGGCTCGAATTCTGATTTGGATCAAGTCGCTTTCGGTGAAGTTACGGGTTCACTTTAAGAGAGACGAATTCATCGAAAATAATAACGACCAAACAAAACAAAAAAAACAAAAACAAAAAAAGTAAGACAGGATCCTGGCAGTGTAACAAGACTTATTCGACATTGTAATTAGAGTTATTCGACTTTAACCATTGTGATGGAGAGCCGACTCTCTGAGAGAGAGAGAGAGAGAGAGAGAGAGAGAGAGAGAGAGAGAGAGAGAGAGAGAGAGAGAGAGAGATGATGATGATGATGGAAATATTAAGACCGAGCGGTAATCGACGGTGCGACTCTCCGATTTGTATCACCCCTCTTCCCCTTCAACCCGTTAGTTTTCTCTCTTATTCTTACTCTCATTTTTGTGTGCGTGTGTGTGTGTGTGTGTGTGTGTGTGTGTGTGTGTGTGTGTGTGTGTGTGTGTGTGTGTGGAGGGGGTGAAGGCCCAGATACGTCGCGCAGACCTGAACCCTATCCATTACACTTTTTAATCAGGAAAGCCGCATAATCACATTCAACACTTCCTATCTCGCTTTCGATATTATTGTTGTATCCAATTCCGCTTCATCTACAGAGAGAAAACAGGCATTTGAAAGAGTGAACGCATGAGACACGGGTATAATAAGGTGCATACGCAAGGCGTTAATTCAGACTGAATGCACCCTGTGCGCTGAAGCAGTTTTCAAACTTTAGCTCTCTTGAAAATTACCGAATACTGTCCGGTTGAGTGATGTTGACTGAATCAAAAAAAGTGGGTGAATTTCTATTTAGTCATTTATTTTTCTTTGTACATGCAGCGCGCACGCGCATGTGCACAAGCAAATTATTAAAGTCATCCAACTATTTTTGATTCTCTCTCTCACCCAACATCGTGTTGACAGTGTGCTTTGGTTATGAAACCCATATCCCCACATTTCTAGCAGTCTAAATCCCAAGACAAGACCACTACTGAATTGTGCCATGAACGTCAGACCCTAGAGCTGTGGCTTTGGTCCCAGATCTGCACAGTAACAGTTGTGGTCATGGTAACCAGACCGACCTTTTTTTTCTGCCGACCCCTTACTTTTTTTTCCCCCACGATGATAACTACTACTATAATCATATTTTTCCCCTTGATGTAGACTTCCATGAAGCACTCTTTCCCCTTCTTACCCCAGCCACAAAGTTCAGCTGTTTCATTAAGCAATGTTTCGCGGGGAGTTAAGTGCTGTTCAGCATGGCGCTTCCTGCGCTTCCAGCTGGACATGCTTTTGAAATTATTCATCTATTTACTTACTTCTTCATTCATTCATTCTTATTAACAGACAGGTTCCAAAGCAGCTTTCACCTGGACTTTCATTTCAGATCGCGCCCTAGTGCTGCCGAACATGTCTCTGGGATTATACAGTAGCCTACGAGTCCATGTACGGCGATGCTGTTAGACACGCCACTATGCCTCGTTTGGAAATCGGACAGCGAGTAGACGAGAACTGGTCAGGCTTCAAGTTCTTTAGGTGGTAAAAAAAAAAAAAAAAAATCGTTTCGAATTGATTTATTCCAGCGCCATTCGACTAGCGGAACATAAAATACAAAGCTGAAAGAGGCTGTGTGATTCTTCTTGACAATATACTGTGTGCACCGGTCGGCAGCGCGGTACCGTGCTCGAACTTGTGTTTTACTATGGACATTTTATCCAGTGGACAGACTCCACGGTTGTGAAATACCCATCGCCCTAAACTGTTCGCGCTTTGTATGGAATACGTGTTTCACCTGAAGACTTTGTAGTGTGCCACACACTTGTCTTTCCAGCAACATTTCTCTTCGTCTATACTCCTTTAGCCTCCCAATAAAAAGACCCCTACCCGCTCCCCTCTTTAAAGATCAAAAGTCAAAGGATTCCCGGGGGTCGAACTAGGACGGCCAGTTCTACTGTATGAAGACAGCGCAATGTGAAATAATCTGTATGAAGACAGCGCAATGTGAAATAATCTGTATGAAGACAGCGCAATGTGAAATAATCTGTCGAAACGTAACGATCTGAGTTTATATGTGACAATATACACCAACTTATCAGCGCCCTCTCGACGACACTTCTTTCAGTTCTTTCCGTATATGTAACATTACGACGCGCATGTTCTCGAGCAAAAACGAGGAATTTCAATTCTAGTCGCTCACAGACACCGTTATCTCTTAACTCTCGGGAAACAAACATGAAGAGAATGATCCTGTGTTAAGATTTGAGTGACACTTTGTGCTTGCGTGAAACTGCGTTTTTCGTCCAGGAAAAAGCGGGTATGAGTGGATACACACCTTTAAGCCATGGAAGTCCTGTCCATACAGCGTAGTCCCCTTTTTTTCTTTTTCTTTTAACTTGAAACCCTCTACAACTGGACAAGACAATGCCCACGTGCCCATAACTGGTTCCGAAACCTTATGAACTATTATCATACACACACCGTATCAACCAATGTTCCCCGTTTTCTTCAAGACAATAACATACTACTATAACAACAACTCGTGGTAGATTTTTATGCAGCGGCATTGAATCTTCTTTTTCTTACAATTATTATAATTACTATAAAGGCGTATAGGCTTAGTATTTCGGCAAGGATTTGGTCCGCAATAGATTGCATAAAAGTCTGAAAGTCAGACTTGGAACAGGTCTGCGGGCTGAAACAAAGTCTGACAGAGCCCTCTGACAAGCTTCCGAAGATGCACTGAAGCACCTTCTGCAGCTGAGGTGGGGGAGTTCGTTCCCACCTTCTTATTATCATTATCCTTCCTGCTGCACTTATTTGTGATCACCGTTCGACGTTCTGGCCATTTAGCTTTAAAGTGAACCGACTTTCTTAAAAAAAAAAAAAAAGATATAAAAAGAAAAAAGAAAAGAAAAAGAAAAAAAAAAACTTGGACACATGCATTCGATCACCGGGAACTGGGGCAAAAAAAGAAAGAAAGAAAGAACGAAAAAGCTGCATATGCGGAGCAGTACTGCGCCTCCTCTCGTTAAACCAGCCTAACGAACCTTACAGCTACTACTTGAGGAGACAGGCACACACTCGTCATAATGATGCAGCCGACGACTGCTTGCTTCTCTAACCCTGTCCAAACGAGTCCATCAAAAGGGGCGCTTGATCGTATCGCGCGCTCGGATCAAACCGCGGAACCAAACTTTTTGTATCCAACAGGTTTATTGCACGATTGGAGATGGCTATCTGGCGCAATAACGACGTCAGTAATGACGTCATGCTCCGGCAGCTGCCGTGGTGAGGCATGATGTGACCAACTGCCCAACGGATTTTTTTTTTCTTTCTATGTCACTATGGTTATACTGTGTTCAGTATAAAATGACAGAAAGAATGCAATTCAAAGCTGAACAATTTCTGGACAGAATATACATGTTTATCACCTCTTTTCCGTTTAGTTTTCTCCCGTCTTTCGAACTCAGGTGAGAACAGGTTTCAACTCCGCGTTTATGTCGTCACTTAGATTTTCTTTTCCGTATTTCTTTATTCGTATAATCACTTATTTTTACTTATTTATCTTGCTGCATTCATTCAATTTACTGACTGATGCATTCGTTAATTCATGTATTTGTCTACGTTTTTACTTCATTCATTTATTCATTTTTTTTGTTTACTTAACATCTACTTATTTCCGTTCCTTCATTTTCTGTTTTACTCTTCCCTAGGCTTTTCGCTGTTAGAAGCATTTCTCTTTGCAATGCATACACTCAAATCTCTTTGCAATGCATGCACTCAAATCTCTTTGCAATGCATACACTCAAATCTCTTTGCAATGCATACACTCAAAAGTGCGAGCACAGCATGCCTCTTTCTCACTCTCACTCTGCGCACGCGCGCGCGTTCTTATGTGCGTGCAAGCGTGCGTGTGAGTGTGCGTGTGCGTGTGTGTGTGTGTGCGCGCGCGTGTGTGTGTGCGCGCGCGCGTATATGTACCAGCAAGATTAAATTTTTGGTGTCATCTGGTGGGTGCGAGAGAAGAATGTGGGAGTGGAGCTGGGGGCGGCGGGTGGGGACAGGGGATTGAAGACGGGAAGGACAGGGAGAGGGGGGATGCTCACATGCTCTCCATCCCTCGTGGTCTTTACTTTACAGGGTAACAGCTGATCCCGTTGCGCCCCCGCCCCCCCCCCCCTCCCCCACTGCCCCCTTCTCTCATCCCTATCCCCCCTTCAACCTAACCTCTCAACCTCCGACCCCCACCCACTCCATTCTCCCCACCCGCTTTCCCTGTTCTTTCATGCAGGGGAACCACCACCACCCCTAACCCCACCCCAATTAAAAACATCTTTTAAATAGGCCTGCTAACCCTGTGTGATGAGAGGGGTACACAGAACATGGCTTAATGAACAGTGATTAGCATAAATACTTGCTAAAAGTGGTATCGCCGCTGTGTTCCATCATCTGATGTGACGGTGGTGGTGAGTGGTGAGCGACAGACTCTTTCCTTGTTGTTCTTTAATATAATATTCGTTTGTATTTCTGATGACGACGGTGGCCTTGGACGCAGAAAATATTTGGAAGGTTTAACAACGTATGTGGGAGGTTTGTACTTTCTTGAGTACTGTTCACGCACGCATGCGCGCGCGCGCGCGCGCGCGCGCGCGTGTGTGTTGTGTGTGTGTGTGTGTGTGTGTGTGTGTGTGTGTGTGTGTGTGTGTGTGTTGCGTGCGTGCGCGCGCGCGAGTGTGCGTGCGTGTATGTGTGTTGGCACGTGTATGTGTTAGCATGTGCATTTGTGTTGTGCGTGGACGAGAGAGAGAGAAGAGAGAGAGAGAAGAGAGAGAGAGAGAGAGTGTGTGTGTGTGTGTGCGTGTGCGCGCGCGTGCGCGCACGCGCACGCGCACGTGTATTGATTTGGTTATCATGAGCATTCGTTTCATCAGCTAGTATCAATAACGTGGCATTTTGCAGTGATGGTTTTGAACGTATAGAACAATGTGTGTGGAATTCTCAGGCCCGTTTATTTACATTACCAGAAAGGTTTTCATTCGTTCCTTAATATGATGTCTCCTCCATTGTTGACTCCACTGCTATAATTGCCTGCACCTGTTCGGATATGTTTCCTTCCTCGTTTGTTTAATAAACGATTGATAGGGAGAAACGTTTCTTCCCATCAAGTGAACAGAATAAATCGGCGCTCGGGTACAGCGACGACGCTTCCGGCTTCCTGTTGTCTTCTTCCTTCATCTCTCTCTCTCTCTCTCTCTCTCTCCTCTCTCTCTCTCTCTCTCTCTGTGTGTGTGTGTGTGTGTGTGTGTGTGTGTGTGTGTGTGTGTGTGTGAAAAGGATTTGGATTTGTATGGATGAATCAAGGTGTTAAAAACGTAAAAAGTTTTGTAGCAGAAAAGCTTCCTCT
>CM065714.1:28990669-28993169 GCA_033310375.1 Conus canariensis | reverse complement strand
GGTCTGGAAAAAAAATGAACAAAAAAAAAAGTGTAGAAATCAGACTGCTTGAAACGATATGAACCCAGGTTTGTTTCAAAGCATGACTAAAAACAAACAAACACAACTTGAAAACTTTAGATGCCGCTTGAAAGGCTCACAAGCTGATGCATGACATGCATGGACAAATGTGAATAAGAACTTGGCCCAGACGCCTTTTACTGCCAGACACGGAGCGGAGCGAATATTCAAATCCGTCCCCGTCAAAACACCTGACTTTTTGTTTTAAAGACAGACTCGCGTTTTAAAGGGGAACAGGGCCTGAGAACCAACCCTTCTCCAGTCTGAAAATTGTACTGTTCCTCCGAAACGGACATCAGCATGACCCCGCAAGCCACAGCTGTTTCGCTCAGCGGAGAGCTCATCAGGCTTGAGGCTAGATCCTAGTTACCTGCTGGTGAAAAACACTTTCATATAAGCAAAAAAGAAAACTAACAAGGATGGAGATGATCTTTCCGCATACAGGAAAAGTATCTTAAAAAAAAAAAAAAAATAGAAACAAGGGCACTCAAAGAAGGGGGAAACAGAGATTTCCATTTAAACTCAAATTTATCTAAAAATCACACAAGCGAAAGCTAAAGAATAAATACAGATTGCCTGTGAATGTCTTCACCCACCACACAGATTGTAAATATATCTGGAAGATAGAAAAAATTGGATGCTAACTCTCCGGCCCCAACCCCCCCCCCTCCGCCTCTGTGTGTGTGTGTGTGTGTGTGTGTGTGTGTGTGTGTGTGTGTGTGTGTGTGTGTGCGCGTGCGCGCACACACACACACGTGCCTGCGTACTTTCGTTACCTATGAAATGGTTAGGTCTGGGTGAACGACGACGAAAAATGGTTGAAAAAAAAAAGAAGTCAAAAACCTCATAAGTAGGGCCTTTTCTCATGAATTCACTTCCCTCCCTCCCTCGTTCCTTCCCCCCCCCCTCTCTCTCTCTCTCTCTCTCTCTCTCTTTCTCTCTCTCTCTCCTCTATCTCTCTCTCTCTCTCTTTATTTGTGCATAGATCCCGGCATATTCGTACCGTCGGAAATATTTCTGATATAATGTACAACTTCAAAAAAGTTGGCTGATAAAATAAAAATCGACATTTCACAAGTAGAAATTCGCAAAAACAAAATCTTCAAAATGCCAGGGGAAAGTCCGAAAAGTTGTCGTAAGGCATTCTAATATACATATATATTCAACAGAAAAGAACAAGGACAACAAGCTGATGTAGTTATTGTTACATTTTCGGCTTTACTCGGCTTCATCAGCTTTTAACCTCCTCCCTGTGTGCATGCGCGCGCGCGTCTATGTGTGTGTGTGTGTGTGTGTGTGTGTGTGTGTGTGTGTGTGTGTGTGTGTGTGTGTGTGTGTGTGTGTGCGTGCGTGCGTGTGTGTGTGTGAAAGAATGCGAGTGCCATGTGCCTGCGACTGTATGAGACAACCTTCTTTCTTTCTTGTTAGCATTTTAGGGCCAAAGTTAGATTAAGCTCTAGAAATGTACATATTCACCATCATTGTCATTATTATCACCACTATTATTTTCTCCTCCTCCTTCTTCTTGTTATTGGTATCGCCATTATCATTATCATAAAAGACATCAGACTGTAAACATATGCAAAACTTTTTTTTATAACAATGAAACACAGAGAGAGAGAGAGAGAGAGAGAGAGAGAGAGAGAGAGAGAGGGGAGGGGGGAAGCAAAGAAACAGAAACGGTGAGAAAGATACCAAGAACAAAATTACGAGGAAAGAGATAGATAAAGAATAAAAGAAGAAGAAATAAATCTATGATCCGCCTACTGACACTGGCGGAAAACGTCACTTTGCCTTCAGCTGGGAACAAAATTTACGTCCCGAGTAGTAGTAGATCCCTCCTCTGCCCCCCTCCCCCTCAACTCCTTCATTCCTTACATTTTCTCATCATTTTCACCCACCCCACTCCCACCCCTGTCACAACTTCAATGCACGCATACACAACGAGGAATCACATATCAGATTCAGGGACGGGCAAACGTTTTCCTTGGCGTATTTTTTCTTACCCCCCCCCCCCCCCCCCCCCACTGTCTTCCGATACTTTTTAGGTACAGGAAGGTAATGTTGCTTATAGCCTAGCCGATCGCCAAGGGCCATATCAGGGCTGTCACCACGTTGAAATCAACTCACAAGTCATCTCAAAAAAAAAAAAAAAAAAAAAAAAAAAACCTTTCACACATCTCTTTAAAATGCATCTTCTAAAAACGTACCAGAAACTTCGTTAAAAATCTTTCTTCCGTAAAATCTTAGATGAAAAATGTTAATCTCTTTCAGAAACCCAAAGATCACGTCAGGTGGGACATCTCTGAACAAGGTTTTCATGGACTCTGCTGTAAAGTGTTTATGTCTCACATCGTGCAAGTCCCAACATCTAAAAGAATAGTTTCACTGTGAGTGGAACATGACATGGAATACACCACGGAGCTTCTTCATGATATTT
>CM065714.1:28963169-28965669 GCA_033310375.1 Conus canariensis | reverse complement strand
GAAACAGGAGTAAAAGAGTTTCCAGAATAAATACAGGTGATTGGGACGCAAAAGCAGGGGGAGGGGGAGGGCGGAAAAACAATAACAAAGAAAAATAAAGAAAAAAATAAAAGGAATGCCCAGTTAAGAAGAGTGAAAGAAAATTGGAAGTTACTATCAGGAACTTGCAAAAGGCGCGGGGTGGGGAGGGGGGGGAGAGGGGAGAGGGGGGGGATGTATTGAAAGAGTTCCTTGCTGTTAATGACTTACCCCCTGCACAAACGGTATGCACAAACCAGTAGATCCCCGAACATAAATCGTTTTGAAAACAAGTTTGTGAACCGATTTTATGCTCTGCTGTCCTGTTGTCAGACCGGCACTCACACTGGCATATGAGAGATACATTCCATGAAGAGGTCTGATCAGATCAGTGCCTACATGGTCCATTACATGGTGAACAGAGGATCTTTTACATGAATGATACTCTGTGTTGGTTGCCGAGATGAATAGCTGACCGGTGTTCACTAAAATGAGGGATAAATATATATATCATTATGTTAAAGATGACGGCACCACACAATTTTCTCTCTGACTCTCACAGCTGCACTCAAAAAAATAAGACTGTCACGTATAGCTTTTCACACTGGCTACAGACATTTCCGCAGCTGCACATAAAGAAGTGTTTACAGTTTTAACACATTCGGTTAACACAGGTCTACTCCTGAAAGACAGAGAGCAAGGTCGTTATGCTGATTTCTGTCACAGCAGGATAAACTGCTGACATGAAAAGTCGCTGTGCAACATGTGCTTGCCGATAACCCCACCCCATATCCCCACCCACCTTCCACCCCATTCCTTGTGTGAGTTCCCGAGTTCAGTTTCTTTCTTTCTTTTTTTTTTGGTTTTTTTTTTGTATCCCTACCAAACTTTTAAGTGGCATAGGTCAATATCCGATCAGTGTATTTGTAAGATGTGTCACTGGCACACCAATCCGTATCCGGATTACCAGACAACCTTTTAAGGTAGGCTGGCACACTGTTCAAGACTAGAGCGATTCATTGAGGAGCTAGCAGTACACACAATCAGACTGGAGAGAAGAACAGCACCCAAGAACCCGAAACATGAATGGTATTGAACTGTCGAGTGGGTTGATATTAGGCACAGGTGTACCTGAACGATTTCATTCGGGCGGGATATGCGTCAGAAGAGAGAAGTCATCCGAATAATAGGACTACTGCACATGACACTGGCTGGTGCGTGAAAAACAGAACAACACTAAACAAGATTAAAACAGAAACACTGAATCAAACTAAAACAAACAAACATAAAACTCGTCATACTACTAAAAGTGACATGACATACTAATTCAACGATTAAAAACAAGCACAAGCCTGAGTACATCATTTTCCAGAGCACATGAGGATTTGCATATCAGGTATACTCAAAACAACAACAAAAACAAAGACAAGCCTCAATACTATATTTTTCAGAGCACACAAGGATTTGCATAACAGGCACACTGAAAACAATGACAAAAACTTGAATACTAGATTTTTCAGGTCAGATGGATCGGTACATGAGGACTTGCATAACAGGCACGCGATATTCGTTGGAACATTAAAAAAAAAAAAAAAAAAAAAAAACATCCTACGCTTGCAAGATGAACTGACATAGACATACATCTTTACAAAATGCATGAAGGGTCTTCAAAGCATGACGAGGCTAGCCTAAAGCACACCCGGAATGCAACGCCGGAAGAAAACGGACGGCGCGAGGCAACCTGTGGCTTTGGGCACACTCACCTGTGGGACGATCGGAGTCTCCCGATGTGGAGGTCATGGACGTTCTGGAGTGGTTGTGGCTGGAGTGGCTGCTGTGGCTGGAGTGACTGTTGTGGCTAGAGTGACTAGCGTGGTTGGAGTGGTTGCTCACGTGGCCCCCGGGGGCCGGGTGGCTGTGGTGGTGGCCCGAGGCCAGGGCAGTGCTGTCGCCCAACCCGGCGCTGGGGGCGGGAGGGGTGGGGTCGCCCAGGTGGTGCATGGTCATAACGTGAGAGACAGAGGGAGTGGTGTGGGGACCGCAGCTGGCTACCAGTTCTTCCAGGCACAAGTGCTCATTCAGCGTGTCCATCTATCCCCGGGGCCGCTTCCGGCCTGCACAGGCTGCCAGACAGCAGCAGCTCTGAGAACTCGGCGGCTACTCCTCCACCAACGTCCACTGCTTGCTGTAGGGAGGCACCGAGGATGGTGGGCACGGCTTCCTGCCGGTGGGACCAGCGACGTGGTCGTCGTCGTCGTCCTGTGGCGCCCGCTGCTAAAGGCTAGCTGGCGTCCCCCCTGCACACGGTGCTGTGTGATGGTGCCGACTCCCTGTGCCCACACTGTGTGCCGATCATGCACCCAGCACCATGGCGCCCGTCCAGCAGACCCCCTCCGACACCACCACTGTCGTTCCCTTGGCAGTAATGAAGAGGGTCAACAACGGTCGGCCGCTGGATCTTTTTGTGTCACCCCCACCGTCT
>CM065714.1:28953169-28958169 GCA_033310375.1 Conus canariensis | reverse complement strand
TACAGATACTGACACTTCTCTGGACAAAGCAGGGACACCACTGTACACATACTGACACTTCTCCGTACAAAGCAGGGGCACCACTGTACACATACTGACACTTCTCCGTACAAAGCAGGGGCACCACTGTACAGATACTGACACTTCTCCGTACAAAGCGGGGGCACCACTGTACACATACTGACACTTCTCCGTACAAAGCATGGGCGCCACTGTACAGATACTGACACTTCTCTGTACAAAGCGGGGGCACCACTGTACACATACTGACACTTCTCCGTGCAAAGCAGGGGCACCACTGTACAGATACCGACACTTCTCCGTACAGATCATGGGCACCACTGTACAGATACCGTTACTAGTCCGTACAGAGCATGGGCACCACTGTACAGATACTGACACTTCTCCGTACAAAGCAGGGGCACCACTGTACAGATACCGACATGATACTGACACTTCTCCGTATACAGCACGGGCACCACTGTACAGATACTGACGCCTCTTTGTACAGATGCTGGCACCACTGCACAGATACTGACACTTCTCCGTACAGAGCATGGGCACCACTGTACAGATACCGACACGATACTGACACTTCTCCGTACAGAGCATGGGCACCAATGTACAGATACTGACACGATACTGACACTTCGTAAAGAGCAAGTGCACCAATGTACAGATACCGACACTTCTAAGTATACAGCATGGGCACCACGGTATAGATACCGACACTTCTCCGTACAGAGCAATGGGCACCACTGTACAGATACTGACACGATACTGACACTTCCCCGTACAGAGCAATGGGCACCACTGTACAGATACTGACACGATACTGACCCTTCTCCATACAGAGCAATGGGCACTACTGTACAGATACCGACACTTCTCCGTACAGAGCAATGGGCACCACTGCACAGATACTGACACTTCTCCACGCGGGGCATGTCACCACTGTACAAATACCAACACTTCTCTCGTACACAGCGTGGGCACCACTGTACAGATACTGACGCCTCTTTGTACAGATACTGGCAACTCTCCATACCGGGCATGGGGTAGCGCTGTTTGGATACTAACAACTTTTGGAAAGATGTTGACACTGCTCTGCACAGGTAGCCAGTCAGTTGACACCACTCTGAACAGCCACTGAAACAGATCGGTGCAGATGCTGACATTTCTCTGTACATACAGTGACACCTCTGTACAGGTATCGACACCATTCCGTGTGCATGCAGGCAGGTATGTTTGTGTTTACAGGGAAGGATGGGAGAGGGGGTCATGTTTCACAACTGAAAAACAAAACAAAAAACAAAAACAAAACAAAACAAAACAAAACACACCAAACAATAAAGGAAGAGTGTGCCAGGTATCTACAGATTGAGATCTCTGTCTGTAGAGGACAGCAGATTGCAAAAACCCTGCCTAATAATAATAATAATAATAACAGTAACAATTACAATAATTATAATAATCATAATGAGAAGAAGTAGTTGTAGCAGTAGTAAAAAAGAAATATAACATTAACAATAATAATAATGATGATGATGATGACGATGACATAATAATAACAAACAATAATAATAATAATAATAACACCAATAATGATGATGATAATAAAGTAAAGAGGAAAAGAAGAGTGATCATGACCATGATGATAAAACACTGGTGGACTGCATCCAGAGAGAGAGATCAAGGGAGGGGGTGTTGAGAGAGAGAGAGAGAGAGAGAGAGAGAGAGAGAGAGAGAGAGAGAGAGGTGCGGTGGGGGTGGGTGGGAAGAGAAGGTTGGGAGAAGGGTGAGGGGGGGAGGGGGAACTTCTCAAGGCCCGATCACTGTCGTGGCATAGATTTCAAGCATAGGGGTAATGTGTCGGGCCCGTACACACAGTGCACCACTGCGGGGTTAGTCCATGATCTGGTTTTGGTGTGATACTTGTGCCCAAGAAAACGAAATTCGGCTTTTTTCATCACGCAAGAACCTCCTAATGCTCTCTGAAGTAAGAGAGAAAAAAAAGAGAAGAAAACACACACACACATACACAAGCGCGCGCGCACGCAACACACACACACACACACACACACACACACACACACACACACACACACACAGAAACAAAGAAAGAAAAGAAAAGGAAAAGGAAGGGAAAAAAGGGGGTAAGTGAGAAGAAGAAGGGGAAAAAATGACGATAATGATAATAGAACTGATAATCGTTAAATCCATAAATAAATAGATAAATAAAGAAATAAATAGATAAATAAGTCAATAAATAAACGAACTGATAAAATGCGCACAGATTGTCAGTCCTTAACTGCACAATTCAACACTGATGTCAGAAAAAGACAAGATTGTAATACTACATAAATAAATGGATACATAATAAATGAAATATTTTCAGACTGTCAATCCATGAATACATATATCAGCGTTAATATCAGCAGATCAGTCGACCATACAGCATTACAAAAGATAATTCAGATTTAATCAGCCGTTCGGTTTCTCATCCCCCCACCCCTTTCTCCATGGTCTTGTTTTTGTTTTTCCTGTGTGTGTGAATGCACGCGCGTGCTAATGAATGGGAACAAAATGGAGCTACATGTGTGTGTGTGTGTGTGTGTGTGTGTGGTGTGTGTGTGTGTGTGTGTGTGTGTGTGTGTGTGTGTGTCTGTGTGTGCGCGCGCGCGCGCGCGTATGCTTCTTGATCAAACAGCCAAATATCCGCACTTGTCTCGGATCGATGTGTAGATGCATCAATATTTCATTGTTGTAGTTGACGCAGTCTTCGCTCACGCCGCAAATCTTCACTTATGACGAATGCCACCCCCCCCTCCCCCCTCCTACCCCTACCTTTCCTCGTCGCTCCTTCGCCCTCCTCACCCACCCCCACCCCACCCCTACCCGTACCTCTAAACCTCAGCACGTAGACAAAGCATGTCACCTGAAATATAATACATCCCCTGCAGGGACCGAAGGGGTGGGGGGGGGCCGGGGGGGGGGGGGGGGGCATGCGAGGGTAATGCGGGAGTTGGTTGGAGGGTAGGGGGTGGGGGGGGGGTGCAGGTTCATCAGGGAGACGGGAACACCAAACGTGGAAGCGTTACTGCTGATCTGTAACGAGTTTCGATGAAGCAAGTCCAACGCCACGCTTACTTACCGTTGTCATTGGGTCGTCGTCAGCCTTGGGGCTGTTGGTGTTGTTATCAGTCTCTGGGTCAGTTAGCGTGTTGACGGTGGTGCTTCAGCACATTCCAGACTTGGTGTGTTGCAGCCTGTGTCGGCACCCAACGAGGAAACAAAACCGTGAGAGAGAGAGAGAGAGAGAGAGAGAGAGGGGGGAGGGAGGGAGGGAGGGGGAGGAGAGAGAGAGTGAGAGAGTACATGTGAGAGAGACCAGGAGGGCAAGAGAGAGTGCAGGTGAGATAGACCAGGGGTGAGAGAGAGAGGATAGAGAGAAGATAAGAGTACAGGTGAGAGAGCACAGGATGACGGGAGAGAGAGAGAGAGGGGGGGAGGGGAGGGGAGAGAGAGAGAGAGAGAGAGAGAGATGGACCAGGAATGAGAGAGAGACCAGGGA
Source organism: Conus canariensis (assembly GCA_033310375.1). NCBI lineage: Eukaryota > Metazoa > Mollusca > Gastropoda > Neogastropoda > Conidae > Conus > Conus canariensis. The sequence continues at coordinate 28,954,595 of CM065714.1, read as the reverse complement.
TGGATCAGAGATGAGAGAGAGACCAGGGATGGACCAGAGATGAGACCAGAGATGGACCAGAGATGAGAGACCAGGGATGGACCAGAGATGAGAGAGACCAGGGGTGGACCAGAGATGAGAGAGACCAGGGATGGACCAGAGACCAGAGATGGACCAGAGATGAGAGAACAGAGATGGACCAGAGATGAGAGAGAGACCAGGAATTAAACAGAGATGAGAGAGAGGCCAGATATGGACCAGAGATGAGAGAGAGACCAGGGATGGACCAGAGATGAGAGAGAGACCAGAGATGAACCAGAGATGAGAGAGAGAGAGAGACCAGGAATGGAACAGAGATGAGAGAGAGACCAGGGATGGACCAGAGATGAGAGAGAGACCAGGGATGGACCAGAGATGAGAGAGAGACCAGAGATGGACCAGGGATGAGAGAGAGAAGAGAGAGAGAAGACAGAGTGCAGGTGAGAGAGCACATGTCGGCGAGAGAGAGAGAGAGAGAGAGAGAGGAGAGAGAGAGAGAGAGAGAGAGAATACGGGTGAGAGAGCACAGGAGGCTAGAGAGACAGAGAGACAGAGAGAGAAAGAAAGAAAGAGAGAGAGAGAGGGACGGAGGGAGAGAGAGAAAGACAAATACAGACGAGAGAGGCCAGGAGTGCTAGAGAGAGAGACAGAGAGAGAGAGAGAGACAGAGAGAGAGAGAGACAGAGAGAGAGAGAGAGAGTACAGGTGAGAGAGACCAGGAAGGCGAACCAGAGACAGAGAGAGACAGAGAGCGAGAGTACAGGTGAGAGAGACCGGGTCGAGAGAGAGAGAGAGAGAGAGAGAGAGAGAGAGAGAGACAGACAGACAGACAGACAGACAGACAGACAGACAGAGTACAGGTGAGAGAGACCAGGGAGTGAGAGAGAGAGGAGAGACAGACAGACAGTACAGGTGAGAGAGACCAGGTAGAGACAGACAGACAGACAGACAGAGTACAGGTGAGAGAGACCAGGAGGGCGCGAAACGGCCAGCAGGCTGACTGAGGATGGGGAGGAGGAGGAGGAAGGAGATCGATACAGGCCTACTCCTCCTCAGCTGCCGACATGCAGCCGGCGGCTAGCACGGCTGGGAAGTGGCCCCAACACCACACCAACCGACACACACAGAGAGCGAGAGGCGTGCTGATGATGAAGATGACGATGATCATGATGAGGGTGAGGGTGAGGGTATGACTGCATGCAACCGAGCTGCATGACCAACCTACCTCAGTAGCTACGGCCCGGGCCTATCATCACATCCCTGTAGTAAAAAAAAAAAATAAAAATAACTAAAAAAAAAATTCTGTTGCAGCTACCCGCCCTATCCACCTTTTTCTCCACCCCTTGCTTCTCCACCCAACCCTCCGTCCACCTGACTCTCCTCACCCCCCTCACCGACCCCCCCCCCC
>CM065714.1:28941741-28953069 GCA_033310375.1 Conus canariensis | reverse complement strand
AAAACGTCACCGCTGGTGTTCTGTTTGCCGACTGGACCACCGCATGTTGCATGTATTGTGGTCGTTTTCGCTCCGTTCGATAACCGACAGTGAGATTTCTGTCAACGGCTGGCCCCCGTGAAAATGGGGCGGGGGGGGGGGGGGGGGGGGGGGGGGGGGGGGGGAGGAGGGGGAGAGGGAGCTCCTTCGGTGTGAATCGTATCCGAGCTTTCTAGAAAGTCCGTGCTGGTAAATTTCCCCTTTTTTGTCACTCTCGTTGATCCTGCCTTTTGAGGGGTTTTGTCTTTTTGTAACTGTCGTTTTGTTTGTTTGGGGTTTGTTTTGTTTTCTTGCCTTTGTGGCCCGTTCTGCTATAATTGATGAAAAGAAGTGTTTGCACTTCTCTTCCTCGTTACAGTTTGTTTTTTCAGGGTGATACCCCTTTGACTCCCCTTAGAGTTCAGAGAAGAAGAAGAAGAAGTAGAAGAAGAAGAAGAGGAGGAGGAGGACGACGACGACGACGACGACGATGACGTTGACGATGACGGTGATGATGGTGATGATGATGAGGATGAGATGATGAGGATGATGATGATGACGATTATGATGATGATGATGACGGTAATGATGATGAACACACCTTTCTTTTTCAGTCTGGCGACTAGGCAGTGACACTGTACACACTGAACACATGACTGTCCATCAGCAGTATCTATTCGTCCACATGACTTCTTTTTTTAATATATACTTTTCATTCTATTAAGATGTCTGCCATTCATTCATTTTACTTTTAATCAGGTGTGAAAATAATGAGGGACGCCTGTTATTCTCAACACAGCAGTTTTATTCTGCCTTGAGGACGTCGGCAAACTGAGTAACCACACTGTAAATTGAACGTACTTAATCTGTAAATAGCTGTGTAGTGTCTATGGTGGTTACTTTGCAGGGCAAGACGTATCCACCCCCCCCCTCCTCCCCACCCCTCCCTGTGTGGTGACAGCCGTGAAAAGGCTCTGTATGTAATCGAAGGGATATCATAATTCAACGACATCGAAACGAAACTAAACCATGGCTTCCCGGCTAAGCAGCTTCACAAAATTCGACAGAAATTGGTGATGTTGGTAGCTTAGAGGTTTTGATTCCTGTCGCATGTAGGATTTGTTCCAAGAGAGTATGAAGGCACAGGCTTACAATCTCCCCTCCCTCCCCCCCTTCCACCTCATGTTCAATACATCCCCCCCTCCCACTTCCCTCTTCCTGTCCCTCTTTTCTTCACCTTTCACCAAATAAGCCTGACCGAATTGTGAATGAAGACCCCATGATCTGAAAATTGAGTTTGCTTGGTGTTGAGGGACCCAAGTCTGATTAGTAAAGCCTATTATTTACCAAGGGTACATTTCAGCCCTCCTTTCTCCCCCCCCCCCCCCCCCCCCCCCCCCCCCCCCCCCCCCCCCCCCCCCCCCCCCCCCCCCAGCAGCTCTTCCGTTCTTCCCCTTCTCCAAACGTTTTTCCTATGACCGAAGCTTAATAGGTAAAAAGTTTAGGCTGCGTGCTGGGTTTGTCTAAAACAGTACACCGAGTCAGCACCCAGTTCATTTTAAAAGCATGCGGGCACACAGTCTACATTCACATATATTCAACACAGGCACACAGTCTACATTCACATACATTCAACACACAACCATCGGTCGTGCAGAAACACCACGAAAAGAAAACAAGCGCAAGCCGGACATCAATAAGAAACCCTTTTACCTCCCACCCCACATCCACACCGCCAACCCTGTTCTCCCTTCCCTCCTCTCCCGTCCCGCACCTCCGCCCTCCCTATGAACAGAATCATGTCATTTATAGCCAAGCCGACACGGGTTTCACATGAAGGCTGCAAGCACATTCTAAGCGGAACCGTGTACGAAAACGCCAGGACTAAAAATTACAAGTCATGTCCGGCAGCTGAGCGACTAGTCTGGACCAATCTACAACAACGTTTAACACAAACCACGTTTATGCCAGACCCCCTTCGCCCCATTCCCCACTCCGTATTCTCTCCTCCCCCCCCCCCCCCCCCAACCGCCGTCATCCCTGTTCAGCTTCCGTCCACAAATAACAACCGTACGATAACAGTAAAAACAACAAGAATAGCGATTAATAATGTGTTGATGATTGTAATGTAATACCGATGTCTAACGCTCACGACCCTTCGCTCTACTCTAGTGATAACAGCGGCAAGAGGAAATTATCGGAACGCATCCAGTCCGCCTTCATTTACAAAGACGTCATCCAAAACAAACACACTGACAAAATGCTGACAAAAAACCAAAACAAAACAAACAAAAAAACTGTCGGTGGATTTTTCGCACAGCTCGGCCTTTCGCCTGCTCTGGATAGTCTCCTCTTTCATTCCAGATTTAAAGCTGGGCAGTCGCCTGTTTAGATTGTATTTCTATCTGTCCGACTCTCTCTCTCTCTCTCTCTCTCTCTCTCTCACACACACACACACACACACACACACACACACACACACACACACACACACACACAAAGTAGCCTTTATCCCTTTTTCGGCTTTCCCGATTCTAAATCAGTCTCATAACAGCAAAATGGCAATTTGGTGATTTTAACCGACGTTCTGTAAGTTTATCAGTATTGCACTAAAAACAAAGTAAACAACAACATTCGCACACACACACACACACACACACACACACACACACACACACACACACACACACACACACTGAGAGAGAGAGAGAGAGAAGAGAGGAGAGAGAGAAGAGAGAGAGAGAGAGAGAGAGAGAGAGAGAGATGTTCGTCGCCCATTTTTACGTGTTGTCTTTCTGATGTGATATGGTTGAGTTTCGTAGTTCCCCGTTTTCATCCGCCCCCCCCCCCCCCCCCTTCCCTTCTTTCTTCCCTCACTCATTCATGTACTTCTTCTCTTTGATGACCACAATGGCCCATCTGACCACACAGGCTATTACTGCTCACAGCGAAAAAAACCAAACCCGCAGTCCTGACCTTAAGAAAGAAACAAACAAAGCGAAACAAAAATTAACTACCATTTATGTACATCAAATGCGTGATATGATAACTCATCTAGTAATACAACTCATCTATTTAATTTGATAACTGGTCTATTATGATCTGATAATTGTCTATTGATATCCACCAGGCCGATAAACACTAACCGTGTTGAGGCGCCTCGTATTCCCCTTGATTCATCCCCCCCCCCCCCCCCCACCCAAAAAAAAAAAAAAAAGAGAGAGAAAAGAAGAACTTAAAACTAATGATAAACAGAACAGTCCCACAAACACTGCATTTATACAGCCGAATGGGCTAACAGACACGACAAAAGGGACAGCTAGTCTTCACACTGTACAGTGTGTCCACTTTTACTATTTAGTCGCCAGACAACAACAACAAAAACTGGCAATGTCATCCAGTCTGCAAGGGGAGAAAAATGTGTACAGATCTCCTAAAACAAAAGACAGGGAAGTAAGTCACGAATGCAGAAAGACAGTGGACGACAGTAAATGGGAGGAAGCAGGGCGGGGTGGGGGTGGGGGGGGGGGATGTCACAGAGAGAACGGAACAGATGAACTAATACAGAATTTCCAAACGGCAAGGGAGACAATTCATACTGACCCCCCCCACCACCACCACCACCACTGGTGTACCCTCAACTCTCCTGGAATCGCCGTCAGTGACGCACGTCACACCGGCGGTCGGTGACCTTAAACTCTAATGACACCACATATTAAATTGGATTTGCACTAACATACACCTTGAATGTTTCGGAGCATTTTTTTTTTTTTTTTTATTCCAAAATATGTAAACGTAACTGGGCAATGGGAAAAGATGTTTCTTGCAATACAACATACCACTTTCATACTGTAAAGACTAGAAGTATGCATGTTTGTAAATCAGTACATGTATGTTATCAAATATGCAATGACATTTTGAATTAGCCTAATGCAGAAGTCTTACACCCAACACACACACAAACGCGCGCGCGCAAGCGGCAGTTTGTTATGTTCTAGTTGTTGTTGACACACATCAGGGAGAAGGGTAGAGGTGAATAAGGCGACGGAGCGAAGATACGGGTAGGAGAATGGAAAGAGTGCACTACCGAGAGATTATGAACGAAACAAAACAAATAATGGTCAAATAAAGAAAAGCGTGATAAAGGGAGGGGAGGGGAAGAGAATAGGGGGGTGGGATGAGGTGTGTGTGTGTGTGTGTGGGGGGGGGGGGGGTGTGTCGAGGGACGGGATGAGCAAGGAGGGGGTGGGTGCCGGAGGTTGGAGTGTTTATTTGAGAGGACCACTGCTTCAGTAAAATGTATATGTAAATTTGATTCATCTTTGATTTTTTTTTTAAACCATCATCCACAAAGAAGAAAAGAAGCGAAACAAACTCCCTTTTCTTCCAGTTGTCAACATTTTCAGATTTTTTTTTTCTTTAATCTTGTTCAAACAGATATTGATAGCTGATCCACTCTATTTCGACATTTTCAGGAATCCATATTCCTTTTGGCAACACAATCTAGCACTGCATAATTATCTTGCTTCGAGTTGTTTCAGTGTTGTTATTGCTTTTATTGGAGATGCTGTTGAAAGAGATAGCCGTTCCTCGGTTATCTTCTTTCTGTTCCACTCTTCAGTGTGAGTTTTAGATATTTCAAGATTTTAAGGTTTTTTTTATTCTAAAATACATTTGCCCTGCTTCTCTCTCTCTCTCTCTCTCTCTCTCTCTCTCTCTCTCTCTCTCTCTCTCTCTCTTCTTGTCTCTCCCCTCCCCCTGTCTCTCAAATGCCGGGCGAGTGTTCCTTATTTTTTTTTAATGTATTTGCCTTGCTTGGTATTCATCCGTCTTCCTTTCACTCTCTTCATGAGAGGCCATGGCTTATGATGTATGATTTTTCTTAATTGATCTATATAGCTATCCCCATCCACCCACTCATCCATCCATCCATCCTTCTCCACTCTGTCTGTCTGTATCTACATGTAAAATCATAAATGATTACAAGGTATTGTCATCAATATTAACAATGATGACAACAACAACATCAACAGCAATGAAAATAATATCAATAACAATAATGATGATGATGATAGTAATGCTACTACTACTACTACTACTACTACTACTACTACTACTACCAAAAATAACAATAATGATGATAATAATTTATTGTAATTATGATTGTGATTATCATCATTATGATAGTAATCACCGTCACCATCATCATCACTATTTACATCATTATCCTTGTTGTTGTCGTCGCAGTGGATGCCGCTGTCCTTCTCCTCTTTCCCCTCCTCCCTGTTCTTCCCTCTGTTCATTCTTCCTGTATCTGATCATGACGTGGTGGCCGTCAGCTTCGTTGCAACACGTTTTCATGAGCAGGGTTTGGTCTCAGTTTGGTCTGTTGTTTAACATTCGTCTATTTATCTTCCACACGCCCCGCTCGTTCCCCCTACCCTGTTACCCATCTCTCTCTCTCTCTCTCTCTCTCTCTCTCTTTCCCCTCTCTCTCTTCGTCTTCTGGTAAATTTCTCCCATATCTCTTGGGACAGGAGAGAGAGAGAGAGAGAGAGAGAGAGGAGGAGAGAGAGAGAGAGAGAGAGAGAGAGCCAGCCAGAAGGCTAGTCAGAAAGAAGAGAGAGAGAGAGAGAGAGAGAGAGGAGAGAGAGAGAGAGAGAGAGAGCGAAACAGAGGCAATGAGAGAGCTAGACTGATAGACAGCCATAAGGCTAGTCAGAGAGACAGACAGACAGACAGGCAGACAGACAGACAGACAGAAGGAAAAAATGCGCGTGATTTTTTTTTTTTTTTTTTTGAAGTGGGGAAGGATGGTGGCGGCGGCGGGCCGGACAGAGTGACAGGAAATGAGGGCTCCTTAATGACACAGCCCTGTGAAACCTAACACCTAGCAACTCCCCCTCCCCACCCCCCACACGTCTTCACCTCCCCCACCCCTTCCTCACCCACCCCCCCCCCCTACTACCTCCTCGCTTCCCTCGTCCTCTCCTCTCTCACCGTTCTGTCTCCCTCACCTACCGTCGTCCCCCAACGAACCTAATCACTCCTCCGTCCACTCATTACAGTTTAATTGTCAACTGACACAACAAAAAGGGAGGACAGGGTGAGGGGACGCGGAGGGGGGGGGGGGGGGTGTTAGGAGAAGGACGTGCGTTGGGGGTGGGGATGGGGGATGGGGGTGGGGGGGGGGGGGGGGGCTTTGGGAGGGAGCGCTCCTGCCTCGAGTGCCTTGTCTCTGGAGTCACACCCCACCCCCTTCCCCCCCCCCCCCCTCCTTCCCTCCCTTCCTGGTGCACGCTGATCGTGTGATCGCTGATGATGTCAGTTCATCAGCTGGGCTGACCGCTGAAAAATGAACGCTGTGAGGCAAGGTATAAATGCCGATTGTTAGTAAACTATCAAATGTTAGAAGCCGTTAGAAGGGGAGAGGAGACAACGACAAAACCGTGCTGTCTATTTTCTTTTTATATAATTTTTTGTGAACTATGTTGACTTGTCATTTCGCATTTTAAATCTTTCGTATGAATGCATACCGAACTGTTTTACTTTTTTTCTTTCGCATTTGACGCCGTCGCTGACCTAATTTGAAGAAACAATTTGTCTTGATTTGTTGTTCAGGACAAGAGGGGGAAAAAAAACAACAACAGTGAACTTCATACATTTTTCACATCCCCGTGATGGAGTGGACAGAAACAAACAAACAAACAAGTAAATAGATAAATATATAAATTGATAGATAACTAACTAATTAAATGAATAATCAGATAAACAAATAAATAGATAAATCTTTCAAAGATCAACAACGGTTGGTCACAACGTAGATTAAAATGTCCGAAATACCAGATCTTAATTTTGCCACGATGCATCTGAAATGTCTAATATGCCTAGACATTCGGGGATACGATGGGAAGATTTACCACGCTGTACATATCAAATGTGGGGGCAAAGAGAGGGAGAGAGGAATAGAAGGCGGCGTGGGATGGGTGTAGTAGATGTCTTGGGTTCATAGAAAGAAAGAGGGCGCTCAGTGTGTGTATGGAAGGGGAAGGGGTAGCAGCGGAAAAGAAGATGGAAGGGGAAGAAGGGGAGATGGCAATGGAGGAGGGGAGGGCAGTAACACATTACCTCTCCTTTTTCCCCGTTATCCTTCTCCCCTACCCTCGCTTCTCCCACCATGCTCAACATTTTTCTCTCGATCCTGATGAATGCCATTTTCATGTACACCTTCATCATTACATCACGAGTCTACGCGTAAAATATACTGCGAATTATTGTTCATTTCTTTAAGGATTGACAGTATAATGGATTTTTTTTTTTTTTACATTTTTTTTTTTTTTGTACTTCTTGTTTTAGGAATAATTTCATTTGTGCTGCAAGAAGTAACGATGTTTTCATCCCGCAACGCTGTTTGGATTGAAGTCATGGCATTTTTTGTTTGTTTGTTTTTTTTCGTTTGTTTGTTTTTTTTTTTTTTTGTTGTCCCCCTCAGGTTATTTTCTTATTGTTTGTGTATCCTTGTGTTGTCATATTCAACCTCTGTTAGCATCAATCTCCACTACCGTGACATTTGGCATCCATTTTGCTTGTGCGCTTGCCTTCCTTTATAAGGTTAAGGTTCAAAAGTTGAAGTTCCCACAGCCGATTGGCACCGTAGGGTGCAGTGAACTGTCAGACTTTTTCCATTGTGTCGAAGGCACGATCGAATAAAATTCAGAGCCCATCGCAATCCTTCCTCCGCTTTTAGTATTCCCTGGACTGAATCAGGTACCCGTTTACTGCAAGGTGGACAGAGGGGGGGTTTTCAAGCCGAACCAACTCCCTCCCCCCCCCCCCCCTCCCCCGCCCCACGAGTGGTTCGAACTCACGACCACTGGCTCCGCAGGCAAACGATCTGGCCAATTGACTACAGGCCCCCTACGAGGCCAGGCTCTCTCTGTATACGCTTCTGTATAAGTGTAATATTTTGTCGAATATATTCAAAGAAAAATCAGGTTGCACTGTCACCGAAACTTCGCGTCATTTTATGAAAAGAAAAAACTCTTTGACAGAAATGCTATAAAAGTTAGAACATTGTCACAACGTGAAAGCGCAGTGTAACAAACAAACAAGCTAAAAAAGAAAACAGAACAGAAAATCTCAGCCCTAAAGAAATCAGTAAGTTGTTGTTGTTTTTCTAATTGTTTTGTGGCAATTTCTTTTTTTTCCCTTTAATTAGCTTCATGGTAACCATGCAAGCAGATATTGAAGATTACCCCCCCCCCCCCCCCCCCCCCCCTCCTCCATCACTCCCACAGATCAAGAAAGGCAATGAAAAATCTCAATTTTGGTAAAGTTCACTGACTTACTCATCTGTTTATTTATCCTTTACGTTGTTTTGTTTGACTTTCAGTTTTCTCTATCTCTCTCCCTCCCTCTGTGTGTGTGTGTGTGTGTGTGTGTGTGTGTGTGTGTATGTGTGTGTTTTGTGTGTGTGTGTGTGTGTGCGCGCGCGCGCGCGTGCGTGCGTGCGCGTGCACACACGCTCGCGCGTGTTTTTCTTCCTTGTTTGCTTTCTTTCTTTCTTTCTTTCTTTTTTTTTTTTTTTTAAGGGAGGGGATAGGGATTCGGGGTGCGCTGGTAGAGATGTTTGTGAGGAGAGGCTGGGATAATGGGAGGGATAATTCTGTTTTGTAGTTGCGCGGTCGATGGCTCACTAATTTCCACAGACTAAAGAGGGCTTCTTCACACCGAATGTTACTCATATTAGACCAAGACTGTTAAACATGGAGCCTATTGAACCTCTTTCTTGCTCTCTGACAGAAGGAAAGAAAACGTGATAAAAAAAATTCATTTGCAATCTTTTGACCCCTCTCTCTCTCAGATCAAATTACATTTTTTACGGACGAAGTTTTGAAATAAGTTTTCAACATAACCGCCTTACTTTAATGCATGCAGTTATGCGATGCACTGTGTAGGAAAAGAAAATATTTTAGGGAAAGTGAAATATTTTGTTCTAGAAAAACAAAGCGAAACAATACCACCTACATACATTTTTTTTTAAATTCCAAATTATTTCTGGAGTTTGTTATCGTGAAATCCCGATGAGACAAAATATTTGGTAATGTCTGTTAACGTGAACATTCCCGTTTCGTTTTCTTTATTGAACCGAGTTTTTCGGCAATTAACATGACTAACATGATTCCATTTTCACATTACGTTTTTATTTTGTCACACTTTAATTCACGTCCGAAAATGACTGTTTCTTCCTGTCTTTTATCGTCTGACTTGTCGGTAGTATGTATTAAATTCAATTCATCCTGTATCTCAAATCGTGTTTGGGTTTTTAACTTGCAATGGATAAAATGTAATATCTTATCAAGGAAGTCACTGCCATGGTAACAAGCTACGGAGTTCAGACCTTTTCAATTTGCGTTAGAAATATGAGGCTACCGACCCCCCACCCCCGTTCCCCTCCCCTTTTTTCTTCTTTTTAAATGGACATTCCAAGAGGCCTTCGTTAAAATGCATCTTGGATGTCATTCATTTGTAATTTGTCCTAACCGTCGGATCGTTGTAAAGAGATAATGCGCTTAACCAGGAATGCGAAATACTGTCATTTGGTGCTATATCATTCTGCTGTCATTAGATAACAAAAATAGTGAAGGTTTAACGTCGACTTCATCTGATGGCAAAGGCAGATAACCGTCCCAGTGGCAGGGCTGCCTAACACTGCACTTGCTTCGCCAGAACATCGCTAAAATGAATGGTGAAAATGCCAGTTGTGCATAACTACAAGCCAGACGTCTTTGAGTTGAACTCGTTAAATTATCAAGACAAACTCAACTGAGCTAACCAATCAGGCAGCCGTACTTCACAGTTACAGAATGAAACTTCGCGGCAGGTTTTTGAACAAAAACGTAATCCAAGTGTATGTGACATTGAAAAAAAAAGATCATATAGACAGTATAAATGATTAGGTGCTGTTTCCATTTTACTTTTTTATCCTTTTTATTTTCTTTCTTTCTTTTTTTTTTTTTCTTTTCGGATTTAAAGCACTGATTCTGTTGTTAACCGACCTCTACCCGTTTAAGTTCGGCCGCTGTTCAACACACATATTGTTTGCACAGTACAGTCAAAGGGAAGCAACTTCTATGCTGGGCTATCTCTTTAACGCAGAGGTTACGATCCACAAACACAGCTAGCACGGATCTACACGCCACTTGAACCGTCTCCGCAGCCTTCGAGGGGGTCGTCGATTACGTCACAGCAAGTGATGAATTCGAGTACTCGAACACTGACTGTGCTGGCAATCAGATGTTTCGAGTTCCAATCCCGCTGTCGCTGGACATTAAAAGAGAAAAAAAAAAGAAAAAAAAAAAAAAAAAAAAAAAAAAAAAAATTCTACGCCCGCCGTCTGTAAGCGCAAAATGTTATTTCCCCTCCCGCCCCCCGCCCCTCCCCCACTCTCAACGCATAATGTTCATTCATTTCATTCTGCACCGAGTCTAGGGGTAGAGGGAATAACTACCATTAGCAGACATAAAGTATAGAAAAGAACAGTTACTCAACAGTCGTTGACGATATAACAACTTCGCTTAACTATAAACATGGTAGTCATAACTTTCGAACGATACATCCGATATTAGTTTAAAAAAAAAAAAAAAAAAAAGAAAAAGAAAACTCAGTCTGGCACTGCACCTGGATGTGGTCCATAGACACAAATACACATGTGCTCTGGTATAGGCCGTATGCGAATGTGCCACGCAAAGTTCCAGTCCTTTTCTCGCTTTGAAATCATTATTTTGAAAAAAAAAAAACAGAAAGAAAGAAAGAAGAAGAGGACGATGAGAACATCCACAGAAGAAAAAGGAAAGAAAGAAAGAAAGAAAGAAAGAAAGAAAAAAAAGACGACGAAAGAAATACGTGAATGGAAGGAAACATTTAAGTGAACTGACGGAAAAGTAATGGGGGGAAAAAATAATTGAATCCCGGCTTTAACTTCGGGATTATATTTCTAAATCTGAGAGATTTGATGTTTGTTTTTAAAAGGGTAGAAGAAGAAGAACTATCATGAGAATAGTGTTAGATTGGCGTCCTTCTCGAATGTCGTGGGCCATTTGTTTTATTTATTTATTTATTTATTCATTCATTCATTCATTTACTTATTTATTCATCTATTTCTCTGTTTATCCACTTATTCGTTTAATTGTTTAGTTAGTTATTTAGTTACTTTCTTTGGTCAAATTCACGCACAGTATCAGATTATGATCACGGTGTGCTTGACTTCAAACACATGCAAGGCGTAATTTAAGTTTTTGTCTGGTTTCA
>CM065714.1:28934241-28936741 GCA_033310375.1 Conus canariensis | reverse complement strand
AAATCCCGCTCCACCTTTCGTGTGCCAGTGTGATGGGTGATACGAAAACTGAAAACACATGGCCACTGGTGTCGCGTTAAAACACCATTCCCGTGGACGGCATGAGGTTATCGGCCTTTGGTGGGAATAAATAATTGTCGCATTCGCCCAAATCTCACCAATGGTAATCCTCGGAGTTCAAGTCTTTTCTTTCTTTCTTTCTTTCTTTCTTTCGCGTTCCTGACAGAAGAGTCTGACCGAACGGTTAGAACAGCCACCACTGAACACAACCAAAGTGACACGACAGCAATGCAGTGTCTCCTCCTTTGGGTACCCCATGGCTGCCTGATACTGACAGCCCCCTGTGGACGGTTGGCGTCGGGTTTGCGACAGAACGACAGAGGGGGTGGGGATGGGGGTGGGGTGGAGCCGGAATGAGCGGCGTGGGAGTAGTACAACCGAGATGGCATTGAATGGAAAACAGAAAATAAACATATACAGCGACAAAAAGGGCGGTTGAGAGTAGTACAACCGAGATGGCATTGAATGAAAAACAGAAAATAAACATATACAGCAACAAAAAGGGCGGTTGGGAGAGACAGACCCAAAACATGCGTAAATTTGCCGGACGGATCCTTGATCACCCCTTGATCCGGATCCGTAGCACAGACCCACAGCAACATGTAATGGGGTTATCCTTGGGTCGCTTTCCCATCTTTCCACTCACTTTCATTCAAACCGGTTCCGTACTGTTTGCGTAACCTTGCTGACAGGAAAACAGTCGAACAAATGAGAGGCAACAGACGTGGATGCGAACAACCTTCTTGACTGAGACAATGACGGAGAAATGGACACATTGATAAGACCTGGACAGGATACACGTGAGCATTTCATGAACGCATTAATTAGCCTGATGGGGGTAAACGCAGAATCAGAAAAAAATGATTCCAGTATGGATAGGGTGAACGTGAGCATTTCGTGGACGCATTAATTAGCTTGATGGAAGTAATAACGATGACTCAGGTAACATAATAAAATCTGGATAGGATGAACAGTAATATTTTATGAAGGCATTAATCAGCTTGAAAGAGGTAATAACGCTGAATCAGGCAAAATAATGAAATCCGGATGGGATGAACGCGAGAATTTCATAAATCATTGATTAGCTTGACGGAAGTAATGACGCAGAATGAGATGAAATGATAAAATCTGGATGAAAAAAAAAAGAACATTTCATGAAAACACTGATTAGCGAGGCACATTGCACATTAGCACATTGGAGGTAATAATGCTGAATGAAATAATGAAATATGGATGGGACGAACGTGAGCATTTCATGAACGCATTAATTATGCTGACTGATTTACTAACACAGAATCAGATATAACAATGAACTGTGGATGGGACGAACGTGAGCATTTCATGAACGCATTAATTATGCTGACTGATTTACTAACACAGAATCAGATATAACAATGAACTGTGGATGGGACGAACGTGAGCATTTCATGAACGCATTAATTATGCTGACTGATTTACTAACACAGAATCAGATATAACAATGAACTGTGGATGGGACGAACGTGAGCATTTCATGAACGCATTAATTAGCTCAGAAACCCACTTCTCTAAGGTTCATAAGCTCTCCTTTCCGCAAACGATTGCTTTGGCACTCTTAGAATATGATTAATGGGATGGATAAAGGGTCATCGAAGCACTGCGAAGCCTCTTTAGCCTTTCTTCTTCTTCTTCTTCTTTTCATCTTCCTTTCAACAAAAAAAACTGTTTGCTTGGTTGGTTGGTTTTAAATGTTAAAAATCCAAACAGAGGGTTGTCTATACACACTAAAATTTAATAGTGAAACCATAAGCTTTACAGGGTTTGGTCACGTGCACATAAATATTCACGATTGTTACACATTGGTGGGCACACAACTAATACAGTCACTTTGTCCTATCTAGCTGATCACACACACACACACAAACACACGCGCGCGCGCGCACACACACACACACACACACACTGACAACAGATCAGGTACTGTCTTTGTGTGTGTCGTTATATTACTAATATTATCATCATTTGTTTTGTTGTCGTTGTGGCTCACTATCATTATTATTAATCAACCGTATTAAGTTCGACAGTGAAAAAAAAAACAACAACATCGTTGTTACATTGTTTTTATTGTCGTCGTCGTATTACTTCTGTTGCTGCTCCTCCTCCTCTTGCTACTACACTACAACTACGAGTACCACCACCATCACCGTACTATTATTATTATTATCATTATCATCATCATCATTGTCATCATCATCATTATTATTATCATTAAAAAAAATATTTATTACTGTTACTATTATTGTTACTGTTGTTTCTATCATAACCATTGTTGTTCAGTTGTTGTTGTTGTCATCGTCGTTATCGTAATTATTACTATTACTCTCTAGTCGTTGTTATTGTTGTAATCATTATGATCGTCTTCATTATCGTCATTACATCAACCTGTCTTGGGGTAAAGGCG
>CM065714.1:28926741-28931741 GCA_033310375.1 Conus canariensis | reverse complement strand
CATACATGCACACATGCATACATACACACACACACACACACACACACACACACACACACACACACACACACACATACATTTTGTTATTGATTGTGATGATGGCAAATCGTCGATCGGATTGGGAAATCGGATTGCGATGGTTGGATTGGGGGTGGAAAGGTGGCTGACAGGCGAAAACAGAACGGAAACGTAATAAACCGATAACGGGTGCGCGCACGTGTGTGTGTGTGTGTGTGTGTGTGTGTGTGTGTGTGTGTGTGTGTGTGTTTTGATTATGAGTTTTATAACATGATGACTTCAAGACAATGATGGTAAGCTGCCGACTCCAAAAAGTCATTATCACTAAGTTATCTACGAAATTCATGAAAACAGTCATAATCACTGTATTCACGTACGGTAGTTAAGACGTGAAAACAATAAATTTCTCGTAAAACAAACAAACAAAAACTCCTTGAAAACAACAACGTGACAAGTAATTTTCACGTGAAATAAACGATTGTTCCACGTGAGGACAAGATAACGTCCACTGTTGTTCACAAAAGAAAACGTTAACTGTCAAGCTCATGATTTTAGTAAGCTGAGAGCAATAATGACGAGTAATTATGGTAGTTAATTAAGGGTCCCGACAATCTATGCTTGTCCTCTGCAATGTTTATCATCGCATATCAGACAGTCACATACTGCATAGCACTGCGGCCACCTCACGTGTCACAGTTATCTGTTCTCATGAGTGCACACGGCTTTTTTCGGTTTTGGTTTTCCCCCATAGTCCTCATACTGGGTCACAATATCACGCCTGGAAAAAAAAGTAATGAGGATGCCAAAAAAATTAGTGATATGGGGCCGGAATAGCTCAGTTGGTAGAGCGCCGTACTCGTGATCCTGAGGTTGCGGGTTCGAATTTCGGTACAGGGGGATTTTTCCCTCGGAGTTGACAATGGTTCTGACTCCATTCCCCATACAGTCCTTCGAATGAGACTATAAACCGAGGTTCCGTGTGTGAATGCATGCACAACATCTTGCACACACGTAAAATCCCATCGCCAACTTTCGGAAGAGAAGGCCAGTTTGGCCGTTGGTATGGATGACACGTTACACGCAGCATGCACCCTGCGTGAGAAATGGAAAGAATGAAGGAAATAAGGAAACTGAGTGCACGATACTGACCGGATGACGCGGGAAACGACTGAATGATGCGCCGGCAGGCAGCTCTTCAGTCGGCACTACCCAGGTAGGCAGCCCGTTGTGTAAACGAGTGTTTATTATATTATATGTCAAGCGCTTGGAGCCCTAATCTTTAGAGAACAGGCGCTATAAAAATAACATTGTTATTATTACTATTATTAATTACTGTCCGTTTTCTCTGAAAACCTTTTTTTTTTTTTTTTTTTTTTTTTTTTGGTAAGGCATAGGTCTAAACTGGCTTTTGAACCGAAGGCGTTTCCATACATTACTGCTGAACAATAGCAGGAATGCTGACCTTTTCAGGATTAGTCAAGGAGCATGCAATGCTCACCTTTGGTGGGTTTTTTTTTCCCTCAAAAAACAAACACATAGCCATTGAAGTGCAATGCACCGATTTTTAAATACGTACTCGTCTAGAAAAACAGAAGCAAATTTTAGACAAATCGCTCTTCTTCGTACACAAACAATAACATCAAATAAGAAAGAAAGAAGCGTGCTCCCATATAGTTTCTGACAGAACACTTTTTTTTTCCACTTGTTGGTTCACTGCTGAGCAGTTGAATAAAAACGTTTTGATTAATCGCACATAGTTATTCTAACTGTTAGTGGTGTCGGAACATATTTTGCATTGCGGAGGAGGGAGGAGGTAGGGAGCGGGAGCAGCCTGAACTAAGCATTTTGTTCGGAAAAAAAAAAACTGCAGTATTTACAAAGGCATGTTTTGCGAGAGTGTGACAACTTCCATTTCTGTAAAAAACAGGAAGACGCAGAGAGGGTGGATCCATTGAAAGTGAACATTTGCTTTACCTACCCAGCCACGGCTCACCCAAGGGTGGATCCTCGTCTTACAACAGCGGGGAAGGGTAAGAGATGAAGGAAAGGGTGGGGTAATGGGTGAGAAGGGTGGCGGGGAAGGGGGGGGGGGGCTTCCATCTTCCAAATTCTTAAAGCGGGGTGGGAGGGAAGGGGTGTGTTTGTAAACCGTAACATGCCGTCCAAACCATAACATGTCATCCATATTTTCCTTGAACCATATTATAGCATGCCATCCATATTTTTTTCTCAATCATACCATAACATACCATCCTTATTTTGTTTCAATCCAAAGAATAAAAAAAAAAGTGCAGCTATCTGATGCAACCTGAGCCAAGATTTTATCCCCACTGCAGGCCATTAAAATCCCATTCAGGAAGACGCAAACAATGGCATGACTCGAACTGCGTTCAAAGATCTTTCTCTCCATCTTCGTTTCCTTTCTTCTCTGGGTTTTCTAGTATCTGTATGGTTTCAAATACTGGGGGTGGGGTGAGGCGATAGGGTGGAAAGAAGGTAATCTGCACACCCCCCCCCCCTCTCGCCTCAATATCCCCATCCCCCGGTTCTAGCACCACTGGTTGTGTACGCGTTGCGCTATTGTCACGTTTTGTAAATGTTGAATTACATTTTTTTTCTTTTAAATAAAAGCACTGAAGTGCCCTTCGTTGTGTAAGTGTTGAATAGCTCTTGGTTGTGTAAGTGTTAAAATGCATTTCGACATGTTGAGTAAGCGTTGTGCTGCACTTCATTACCCAAGTATTTATTTTCAGTTTGTTGTATAAGCGTTAAATTACACTTTGTTGCGTAATTGTAAAAACGCACTTTGTTGTGTTGTTGCTAATCGGTTTTGCGATTTTCTTTTTTAGGTAACCCTGATGTTTTCTCTTGGGTAAATCCCAAAACTTGCGACAAGTTTGATTATTCTTCAGTCATTTTAGTTCGAATTAGAGAAGGCCACTTTCGCCGTTGGTATGGATGACACGTCACACATAGCATGCACCCTGCGTGAGAAATGGAAAGAATGAAGGAAGTAAGGAAACTGAGTGAACGATATTGAACGATATTCACTGGATGACACGGGAAACGACTGAATGAAGCGCCACCTGGCAGCTCTTCAGTCGGCACTACCCAGGTAGGCAGCCCGTTGTGTAAACGAGTGTGGATTGTAAAGCGCTTAGAGCTTGGTCTGTAACCGAGGATAGGCGCTTTATAAGTATTCATAATAATCATAATCATAATAATAATAATGATAATAATAATAATAATAATAATGATAATAATAATAATAATAATAATAACCTGCTGTCATTCCTATTAATTTCTGGCGACGCCGCTTTGAAGTTTGTCACAACGACTGAGCTAAAGAAAGAAATAAAGAAACAAAGAAGAAATAAGAAAGAACAGATTGATATAAACACAGAACAAAGAAAGAAATTAAAAGGAAGAGGACGTTGAAAATAATGAAATAAACAGACGAATAAGAAAGAAAAATGAAGTAAACATACATCGAAAGACAGAAGGAAACAAACAAACAAATAAAGATGGAAAGAATATGTGTATGAAAACGAAAACAATGAATTCTTCAGTATATAAAGACATGACGATTGGGAAGAAATAATACTAAAGAAAAAAATATGAAAATGAGCAGAGGTAAAATAACAAAGGAAGATTTACAATCTTTGTGAAAAGAAAGAAAGAAAAGAAAGAACAAAGTTACAGCCAGTTTCCGAAACTCTCTCTCTCTCTCTCTCTCTCTCTCTCTCTCTCTCTCTCTCTCTCTCTCTCTCTCTCTCTCTCTCAGAGAAACGCATGGAATATTCAAAGTCATAATCATGCCTGCGTCAGTTCTGTCAAGCCCCGAACCCTTTCTTCCTGCCCCACATTCATTCTCTCTCTCTCTCTCTCTCTCTCTCTCTCTCTCTCTCTCTCTCTCTCTCTCTCTCTCCTCTCTCTCTCTCCCCTCCAAGTCGCTCCTTGAGATCTACCATTTCTTCTCAAAGAAAGTTTATATGCTTTCCATATCTGCCAACAATTATGAATAGAGTACCGTGACTGATCTTCTATCTCTATCACAAGATCGCACACAATCATATCATAGTCATCGACGACGACATCAAAGACAGTTACGATGAATATTATAATACTGATGATGATGATCATCATCATCAGACTTGACGAGCGATAATACATAATGGGGAAAAAAAGACAGACTCAACATTTGATATTTGTCAGTTTTGAGCCTAGACGACTACTTATGGCAATCGAGTCTTGGATAGGGGGAAAAAAACGAATGTTATATTCATACACGGTGACGTTTGTCCCCGTCCCAGGTCGACGACAATGACCAAAGCTTCAAAGCAGTTTGAGAGTCGATCTTGATTGTCCCTTCATCCCCTCACTCTTTTTCATGCTCGTGCGCGCGCGCGCGCGCGCGCGCACACACACACACACACACACACACACACACACACACACACACACACACACACACACACATATCGCCCCTTCCCTCCCCAACACGACTCACAAACGAGCAGCGATAGATTGTTAATGCTGGTAGAGTGGATATCTCAGTATGTCTGTGCATACACGCGCGCGCACGTGCGTGTAGGCATGTGCGTGCCCGCATACACGGCTTTAATTCGACGTGCAGTTCTGATCTGTCCGATCGCACGCACGTGTTCACGACACATGTCTGGCGGATAGGCCTACATAAAAAAGCCTTCAAACTTTCCGATTTCACAGACTACCTCAATCCCACCCCACTCTCACCACCCTCCCTCCTCTTCTCCCGTTATACAACCTTGAAGATTAGGAGACCTGTCTTGGTCTCCAACTTACAGTTACACAATTTGTATGCGTAATGCGGTGAACTTTTTCTGTCCACCACCCCTCCCCCCACCTTCCGCATCCCACCCCCCTCAAATCATCAACAGTTTGGTCCTTCGCTGCAAGCTGTTAGTCTTCTGTACAGGACTTTAAACTCGAACTGTCTGGAT
>CM065714.1:28909241-28921741 GCA_033310375.1 Conus canariensis | reverse complement strand
GCAGATGGGGACATGAATTTTCACCGAGTGGACTTCCGCCGAAGTGAGGTAGTTTTTAACCGGGGGAAAATTCAGTTGTCACCATAGAGCTCTCTCTCTCTCTCTCTCTCTTAAACACACACACACACACACACACACACACACACACACACACACACACACAAAACGCGCGCGCGTGCTTATCATGACTAATATTTCATCACTAAATGCAGGCATTAAAATTAAGTTACAAGTAACTGATCCAATCTCTTTCACACACACACACACACACACACACACACACACACACACACACACCTGAACACACACACACACACACACACACACACACACACACACACACACACACACACACTGAACACACACACACACACACACACACACACCCTGAACACACACACACACACTGAACACACACACACACACACACACACACACACACACACACACACACACCCACTGATCTTGCACCTCCACTTTGGTGTTGTCTGGGTTTTCATGTCCAGTCGCATGAAACTATCATTCAAGAGGAAAGCCCTTTCACTCCTTGAAGTGGAAACAAAATCAATGTCGTTGTCTGTCACGGTCACGTCAAAGCATACGTCAGAAGGCAAATGATCAGACCCACCACATGATAGGACAGATGTTCATGAAAGGACTTTCTCAAGTTCATGATTATGTTTAGCGGTGCGGGTGATAAAAATCACCTTTTTTGTATTTATCCCCGGACTATAGGTGATTCTCGGCGAAAGTGTAGTACTCGCAGTCGCTCAGCAGAAGTCCACCCGGCGAAAATCCTCTCGTAGAGTAACTCTCGGCCTCAGTTGACGCCAAGGGTTATTATGAAAGGAAGCCTAGCGTACAGCACGACTACATTAGTCTCAAACCAAAATGGAAATCGGCAGCACCATCGTCATCACACTCAGCCTCGTCAATCATGATGGAATTGAAAAACAAATCTTCTTTGAAGTGTAATGTATGCATCCTCTCTTAATGCTATGCTCTCGTGGCAAGAAAGGGCTTGTTTGCGTTTGTCCTTGCGCCTGAACTCAACAGAAAAAGGTACTGGTACATCTTTATTACCATCAGTATTCAGCGCTACTTTGATTTTCGCTTCTGCCCCGTGTCTGTGGTGAGTACGTCCTGAGTCTTTCATGTCGGAAGATTCACGAAAATTGTGATTTAGGAGTCAATGTCCAGTGTGTCAAGTCTACAGCTAATATTGGTCCGCCATCTTCTTTCTAAATATAGATTCTGGCCATAAAACAGATCCGTTCCAATCTAACTGGTTGATTTACTGTAAGCGTTTTTATGACGTGTGAGGTGAAAATCATCATGGCAAAAAAGATGTGATTTGTGATGGTGGAAAATAAGGTTAAACGCAATCGTAAAAATTAACGAGGTCGGGATCATTGGGTATTAAACAATCGATCGTTGCTCAGCGCTCATCCCCGGAATAAAAAGAGGCACGCACTAAGCCTAACTGATACCGTGGCAAGAGAGATAACGATTTTAGCCCCGATAGGCTAATAGAAGGAGGGAAGGGCTTTAACCGTATTTGCACCCGCACAAAACCATTTGAAACACTTCGTTACTTTTCATTTTGCAGACTGCTGAGAAAAGGACCAGGCCTCAAGACGCCACATTTTGTTCGCTCACCACGCTGGTTGCAAGTGACTTTCGAAAATATATTTCATTTGGAATAAGTTTTGCTGGAATCCATTTCATGCGACTGAAAATGTAATTTAGGCCTATTTGATTTAGGAACCAGCGATATGAATAATAATGACACATTCGTATGATTTTCCTTTCTCTCAAATGAAAAACAAAAACAAACGTGGGTCATTCAACCTATTGGTCCCAGACGGGTTTACTCGCTAGATATGACACGAAATGTATATCTAACGTATATTTTGGCCTGTATCCGCTCTCTCTCTGCTTCTTTAGTCGGCAATTTATATTTACACCAACTATTTCCATATTCAGGAAGATGTATTTATATCTCACTCCATCCTAGTTCTGTAGACAGCAAGATATATTGATATCTACTCCCTCCTTCCACTCCAGTCGGCTGAATATATCTACATCTGCTTCATCATAGTACTGTGGGTGGCAAGATAGGTCTGTATCTATTCCTTCGTATTTCTGCTGTCGGCAAAACATATGTATATCTACTCCACCCTACTCCATCCATCTGTCGTCGGCAAGATATATCTGCAAATTGTTCTGCAGCTGGCAATCATTGTCATCTGCTCCCATCTAGTTCTGTAGACGACAAGATTTCTGTATTTATATCAACAGTATCTTAATTTTGTAGCTGCCAAGATATATTTGTGTGTGTGTGTGTGTGTGTGTGTGTGTGTGTGTGTGTGTGTGGTGTGTGTGTGTGTGTATAATGCCGAACAATTATATATGTAAACCTCCCCTTGTTCCTACTGTGAAGAAACGCACAAGGGGAGATCGGGTTCGGGAGAAAGTTGGACTAGGTTCATCCAAAAAAAGACAAACGAGTCAGGCCCAGTGAAGATTTTCTTTCCTTTAATTTGGTCTACAGCGTTTTGTGCATAAAAGGGGCTGGTGACAATGCCCAACACAAAGGAAATAGGAGAAAAAACAAAGGTAAAAGGGAAAAAAGGAAAAATAAAGGGCTCTAGCAACCGTGGCCTGTAAATGAAAATGCAAACGAACGTAAACCACAAATGCATCTTACACCATTGCCTAGTTCACATACATCCGAATCATTTTATAAGTTCTTCCACGTGACAGAAAAACATCATTTAGCAAAATTACGAGACTAGGTCAGTCTCAGGGATAAGGTATCCCTCATTCTAACAGCGAGCCAGAGCATAATTATCATCCAGGAGACACATAATCAGGAATGCGCTATACTATGGCATTCAGAAACCATAGGTTCAACCACTATAGCTCTTTTAGTCTCTTGCATTGGATTTGCGCAGAGGTTATCAACAATGATAACCTATCCACATTGACCAGTGTGGGCTCCCTGGCAAATACAAGGTCTGGTGTCTGCAGTTCATGCTGATACCAAAGCTGCTATGGCCTCTGATGATATACGACATCTGCACCAGCATAGTGGAGGCAATGGAAGCCAAAATCAACAAGTTCACAAGGAAATGGCTTGGTGTCCCACCCTGTCTGACTGACATAGCGCTGTACTGTCGCCAAGCAAAGCTGAAACTACCCCTGAAATCCATCCTGGAGGAATACAAAGCAGGGAAGATCAGACTTCAAAGCATGCTGGAGGACTCAGGAGACAAGGTGATAGAAGCAATTAAGCCCCAGCTGAAGACAGGCAGAAAATGGAAAGTTCAAGAGGCGATGGATTCTGCAAAAGAAAGTCTCAAGATCAGAGAAATAACAGGACACACACAGACCAACAGACAGGGACTGGGGGTGACCAAAACTGAATGGTGGTCAAAGGCCAAAGGAAAAGCCAAAAGAGACATGATGATTCAGGAGATGAGAAAAGAAGAAGACCAAAAAAGACTCCAAAAAGCAGTCCAGCAGAGCCAGCAAGGGCAATGGACAACGTGGGAGAATGCACTCCAAAGAAGTCTCACTTGGAATGACATTTGGCACATGGCCCCTCTCAGGATCAGCTTCATTCTCAGATCTGCATATGACCTTCTGCCCTCAAATGCAAACCTGGTGAAGTGGGGGAAAACAGACGATCCTGCATGCCCCCTCTGCCATGAAAAACAAACAGTGGAGCATGTCCTAAGCTCATGTAAAGTAGCCCTGGCTCAAGGAAGGTACACATGGAGGCACAACCAAGTGCTCAAAGAAATTGTACAAGTAGTCTGGGCTAGTACCAACACCACAAAAGGGAAAATCAGGACTCCAAAAGCACCCGCAACATTCTTCACGGCAGGAGGCAGCAAATCATGGCCAAGAACAACAGTGCCACTCGAAACATGCAGGCAGAGTCTGCTGGACGGGGCAGATGACTGGGAGTGCACTGCAGACCTCCCAGAATGGAAGAGTCACCCAGAGATCATCAGCAAGAGTGGCATGAGACCAGACATAGTAGTCCACTCTAAGTCAACCAAGCAGCTGATCATGATCGAGCTCACGGTGCCATATGAGAACAGAATGGAGGCAGCTCAAATCTACAAGACTGAAAAGTATGCTGATCTGGCAAACAGCCTGAGGAGAGAAGGCTATCAGGTCAAAGTCCTCACTGCAGAAATTGGAGCTAGGGGGTTTGTAGGAACGTCTGCATACAGCCTCATGAAACAGCTCTCAGTTGCAGGGAAGGAAAAAACCAGAGCCCTGAAAGCAATGGCAGAAGCGGCAGAGAGGTGTTCAAGCTGGATCTGGTCAAGGAGGAACAAAAGTGAACTTCATAAGGCTTAATTTCCCTACAAATATCAGGTGTCCCTGTGGCTCAGTGGTTAAAGCGCGAGTCATTAAGTGGAAAATGAGCATGTCCAGAGGGTCATGGGTTCGAATCCCAGCCATGGCTCGTCCCAAGATGGGAAAAAAAGGGGCAGCAGAGGGACATCCGGAGTCATGAACCGGGTGTGGCCCAACCCCCCTAGAGTGTCAGGAGATAAGGGCCGAAACACTTGCTTGAAGGGGGCTTCTCTTCTGAGGACTCTCTGCTGCCACGCTCTCCACGAGTTTCTTTCTACTGATGCATGGGTAAACCATTGACTTCCGGGAATAGGCCGGAGGACGTCCGGGAAAGACCGGAGGACACTGGGAAAGACCAGAACCAAGGGCTCTGTGGGCTGGCTCCCCACTTTGCCTTAAACATGTGGCTACTAAAAATAAAAGGAAAAGATGCTCCCAGGATTCACCGAAAGGGGAGAGAATGATGAATCCATCGGTGCTCAACCAATCATGACTGCAAATCCCAAACGGACTATGAACATGGACCAAATGGAATATCCATGTGTCTGTGGAAAGCGTTTCGCTACCACCCGTGGCATGAAGATCCACAGAACAAAGATGGGATGTGTGAAGACTCATCTGAATGAGCAGCAGCGCACTGCATCAGCAGATAAGACGTCGGAAGACCAAGGCCAGGATTTAAACCACAGTGCCAAGGACATCCACGCTGTTGGTTCGGATGAGGAATTTGCACAGGCCCTCGATGCCAGGCGCCTGAAACTCAACCTGCCACGAGCAAACGAAACTGAAGATTGGGAGAAACTGGATGCAAAAATCGTCCAAAGACTCGATGCACTGATAGGGAAAAGCACCCTGGAACACAAACTAGCCACATATGGGGACATTGTGTATGCCACATGTAGAGACGCCTATGGAGCAAAACTACCCAAAGAGAAAACACCTCCAAAGAAATCCAGACGCCAAGAAAAGATGGACAAGATCAGGGTCCAAAAGAAAAACCTCAAGATGCAAATGAAGACCGCACTGCCAGCTGAAAAACAAGGCTTGGAAAAACTGTGGAAAGACCTGAAAGAAAAACACAGTGCCCTCAGCAAAGCGGAATCTGCGAGGAAGAGGAAGAGCAAAAAGAAGAAGACACAAGAGCGCTTCTTCAGAGACCCCTTCCAGTTTGCCAGAACACTGTTTGAGCAGCCAAAATCTGGGACCCTAAGTGTGGACAAAGGAGTTCTTGAGCAGCATCTGAGGAAAACATACTCTGACCCACAGAGCAAAGCACCACTCGACATTCAAGGTCTGGTGTGGCCAACCAACCCTGAGGAACAGTTCAATGGCAAGCCTCCAACGTTGGCGGAAATCAAGAAGGTGGTCGACAAAGCCAGAGCCAAATCATCACCAGGGCCAAACGGAATACCTTACCAGCTTTACAAGAAATGTCCCAAGGTGCTGGAGTGGCTCCACAGGCTGCTGCGATCGGCTTGGAGAAACCAGAAGATCAGCGGCCAGTGGATGACGGCAGATGGTGTGTACATCCCCAAGGAGCAAAACTCAAGTGACATTAGCCAGTTCAGGCCAATATCACTACTGAACGTCGAAGGGAAAATCTTCTTCTCTGTCATGGCAGCAAGGCTGACCAAGTACCTGATGGAAAACAAGTACTTGGATGTGTCAGTCCAGAAAGGTGGCATCCCAGGCGTGGCGGGCTGTGTAGAACACGCCACAATGATCTGGGACGCAATCCAAAAAGCAAAAACAGACAAGAGAGACCTGGACGTAGTGTGGCTTGATCTGGCAAACGCATATGGATCTGTGCCCCATGAGATGATACAGTTGGCTCTTGAGATGTACCATGTGCCAAAGAACATCTGCGACATGCTCAAGAAGTACTTCAATGGCTTCTCAATGCGGTTCTCTACCAAGGAGTACACAACAGACTGGATCAACTTGGAAGTGGGTATTGCAATGGGCTGTGCAATTTCCCCAATACTGTTCGTGCTGGCAATGGAACTCATCTTGAAAGCAGCAACAAACAACGCGAGACAAACAGACCTTGGCGATGGATACAAGATGCCTCCTCTCAAGGCCTTCATGGATGACACTACAGTGATTTCATCCAGAGAAGACGAGACACGTCATGTGCTGGAGAGGCTGGACGACATAGTTGCCTCATCCAGAATGAAGTTCAAGCCAAAGAAATCACGGAGTCTCTCACTGAGGAAAGGAAAAGTGGCCGGATCTGTGGTCTTCAGTGTTGCCAACCAGGCCATTCCAACAGTCACAGAAGAACCAGTCAAGAGCCTTGGAAGATGGTATGATGATACGCTGAAAGACACACAAAGAGCAAAAGAAACCAAGCAGATGGCGGAGGAAGGCTTGGAGACCATTGACCAGTGTGGGCTCCCTGGCAAATACAAGGTCTGGTGTCTGCAGTTCATGCTGATACCAAAGCTGCTATGGCCTCTGATGATATACGACATCTGCACCAGCATAGTGGAGGCAATGGAAGCCAAAATCAACAAGTTCACAAGGAAATGGCTTGGTGTCCCACCCTGTCTGACTGACATAGCGCTGTACTGTCGCCAAGCAAAGCTGAAACTACCCCTGAAATCCATCCTGGAGGAATACAAAGCAGGGAAGATCAGACTTCAAAGCATGCTGGAGGACTCAGGAGACAAGGTGATAGAAGCAATTAAGCCCCAGCTGAAGACAGGCAGAAAATGGAAAGTTCAAGAGGCGATGGATTCTGCAAAAGAAAGTCTCAAGATCAGAGAAATAACAGGACACACACAGACCAACAGACAGGGACTGGGGGTGACCAAAACTGAATGGTGGTCAAAGGCCAAAGGAAAAGCCAAAAGAGACATGATGATTCAGGAGATGAGAAAAGAAGAAGACCAAAAAAGACTCCAAAAAGCAGTCCAGCAGAGCCAGCAAGGGCAATGGACAACGTGGGAGAATGCACTCCAAAGAAGTCTCACTTGGAATGACATTTGGCACATGGCCCCTCTCAGGATCAGCTTCATTCTCAGATCTGCATATGACCTTCTGCCCTCAAATGCAAACCTGGTGAAGTGGGGGAAAACAGACGATCCTGCATGCCCCCTCTGCCATGAAAAACAAATAGTGGAGCATGTCCTAAGCTCATGTAAAGTAGCCCTGGCTCAAGGAAGGTACACATGGAGGCACAACCAAGTGCTCAAAGAAATTGTACAAGTAGTCTGGGCTAGTACCAACACCACAAAAGGGAAAATCAGGACTCCAAAAGCACCCGCAACATTCTTCACGGCAGGAGGCAGCAAATCATGGCCAAGAACAACAGTGCCACTCGAAACATGCAGGCAGAGTCTGCTGGACGGGGCAGATGACTGGGAGTGCACTGCAGACCTCCCAGAATGGAAGAGTCACCCAGAGATCATCAGCAAGAGTGGCATGAGACCAGACATAGTAGTCCACTCTAAGTCAACCAAGCAGCTGATCATGATCGAGCTCACGGTGCCATATGAGAACAGAATGGAGGCAGCTCAAATCTACAAGACTGAAAAGTATGCTGATCTGGCAAACAGCCTGAGGAGAGAAGGCTATCAGGTCAAAGTCCTCACTGCAGAAATTGGAGCTAGGGGGTTTGTAGGAACGTCTGCATACAGCCTCATGAAACAGCTCTCAGTTGCAGGGAAGGAAAAACCAGAGCCCTGAAAGCAATGGCAGAAGCGGCAGAGAGGTGTTCAAGCTGGATCTGGTCAAGGAGGAACAAAAGTGAACTTCATAAGGCTTAATTTCCCTACAAATATCAGGTGTCCCTGTGGCTCAGTGGTTAAAGCGCGAGTCATTAAGTGGAAAATGAGCATGTCCAGAGGGTCATGGGTTCGAATCCCAGCCATGGCTCGTCCCAAGATGGGAAAAAAAGGGGCAGCAGAGGGACATCCGGAGTCATGAACCGGGTGTGGCCCAACCCCCCTAGAGTGTCAGGAGATAAGGGCCGAAACACTTGCTTGAAGGGGGCTTCTCTTCTGAGGACTCTCTGCTGCCACGCTCTCCACGAGTTTCTTTCTACTATCCAAACAAGAACTAATCGAGTGACAAAACGACCACTCTGAAACCAGGGTAAACCTAACCTCAAAGACACGGTTCAACCCTGTGCTGCCCTAAGTCAGAACAGCAACTGCCAATTATGTGGGATTCATGTCCCCAACACAATTATTCTATCTCATTCCATGTGCTCCGTCATAACTGCTCATCACGTCGCTTCTATAGTTAAGCAACATGAGATAACAGACTGCATCCCCAAATTACAACCAGTCAAAGGAATCGACAGTGAACAGAATCAAGCGCAACACTTCGACTCATGAAATGAGAAAACATGAAGCAGCAACAAAGAAACATGCGAATTTCAGTCAACATTAAAGGCAAACAGCCTATATAGGCAACAAGCCTGTAATCTTCATCATTCATATAAGGGAGACAGATACCTATAGCCGGTATGGTAACATGTTCTTCAGAAAAGAAATATACTTAGTAGAGAGAGAGAGAGAGAGAGAGAGAGAGAGAGAGAGAGAGAGAGAGAGAGTTATGGCTTGTCGCTCCGGTCAAAAAGCACTGCAAAATCATCTATTACAATAGTCCATAAGTCACTAACACACAGCAATATTGCCTTACCGGCCATCATTTAACGACTTCTGTCTCAACTGCTTAATTATGAAAATTCTAGAAACACTACTAATAATCTGTCTACTACATCACTATACTTTCTGCTTATTCACTTACTTTTAAGGACTCCATAACTTCTGTATTTTATCTCATTTATTTATTTTTTTATTGTCACAGAACTGAATCCTTAACTGAATTTCTATCCTGCAATTAAGTAGGTCTTTCCTTCAAATATGAACTCGACTTCTAAAACAATTTCAAAATCTTAGTACTCAATAAAACCTATAGAAAACCCAAAGGGTCAAGAAACAAAGCATAGAACAATCAAATCTCATTTCATGATAACAATGCGCACATGGCAAAACACAAAGTACAGAGTACTTAGATGCACGGCCAGAATACAGAAATGAAAAATGCATAAACTTACATTTCCGGTGCCATCAGAACACCATCACCACACTTCACAGACTAAAGTGTAGTCCTCTCCGTTTGAGATTTGGAGCCTGACTGAATAACTCAGTAAATTCCCAAACCCCAACGCTTTCCTTTGGCGCCACCTAGGAACGCCATCCTCTCAGATCCCTACGCCTCATGAATATTTATAAGGGTTTTACATGCTTAACAGCAGCAATTAACTACAAACTTCATATCACCTACATGTCCCTCTAACCTAAGCATACAACATCTTCTCAAACATTGCGTGATCCTAGGTCTCACCAGTTTGAAATAAAAAATAGTAATCAGAATTATTTCCCTTAAGATCTCCCCGGCTGAGCAACATCCTAAATAGTAAGCCCCTCCCACAACTACTGATCTTCCTCTTACATAATGGGGCTGGCACCTCCATAAACTTTCCCCGGTCTCTTCCCCAGTCTAGCCGAGAGTATTCCCTCTTTGGAATTCCGGCCCGTCGCCGGTCAGTGCCCACAAAGGGATTCCTCCTTAGATCGCCACACAACTGGGCGAACTCATCGGGGGTCATCAGACTACCTGCCTCGGTTAATTTAAACATCAACCATGGCACTCCTCACTGGAAGCACACAAGAATCTCTGGTACACCATAGGTGGTGTACATATATATATATATATATATATATAATATATATATATATATATATATATATATTATGAACAATATAAAAAAGTCCTTAAAAATCTGAAGGTGCTCAACCCCTTGGGGAGCAACATCTGTTAAAAAATATTTTTAAAAATGAAGTATTAAAATCTACAAGCTTGTTTCTAGCGTTGCTATCTTCAGGATGTCTTTTGGGGCACGCCAACGGTCTTTTATGGCGTGCGGGACTTGATTTCGACTCTGTGTGTGCAGGCGGATCTCATTTGCTGCACGTGCGGCCTGTGGTTCTTATTGGGGCCTGTTCAGATGGAATGTGCTAGCAAAGATTTCCACTTGTGCCTGCAATTGTTTACAATTTCTACTTTTGTGTTCAGAGTTGCTAAGTGTGGTTTGCATAATATTAACCATTTTTCTGTGGAGCATAGATTTTATATTGTTCATAATAATCGCCCCTCACGTTGAGCACTGTGGTCTGACAAAATCTAAAATGGAGAAAATCAACTTTAGGCAATCCACTAAAAACATACCATTTTCAAACCCACAAACTTACACTAAAAAACTGATAGAACAAACCGAGAAATTTGTGCGCAACATGAGATGGAAGGCATTCTTCTTCCTAAACCCAAATGCAAAGAATGAAGACAAAAATACATATGGATTCAAATCATGGCGATCACCTCCGACAATAGATGAAATGAAACATTTTGAAGACAAAATGAAGGGACTGATAGCCAATATTAAATTCAAAAAATCAAATAACAACTTTCAAACATCACTAGCAAATGATATAAAACAAATCCAAAATGATAAAAAGATATTCGTAAAGGCTGACAAAACGAGCAATTTTTACAAAATGGAACCAAACGAATACTCTCAACTCTTAAACAAAAACATCCAGAAAAACTACAAGAAAGCTGATAAAACTACACATAGCAACATCCGCAAAAAAGAAAAAGAGCTTGCACACCGCATGGAGTTAAGTGATAGGGTAGAGGCAACAGCAACAAAAGAAGCCTTCATAACGCTTAAAGACCACAAGCCTAACTTCCAAAACAACCCAACATGTAGACTAATAAACCCATCTAAATCCGAACTGGGCAAAATAAGCATGAGAATTTTGGAAAAGGCTATAGAAGATATAAAATCAAACACCGAATACAACCTTTGGAAAAACAGCTATGAAGTCATACAATGGTTTAAGAAACTCAACAAACAGAGAAATACAATGTTCATTACATTTGACATAGTAGACTTCTATCCATCCATAGATGAAGAACTACTCAACAAAGCTTTGAAATTTGCCAACAAATACACAAACATAACAGAGTCAGAAATGGAGATTATTTTCCACACCAAAAAAACCTTACTCCATAGCAGAAATGAAACTTGGATTAAAAAAACGAGCAAAAACTCCACATTTGATGTAACCATGGGATCGTATGATGGTGCCGAAACATGTGAACTAGTCGGACTATTCATGCTATCCAACATCCAAAAACAACTTGGAAAACAGGCCGGTTTATACAGAGATGACGGCCTCGCTGCATTAAACAATAACCCAAGAACCATTGAAAACAAGAAAAAAGAATTATGTAAAATCTTTAAAAACCACAACTTAAAAATCACAATAGAAGCAAACAAAAAAGTAGTGAATTACCTAGACATAACATTAGACCTCAATGACCATGTGTACAAACCATACAAAAAACCCAATGACATACCAGTCTACGTAAACATCAAAAGCAACCACCCACCATCTATACTAAAAACAATACCCAATGGTATAAACAAGAGACTATCCAACCTGTCATGCAATGAAAACGCATTCAATGATGCAGCAACAGAATATCAAGAAGCATTACAAAAAAGTGGTTACAATTACAAACTACAATACAGTCCAGACAACAGCACGAACAGAAATAAGAAAAATAGGAAAAGAAAGATCATATGGTACAACCCACCATACGATGGACAAGTAAAAACAAATGTAGGAAAAGAATTCTTTAAAATCTTGGCAACATCATTCCCAAAAGAACACAAACTGTCCAAAATATTCAACAAAAACACCATTAAACTATCATACTCATGTATGCCCAACCTCAAAAACATGATTGACTCATCTAACAAAATGAAAAGCAACATAAAAGAGAAGGGTGCCGAAAGGACATCTTGCAACTGCACTAAAAAAGAACAGTGCCCCCTAAGCAATAAATGTCTTCACAGCAACATTGTATACCAAGCTATGGTAACATCAGAAAATGAAAAAGAAACATATATAGGGATTACTGAAAACACTTTCAAAACCAGATACGCAAACCACAAACAGTCATTCAAAAATGAAAAATACAAAAATCAAACAGAGCTGAGTAAATACATTTGGAGACTCAAAGATAAAAAAAAATAGACT
>CM065714.1:28894241-28901741 GCA_033310375.1 Conus canariensis | reverse complement strand
AATCACACGAGACAAGCATGGCAAACGAGGAACAAGTAGAGACAGGAGGGACATGGGTGACGGTTGGTGGAGGGGATTGGGGATGTATGTGGTGACGGCAAATGCCAACAGTAGGTAAGTAAAAACATAGACAAACCAAACAAATGTCTTTGACGAACGGTCAAAAAAAAAAAAAAAGAAAAAAGCTCCAAACAAATACGGAGAGACGGACAGGGAGACAGAAAAACGGACGGACATACATAGAGGACAGGCACAGAGAAACAAAGCAACGTAAGACACAATCGAGAGAGAGAGAGAGAGAGAGAGAGAGAGAGAGAGAGAGAGAGAGAGAGAGAGAGAGAAGAGAGAGAGACAGAGAGAGTGAAGAGACAGAGAAACAGACGCCCTTTACAGAGCAGACAATCGCTCGTGCCTGGTCTACCCACCTTTCTTTTACCTTCCCCTCCTTCCTTCTCCCCTCCCAACTTCCCCCACCCACTCCCCCTCCCCCCCCCCCCCCCCGCCACCCCTCTCCCCTCAGTAAAGGCAAAAGCGTTTGGCTCTGCGCGCTGAGCTCTTTGGTCAAGACAGAATAATGTGCCTGAGATCGATAGCAGACGGGTGGAGTGGATCCCTTGCTGGACATCATGGATTACTCTTGCTGGGCAGCGACATAGTGCCTCGACTACCCCGCGCTGTCCCTCCCTCGTGAACCAATTCCCTCCCTCCAAGCACACAAAACTGCCGGCCGTCTGATGCCAACACGAGTCTGCTTAGGTCCGAGAGAGAGAGAGAGAGAGGAGAGAGAGAGAGAGAGGGAGAGAGAGCAGACAGAGAGAGGGAGAGACAGAGAGAGAGTGTGTGAGAGAGACAGTGACAAATAGAGAGAGACAGACGGGCAGAGAGAGAGGGACAGAGAGAGAGAGAGAGACAGAGAGACAGACGGACAGAGAGAGAGAGAGAGAGAGAGAGAGAGAGAGAGAGAGAGAGAGGATCTGACATCTGGCTTGACTTTTTGCTTTAGACAATAACCAACCAAACAAAACATAAAAAACAAGAAATGTACCGTTTTCCATCGAAAGAGATCACCGTGATGCAGTGGACCCCTGTCCTCTAACACCCCCCCCCCACCCTACACACACACACACACACACACACACACACACACACACACACACACACACACACACACACACACACACACACATGTATAAGCAGCAGATCTTCCAACTCTTCAGCAGGTTCCATTCTTGGGAGGTGGTACTGAAGAAACCAAAATGAACGAAAAATGAGTAAAGGAAGAGAGAGAGAGAGAGAGAGAGAGAGAGGAGAGAGAGAGAGAGAGAGAGAGAGAGAGAGAGAGAGAGAGAGAGAGAGGAGATGGCAAACGACTAAAACATGCAACAAGCAAGCATGGGCAATAATTGCCAAATAGTTAAAGTAAATAGTTAAAGTTTAAAGTTCTTTAAGCGTCTAGGGCACGTCATAGTGGCCGGTGGAGCCCAACCCTTTACTTCGCTGCTTTAACTCATCTGAACTGGATCTGAGCACGAATGTCTAAACAATGAAAGTCCGTCCCTACGCGAGACTATCAGCTCCGCAGCCGAATGCACCAACCTTACATATTATCATAGAAAAGTTTAATATTCTTTTTGGAACAAACACACATACACAATTCTGTGATCAATATATTCGCAAAATGAGATCAACAACAAAAGCACTGTTTAAGTGTTTCTGTAGAACTGTTCTTAGAAATCTTAGTAGCTCCAACATAAACGTTTCCTTTTTAAGTAAATACAGCACAGACCTTACGGTGTTTGCTGCAGCACAGTTTCAGCAACTGTTTTCTGTTCTCACAGCATGCTCACAACTTCCAACGTATTCAGTAAATACAGTCTCTGAAGACTGGCAACATAACTTCACAAAGTTTGCGGCATTTTAAAAGAGGAAATAATGTCGGTCAGGTACATTTGTACTGAGTTCGAAGAAATGAGGTGGAGAGGAAGGGAGTTGATGGAGGGGGGGGGGGGGGTGGAAGGGTGTGCCTCAATAGACTACCGTTTATTCGAGGATGGCACTGCTAACAGAAAGCCAGGGGGAGGAGGCTCATAATGACCACAAGCACGTTTCCCATCTCAGTCAAGACGGCTACAAAGCAAGTGTCCACGGAAAATTGCCCGCCTTTGATTTCGTCAATAAAACGTATGAAGAGGACCTCAGCAGACGGAGAGACAGGCCGCTCATGAAAGATGCCAACGACCTGGATGAAACGTAGCACCCAGTGTGCGTTGGTGGCCGAGGCTCCATCGCCGTCTCTCATACAGAGCCTCTTTAATGTTGCGCATAACGCGGCTGACAGCGTGAGGGTCATACCGTGGCTGTCGTGGTGGAGGTGGTGAACACTCACATGACGGGTTCTAAACTTTGTTCCAGGATGGAAAACTTGTTTCGCGGTTAGATGGAGACTGGGAGACCCGAGACAATTCCACGGCACAGCTTGATTGAGATATTGTTTTATGGACTTGGCTATATCAACACAAACAACCTAGTACATTTTCAGAGCGGTAATAAGTGGAACTTAGCTATATCAACGCATTTATGTTGCAGCGACAAGGGGTGTTTTTAAAGCGCTCGAAAGCATACGAAGTCGCATTGTCAATATGTTCAAAATGACCGTTGGTAACATTATGTAGTTTTATACATTATCATGATTAAAGTAATCAATATCAAGAAGAGTTGACCTATAAGTCTTACGTCAGCTGTAAACTAGAGATGATAAGCTAGAAAATATGTCCATTAAATAGCTTTTTTTTTCTTCGTTTTGTTTGTTTGCTTGTTTTCGTGTTTTTTTTTTCTTTTCCGCATGCTCTCTCCGAGGCACTGTTGTCACACCGCTTATTCTACCTCCATCGTAGCACCCTCACCCGGGGTCGTTCAGGCGCTGTGTGTCGCACATTCAGCGCCAACAGTCAATAGGAGCAGTCAGTACCATGTGGCCATGAGGCAAGCCACCAGTGGAGACGTTGTGATGCTGCTGACAGTCACTTCGGGGATGTTCAACAGCGCCTGTTCTGACCCAACTTGCGCAGGACACAGGTCTGGGGGAGAGGAAAGGGAACGGGTGGGAGTCGGGTAGGGGTAGGGCAGTAAGGGGATTAGTTTCAAGGCACCATGATAGCGCAGCATGAAAGGCCACAGAAATTGAGATCTTCAATGGTGATAATACGGACGTTAAAGATGACACTAGGGAGTTTCGTTTTAATTAAACTGAGACTATACAGCAGGGCTGTGTCCCGCGCTTCCTTTGCCTCTAATTGTATCCCGACGTCAACCAAACCCAACAGATACAGATACTTGTAGTCCTTGTCATGGATTTTGAGCAACACTCTCTGAGAACCATCTGTTAACGTGGATGAAACTCGACCGTATGGTTCCAGTCTTCCCATGTCAGCCTTTAGAAACTCCACAACTCTGGTGAGGAGCCGAACGGAGCCAGTAAATCCTACAAATGTTTCTGATGGGTGGGAATCCGCGATCTCCTGACCCGAAGCCCGGGACGTCGGACACTAACACTACGTGACTGAGTTGTAAACAGCTTTAACAAACAAGTACAGTACCATCTGCTTTCACTGTTTAACATAAGCATGTCACTCTAGAGGGAGGGGCGGGGTGGGGGTGAGAGATCTGAAGTCGAATGGTTAAATCATTCATTGATGTAATTGTGTAGAGTTGCAAACGCACGAGGGGTCTGATTTCACAGCTTCAAAACCCACTCTGTCCACCCAACAGCACATGCGTATCTGATTCATTTCAGGGAATGTAAAGACGGTTGAAGGACCGACATCCATAGAGGATAACGCGATGCCCTAGACATGGTCAATCTCTGACAGTTCACTGACACCGCGGCTTTTCGTTTATGGGACTTTAAAAACCTTTTAATCTCTTTAACTTTGTTGCTCCAAGCCAGCCGTACACCTTCGTTTCATTACAGTTACAAAAGTTACTGTTGTTATGACTGTTTCTGAGGCCTGTGGAAAAAAAGCATTGTTCTCTCCATTCAGGCATCAGTCTTGGGTTCAATCCCCCCGTTGAGAAGGCCAGGTTTGTGGAGATCTCTCCGGAATCAATATGTCTGCAGACTCCATGTCCAGCCTCCTCCAGGCCCTCGGATGAGACTTTAAACTGAAGTCCCATGCGGGGACACACACACACACACACACACAGTCACACACACACGCGCGCGCGCGCACACACCACACACACACACACACACACACACACACACACACACACACACACACACACCAAAACGTAAAAACCTAACTGGTGGGACTTAAACAGTGGGTCACATTCACCTAAGTTTCACCGATCGTAAATCTCGAAGTTCAAGCAAAGGACAGAAGAAGAAGAAGAAAAAGAAGAAGAAGAAGAAGAAGAAGAAGAAGAAGAAGAAGAAGAAGATGATGATGATGATGATGATGATGATGAAGATGTAGAAGGAGGAGGAGGAGGGGAGGAGGAGGAGGAGGAGGAGGAGGTGGTGGTGGGGGTGTGAGAAGAAGAAGAAGAAGAAGAAAGAAGAAGAAGAAGAAACAAAAAAACAACAACAACACAACTACAACAACAACAACAACAACAACAACAACGAGAAGAACAAGAAGAAAAAGACCATGAACATTAACAAGAAGATTAAGACTGAATTCTCACAGTCATGAAGATTCCCTCTGTAAACAGCGTTGTCTTTGTTCAGACAAAAACAGAGTTCTCTGCGCGTTGACAACAATGGACCAGTGAAACAAAACTGTTGCGGAGTTGTTCTTTTTATGTGGACAAGTATGGGGCCATCCACCTGTAAGCGTATTGTTTCAGCAGGGCCAGTTCCCGTTGGATTAAATCTTGCTGGCACAACAGAAGGAAGAATATTTCTTTCTTCAAATCCGCTGATGTGTGAACAGCGAGAACAACTGATCTACGAGAGAGAACGAGGTAAAAAGAAAACTGTGGGAGGGAGGAGAGAGAGAGAGAGAGAGAGAGAGAGAGAGAGAGAGAGAGAGAGAGAGAGAGAGAGAGAGAAGACAGACAGACAGACAGACAGAAGACAGACAAAGACACAGAGACAGAGTAGTGGTGGTGGTGTTACAGTGGCGTTGGAGGTGGGCAGATAACAGAGGTGGGGGTGGAGAGGGCCGGTGATGGAAGGATGACATGAAGTGTAATACATCAGGATGGCCTTTTTGAACTTTTTCCTCTCCGGAAAACACTCATAAAGGGGAGGACACAGCACGCTGCAGCAGGGGGTAGGTGGTAGAAGAGGGACAGAGAGAACTGAACCGTCCTTCATCCCCATCCCTTTATCCACCACTGAGATGGTTCACAGACGTCCTAAAGGCGCATCCGAGACAGGCAGGTCACGGTAAGTCGAACGCCATCAAAGAGTGGGGCCCATCGAGTGAACCGTTTAGGAATGCTGCCTTCATCGATCAGGAACTCCTGCCATAATCAAGAGTGCCTTCTGTCTCGCCCACTGTCTGAAGCCAATGTGAACAGGAACGAGACGAAAAAGCAATGTACAGTGACTTAACGAGTCCTGTTGGATACCTTGTTTCCAGAGATAGGGGTGTCTGCATGCCACACACACACACACACACACACACACACACACACACACACACACACACACACACAACATACACGCACGCGCGCACACACACACACATACACGCACGCGCTCGCGCCCGCACAGCGCACACACACACACACACACACACACACACACACACACACACACACACACACGCATGTGCGCACGCACATACATACAAGCAAACACGCCCACAAGCACGCACACATGAATGTTTTTAAGATTTTGATTTGTATTAACATACATATCCTTACAGAGCATGCATGCTGAGAGATTCATTTCGCCAAGGATATTTCGGTGTATAATGTGATGCTTGTCAGTCAGTCAGTCAGTCAGTCAGTCAGTCATTCCCCTGACCGCTGGGGTCGTTGGGGGGACGTGATGAGGCAGCCGCCGTTTCTCTCCAGGCTCTTCTGTTTGTAGCTGTCGTGAGGAGATCTGGCATGGTCATTTTGGTCCAGTCTTTTATATTATCCGACCAACTCTTTCTCTGCCGTCCTCGTCTGCGCCCTCCTTCAACGGTACCTTGAAGGATGGTTTTGGAGAGGGTGTTGTGACGAATGACGTGGCCAAACCATGCCATCTTCCGTCGTTTGACGGTTGCCAGAAGTGGTTCGTGGGGCCCAACTAGGTTGGTGACCAGGTTCCGCACATAATCATTGGTCTTATGTTCTTTGTAGGAGATGCGGAGTAGTTTCCTCAGGCACCTGGTCTCAAACGCATGGATTCTTCTTTCTGTTTCGGCCATCAGTGTCCATGTCACGCAGCCATATAACAGGATGGAAACCACTAGTGACTTGTAGAGCCTGAATTTTGTGTGGAATTTGATGTTGCTCTTCCACACCCTGTTCAGTCTGGCCATCGCTGCTGATGCAGAGTTGGTCCTGATTCGGATTTCTGCCGTGAAGGTGCCATCTTTCGACAGGGTTGCTCCCAAGTACCTGAAGCTGGTCACTTCTTTCAGGGGCTCACCATTCATGGTTATGTTGGCACTGCTGTTAGTCGTGCTGTTGACCATGACCTTTGACTTCTCTGTGCTGACCTCCATGCCGTAGGCACTTGCTCATGTGACAAGTCTGTTTGTTAGATCCTGGAGCTCGGTGTTGCCGCCCCCCATGAGGTCGATGTCGTCTGCAAAACGAAGGTTGCAGACCGGCCTGCCGCCAGTGCTGATGGAGGTGTGATGTTCTTCGAGGGTCTCTTGCATGATTCTCTCCAGAAAGATGTTAAAAAGTACTGGAGATAGTAGGCACCCTTGTCTGACTCCAACTGTGGTCGGGAAGAACTGGCCCTGCTGGCTGTTGAGGAGTACTGTGCTGCTGGAGTGTTCGTAGAGGGCCTGGATGACTTGGACGAGCCTCTCATCAATGTTGAAGTCTCTGAGAACCTGCCATAGGCCGTTGTGCCACACCCGGTCAAATGCCTTCTTAAAGTCGATGAAGTTGTGTAAGAGGTCCTTTTGGTGTTGTAGATGCTTTTCAATCAGGACTCGGCAGCTGAAAATTTGTTCCACAGTGCTCCGCCCTCTTCTAAATCCTGTTGTTCTTCTGATAGCAGTTCCTCAGCCTTGGATTTCAGTCGGTCGAGGATGATGCGAAGCATGACTTTGCTGGGGTGGCTGATCAGACTTATAGTCCTGTAGTTTTGGCATTGTTTGAGATTGCCCTTCTTGGGTAAAGGAATCACCAATGATTGGGTCCACTCTGTTCGCCACTTCTTTTCTGTCCAGATCTTCTGACATAGCATTGTTAGAGCCTCTGTGGTCGCCATGGATATTTCGGTGTATAATGTGATGCTTGTACCTAAACCAAAAGACAAACCCTGCGTCGATATGATGAAACAACATGTGTACTACCGGAAGTATAACTTCGAGGGCTGCC
>CM065714.1:28854241-28889241 GCA_033310375.1 Conus canariensis | reverse complement strand
TCAACACTCGTTTGTAAGTTTGTCAGATCGTCCTCTCTCCCATGTCTTCTGGTTGCTAAACTGAATGCATGACACCCACAGCCTATACTGGAACGACACTAAGCCATGCCATCTTAGCAACATTCACATTGTGATCTGCGTGCAGACAGTATCATGTGCATTTCTGATCCTCAATTACGAGTAAAAAAAGATGGAAACATTTTCTAAATGTTACTGAAAGACAGGAGCACACAGTTCTAGTAAGATTTAACGTGCACAAACACCAAAGGAAATACGACACACGTATATATAACCACCCCATGAGAGAGAGGGAGGGGGCGGGGAAGAAGAAACTATATAACACTACATAAGGCCACCAGAACGACAACACGTTCAGAAGGGCAGTGAAAACGGCAGAGTTGTTTACGTTTAGCACCAGCGCGATTCGAACTCGAGAGCTTGTGACTACGAACTTGCAGCTCTACCACTACGCTAACCGGGCACTAGTCTGACGGAGAAACGGATCGGTCATGCTTGGACGACTTGGATACAAAGAAAAGAGGTCGTAAAAACCTCCACGCAAGTTTTAAACATATCAAAGTGTCAGCAGTCATGTTGTCTTCAAAAACAATATCAGGTTTCAAAAGCATATCCTAACCAACACACACACACACACACACACACACACACACACACACACACACACACACGCACGCACACACGCACGCATGCACGCACGCACGCATACACACACACATACACACACACACACACACACACACACACACACACACACACACAGAGTAGTGTGGAACTGACGGAAAACGACAGACAAATGAATGCGCTGATTGGGTTATTATTACAACCACTATCCAAAGACAGTTAATGGTCAGAGCGGTGCCATGGCGAATACTGGGGCAGTCGGAGATCTCCACAGCCCTCAGGACACCTCAGTCATCCTCAGCAAGGCAGAAGTACGGTTACCGGTACAATCCTTTATGTGTTGTCCATCCAGGACTTTTTCGGTCTGTCTCTGGGGTATCCACCCTCTACTGTATCCTTTAAGGATGATTTTAGACAGGGACTCATGACAAAATACATACCTGTACCAGGCAAGTATACGGCATTTGGTCGATGGCACGAAGAAGAGAGAGAGAGAGAGAGAGAGAGAGAGAGAGAGAGAGAGACAGACAGACAGACAGACAGACAGACAGACAGACAGAACAGACGTACAGAGAGTCAGTCAGTCAATTAGACAGACAGAAACAAGAACAGAGACGGAAGAAGAATGATCACCAACAAAGACGACGAAGACAATTACAACAATATGAACAAAAAAATGGTATTCGTTTTCTTAAAAAAAGTTCGCGACAGAGGTTTCAAAACTTTGAAGATGTGACCACACACACACACACACACACACACACACACACACACACACACACACACACACACACACAGAGAGAGAGCGAGAGAGAGAGAGAGAGAGAGAGAGACAGACAGACAGACAGACAGACAGGGGTGGGACAAAGAACGAAACGAAAAGAAAAAGAAGGTATTAAACAGAATGCAGGTAGAAGAAAAGGATGCAGGGGGGATACTACACTGCGGCGACTAACATACGCCCCTTCCACCTTCTCCCAACCTCTCTTCACCGACCCCTTTCTTCTCTCTCCCCCCCCCCCCCCCCCCCTCCGTTCCCCTTCCCAGATTCCCGACCTTCAGGACGAAAAAAGAAAACCCCCGTTACAAGAGAGAGAGAGAGAGAGAGAGAGAGAGAGAGAGAGAGAGAGAGAGAGAGAGAGACCACAAACTCGGAACGCACGCGGGCAACCACTGTTTCTTTGCGAGTGAATGAAACAGTGTCTCGCACATACATAGGGGCTGGTTTGATGTGGGGCTGATTTCCATCTTGTCTGAAGGGGAAAATGTCCAGTGGGCTGTTTGCAGAGCATGCGGAAGATGGAGACAAGAGGACAGTGGACACGGGACACCAAAGCAGCCAGTTTCCTTTGAAACAGGACCCCCCTCTCCCCTCTCTCCTGGGAGCAAGCCTCCGCAGGGCCCCCTCTTTCTCTCTCCCGGCCGCTGCCGCGGGTCACGTCAGAACAACAGTCAGGACGGAGGTCACCGTGCCAGTTGCCACCTGGCCTTCTTCCACGACGTCGCTGAAGAACAGCGCTGCAGACCTTAGCTTTTTTTTTCAGGCTACATTGTGACAATTCTCTCTCTCTCTCTCTCTCTCTCTCTCTCTCTCTCTCTCTCTCTCTCTCTCTGTGCTATATATATTGTTTAACCAATTTCTCGTGTTGTGGAAGAAATTGCCACCGGGATTTTTTTGTGCACCATTGCTGAAGACTTTACTTTTCCCTACCATTTATTTGTATTGGACTGGACCGAATTGGGCTGGATTAGATTGGATTGGTTTGACAAGTTCTTCTGCTTGAAACTGAACTGGACTGGACTAGACCCATTGCAGGTTTTTTTTTTCTGTTCTGCCTGAAATTTCGGGCTGCTCTTCGTAGAAACAGTGCATCGCCACTGTAAATCGTCACTTTTTTTCCTACTTGTGTGCTTTTTCGTACCATCTATTAGCCAGCAAGTAATCACCAATCAAGCAACAATGTGTAGTATGTGAGTAAACGAATAAAGCAAATAATATAATCTGGACAGGGCAAAAGTCCCCCCTCCCCACCAACACCCCCGCCCTCAAGACCGCTGCATGCGACAGAATGCAAGAGACCGAACACGATCAGGCCCGTACAATAGGAGTCAGTTGCTGCTTCGTTCCTAATGACACAACGAGCCTTGAAATGCAGATTAAGTAAACAACAACCTTATCTTAAACAACAAATCAATATGGACCATGGACCATCACGTAGTTAATGGGTTATCTCTGTCGAAGCCTGGCCTCGATCGGATATC
Source organism: Conus canariensis (assembly GCA_033310375.1). NCBI lineage: Eukaryota > Metazoa > Mollusca > Gastropoda > Neogastropoda > Conidae > Conus > Conus canariensis. The sequence continues at coordinate 28,886,337 of CM065714.1, read as the reverse complement.
ATCTCCCCTCTTCCCCCTGTGCTTTCCACTCCCCACCACCCGATGTTGACTGGTTCTCCACAACACGATAAAGCAAGTTCTTGAAAAGTACTGCCAGTCGGGAGAAAGTTTACAAAATTCGGCGAATCTCTCTCACCCACACACACCACACACACACATCATATATATATAATTATATATATATTCAATTATAAAGAAAACTTGCTCTTATGTCTTAGACTGAAGAAATAGGGGAAGATAAGCATTCATATCTGCAGTGGTGATCATTCTGCCTAAACTAACAGTATGTGCTTGAGTGGGTAAATGGGAAAAAAAAAAAAAAATGCTTCTCAAAATGAGCCTTCAGCAAGCTTATAGTCTCCAAGGGGGAGACAATCTCCAATGGGGAGAAAACTCACTAGCATATAACTCCTGGTCAGATACCGATATTTCGAAACCTGATTGTTTCTTCTCAGTGACCGCGGAAAGTGGTAATTTGACTTCTCTGCCTTTTCGGTTTTAAGAAGAATGCTATCCCAGAAAAAGGCTGGTGTGCAATACCGTAGTATGTTTGTTGAGTTTTCAAAAAACCAACCAAAGGTGCCACCTAAGAAGCAAAAGAAAATCATGAAAGAGCAAAACAAGCTACATTTTCTTGTGAAAAGTAGAAAATATAAAAAGATAACCTCTTAGACACAACTGCTGAGAGCCAGTTCTTGGAATGAATCCGCAAGGGACTAAATTACAATAAGAGTGGTGCTCGGTACTTATCCTTGGAATTTATTAGTTTATTTTATATATATATATTATTATGTGTGTGTGTGTGTGTGTGTGTGTGTGTGTGTGTGTGTGTGTGTGTGTGTGTATGTATCTATATATATATATGATAACAAAACCTTGGTCAAAATGCCCTAAATTTCCAGACAGTGAGTGAATGTACAAGCATCAACATCCATCCTGGTGGAAATTCATAACGTTTAAAGACGGACTTGCGTTTAAGTGTAAGGGGGATATGAAAAGAAACTCTTCTCCAACGAGTGCCCTCGTGAGTTTTATTATTTTTCCTTCAAACGGGAGGACAGCAAGACCAGCAACCGTCAGCTGTTTTGCCCTGCAAAGAGGTCATCAGACTTGCTGCTGGATCCTAGTTACTTGCTGAGTGACAAACACTTCCATGTAAGCAGAAACAAAAAGTTAAAAAAAATTGAACACAGCTTCTTGTATACACGAAAAGTGTCTCCAAAACCACAAACAAAAGCAGCCAGTGAAAGGAAAAAAACAAAAACAAAAAAAAATCTAAAAAAAGGCGGTAGACTCAAATTCGTCAAAAATTGAAAAGACAGAAATGTGAAAGATACAGCCTGTGGGAGCCAATAATTAGGAATTTTAAAAAATCCACAAGGCTTGAATATTACTCAAGAAAAATCCCAAGTTTAAAACACTGGACGCTACTGCGCAAGCTTGAAGGCCTCACAGATTAATGCAGGACATGCAAAAAAAAAAAAAGAAAAGAAAAGAAAATAATAAAACCTTGGCCAAAAATGCATTTGATTTCCAGATAGGAAGTGGTGCAAACAACAGAGATCACCCTGGTTAACATTTATAACTTCAAAACATATTTGCATTGAGGGAAAGGGGGCATAAAAAGAAAACCCTCTCCAGTGAGTGTTCTCGTGAGTTTTATTATTTTTCCTTCAAACGCGGGGCCAGCAGGACCAGCAAGTGTCACCTGTTTCGCCCTGTGAAGACTCGTCAGGCTTGCTCTGGATTCTATTCACCTGCTGGGTGAGTAACACTTTCTTTCCATATAAGCAGAAAGGAAACGAGAAAATACATGAAGATGTCTCCAACAACACTAACAAGAACACCCAGTGAAGGGGAAATACGCACTTTAAATTAGGTGGTAGAGTCAAATTTGTCTAAAATTCAAAAGGTGGAAATCTAAAAGACACAGCCTATGGTGGCAAGTAAATACAGATAAAAATCCACAAGCAATTACAATCATTTGTTTAAGAAGATCCCAAGTTTGAGACACCGGACACCACTTGAAGAGCTCACAGCAAAGGGCTAGCAAAGAGATATGGGATTAAAAAACAACAACAAAAAAACAAAGACGAAATTTGAACAACACAATATCCAACTCAGCTGCTTTCCCTTTAAACTCCTCTCCATCTGTCAAACCAAAGTGATGAAAATTTTTGTCTTTAAAGGGCAGGGGTCAGACAGGAAATGTTTTCTCTTAATTCCACTTGCATCATAGATTGTAACGACCACCTACCCCCTCTCCTCCCACCGACTGGTCCTTTGAACTGTACGCTCGTCATACCACTACCTCTCCCACCGCCGTGACACACATACTTCTGGCACCGCGCCAGCAACGCCCGGAGCAGCACGGCGGACGCCGGTGGACCCCTTCCTTCCCCTTCTTCCTTTGATAGAAAGGAGCCCAAAGATATGTGGAGACAGACAGTCACATTTCCAGCCCTTCCCCCACCTCCCTGTTCCACAAGGACTTGAGCTAGCGTCACGCCAGGAACCTGGCCCCTCTGGCCTTGCCTGTGAAGTGGCCTGCCCACGTCTTCCTTTCATCTTAGCCTGCGTCAGGGGGACGGGCGAATTTCAGGGAGGAAAAGAGGGAAGCTGACAGGGAGTGGGGGTGGGGGAAGTTGGGAGGAGGCGGAGGGTGAGGTCTCTCTCTCTCTCTCTCTCTCTCTCTCTCTCTCTCTCTCTCTCTCTCTCTCCTCCTTGCGGCTGCAGATCAAACAAATGCGGAATGAGCAGGCCCCGACCAGTGAGCAAACGACAAGGGCATTGGAAACACGACTGTCTTCCTTCCCCGCGTGGCTGGAGAAAGAAGAGAGAGGAGAGAGAAGAGAGAGAGAGAGAGAGAGAGAGAGAGAGAGAGAGATTCTTTTGAATTCAGTAGTAAACTGTCAAAAGAATCTGAGAGGGGGAGAGGAAGAGAGAGATAGGGGTGAGAGAGGAAAGGGGGCGGGGTGACATTCTTTGGAATCCTGTAGTAAACTGTCAAAAGAATCACAGAGAGAGAGAAAGAGAGAAGAGGAAGAAAGAGAGGGGGTAGAGATGAGGGGTGAGGCAGATAGATATGGATGGAAACAGATAGACAGACAGATAGACATACACAGAAACAGAAAGAGAGAAGAGGGGGGAAGAAACAAAGGGAGGGAGAGAGAGAGACACAGAGAGAGAGAGACAGAGACAGACAGAGACAGAGATAGAGAGACAGACAGACAAACAGACAGACAGACGGACCAACGGACAGACTGATTATTTGGAATTCTGTAGTAAACTGTCAAAAGAACATGGCAGAGGTCGAGAGAGAGAGAGAGAGAGAGAGAGAGAGAGAGAGAGAGAGAGAGAGAGAGAGAGGAGAGAGAGAAAGAGAGAGAGAGAGAAGAGGATGGGAGGGACCGAAGGCGAAGGGGGAGGGGGGGGGGTGGAGCTTTAAGATCTAAAAAGCAAACTTTCCTTAACCTCGATCATTTACAAACCGCAGTGCTTCAACTAACAGGTTTACATCATAATTAACAATCAGCTTCCTGAGGACCCTCTGTTTTCGGGGAGTGATAGTCACTCCTGATTCCATCATACTTAGCACAAACGACAGAGGGAAGGATGGTGTGAAGGAGAGTGGGGTGATAGAAATGGAAAGAATAAAGGCAGTGAGGAGACTGAGTGAACGATATCGAACGATATTGACTGGATGGATGACACGGGAAACGACTGAATGAGGCGCCAGCTGGCAGCTCTTCAGTCGGCACTACCCAGGTTGGCAAGCCCGTTATGTAAACGAGTGTGGTTTGTAAAGCGCTTTGAGTTTGGTCCCTAGATGAGGATAGGCGCTATACAAGTATTCATGATAATAATAATGATAATAGAAAGGAGGGGGGGGGGGGGGGGGGGGGGGGGGGGGGGGAGAGCAATATGCTATGAGGAGGAAAGGGAAGCAGAACAGAGAATGGCCGAGATGGACGAGAAGAGGGCAACGACCAAAAGACCTTCAACTGTGCCATAATGACATGTATCAAAACAATGTGCGAGAGGAAGAGAGAGAGAGAGAGAGAGAGAGACAGACAGACAGACAGACAGACAGACAGACAGACAGGTAGACAGGCCGACAGACAAACAAACAGGCAGGCAAACAGGCAGACAGACAGACAAGACAGACGGACGGACGGACGGACACACGGACCCAGACACAGAGATTCTTTCCTCTTGCATAGCCTTCCTATGAACAAAACTGATACAAATGATTACCACACCTGGTTTCATTCTTGACATTGAAGGGGTGTGTTGGGTAAAAGGAGAAGGGGAGGGTAAGGCAGAGGCGAAATACCTACCTTTGAGTTAAAACAATCTAAGAGAAAGCGCGCATGCAGGAGAGAGAGAGAGAGAGAGAGAGAGAGAGAGAGAGAGAGAGAGAGAGAGAGAGAGGAGGGAGGGAGGGAGGGAGGGAGGTAAGGTAATGTTGCTTATAGCCCAGCCGACCACAAAGGGCCATATCAGGGCTGTCACCACGTTAAAATGAACTCACAAGTCATTCATTTACACAATTCTTTAAAATACATCATCTAAAAACCCATCCGAAATTTTGTTAAAAATCTTTCCACTGTAAAATCTCAGATCCGATGGAAAATGTTAATCTCTTTCAAGAACTCAAAGATCGCGTCAGGCGGAACATCTCTGAACAAGAAATTGAAAATGAAATGAGGCAGGGAACAGTAAACAATAAACAAGTAGGGTAACTTTTGCTCCCATAAGAAAACCTAACACAGAGTAACTTTTATTCAAGACTGGCACAGCCTTTTAAACTTGAATAAAGTCAGACAAATACAAAGACGAACAATCTAATAGTGGGGGAAAAAACAAGCGCAGGCCAACAACTCCTCCGTCATCACAGTAATGACTTGGCAAAGATTTGGACTTAAGAGGGGGGAGGAGGGGGGGGGTTGAAGATGAAGAAAATGGGAACATGAAATTAAGAAAACTATATTATAGATATGAAAACTCTTCACTAACTGCATGAGGGAACCATCGTTATCCCCTTTGAAGACAGATCTATTTGTATTGCCTGCTCCTAGGCAAATAGATCTGCCTTCAAAGGGGATAACGATGGTTCCCTCATGCAGCTAGTGAAGAGTTTTCATATCTATAATGTAATTTTCTTAATTTCATGTTCCCATTTTCTTCATCTTCACCCCCCCCCCCCCCCCCCCCCCTTAAGTCCAAATCTTTGCCAAGTCATTACTATGATGACGGAGGAGTTGTTGGTCTGCGCTTGTTTTTTTCCCCACTATTAGATTGTTCGTCTTTGTATTTGTCTGACTTTATTCAAGTTTAAAAGGCTGTGCCAGTCTTGAATAGAAGTTACTCTGTGTTAGGTTTTCTTATGGGAGCAAAAGTTACCTTACTTGTTTATTATCTCTGAACAAGGTTTTCATGGAATCTGCTGTAAAATGTTTGTGTCTCACATCATGCAAGTCCCAACACTCTCAACGAATATGTTTTATTGTGAGTGGCACATGACATGGAATGCACCACGGAGCTTATTCACTCTTTAAAAGGTATGAATGAGTAAAATACGAATGGCCGGTGTGCAGCCGGCATAGAACCGTTTCTTCTTTGCGACCACCAGACGTAGATGAGAGGAACTCCTTTAGGTTTGGACGGATCTGAAAGAGTTTGTTATCCATCTGTGTATTCCAATCCTCCTGTCAGAAGTCTCTGACATAATTATTAACTTTTGGATTCAGATCTGAGCAGGGGATGTATATGTTAGACAATTTCCCTGTTGTGGCATTCTTGGCCAGGGGATCAGCCGTTTCATTCCCTCCGATGCCAACATGACCGGAAACCCAAGCCAGAACGATGTTGTGGCCCTCCACTTTCAACCTGGTAAAAAAGTTTTTTTTTAAGTGGAGAAGTTGGGGATGATGGAGGTTGCGGCCAGCTATAACCTCCAAAGCTGACAGCGAATCCGACAAAACCAGAAAGTCCTTCTTCGTAGATTGTAAGATTATCTTCAGTGCCAGAACCAGAGCTGTAAGTTCAGCAGAATAAACAGAAGCATCTGAAGGAATATGTTCTAAAAATATTTGAGGAGCACCAGAGAGAGAGAGAGAGAGAGAGAGAGAGAGAGAGAGAGAGAGAGAGAGAGAGAGAGAGAAGAGACAGAGACAGAGACAGAGACAGATAGACAGATAAAGACAGAGACAGAGAGACACAGAAAGAGACCGAGGAGTTTGGGTGGCGGAATACCTACCTTTGATCAGAACAATCTGAGAAAAAGCGCGAATGTGAGAGAGATAGAGAGAGAGAGGGAGGGAGGGAGGGACAGAGGGAAGGAGGAAGGGAGGGAGGGAGGGAGAGAGAGAGAGAGAGAGAGAGAGAGACAGACAGACAGACAGACAGACAGACAGACAGACAGACAGACAGACAGACAGACAGAGACTGAGACAGAGACAGAGACACAGAGAGAGACCGAGGAGTTTGGGTGGCGGAATACCCACCTTTGCGTTAAACAATCTGAAGAAAAGCGCGCGAGCGAGCGAGCGAGCGAGAGAGAGAGTGAGAGAGAGAGAGAGAGAGAGGGAGGGAGGGAGAGAGGGAAGGAGGATGGGAGGAGAGAGATAGAGAGACAGACAGCTAGACAGACAGAGACAGAGGCAGAGAGACACAGAGAGACACCGAGGAGTTTCGGTGGCGGAATACCTACCTTTGAGTTAAACAATCTGAAGAAAAGAGCGCGAGCGAGAAAGAGAGAGAGAGGGGAGGGGTGGGGAGGGAGGGAGGGAGAGAGGAGAGAGAAGGAGGGAGAGGAAAGGAGTGAGGAGGAGAGGAGGGAGAAAGAGAGAGAGAGAGAGAGAGAGAGAGAGAGAGACAGGGAGGGAGGGAGAGGGAGAGGAGAGAGAGGGAGGGAGGGGAAGGGAGTGAGGAGGAGAGAAGAGAGAGAGAGAGAGAGAGAGAGAGAGAGAGAGAGAGGAGAGAGAGAGAGAGAGAGAGAGAGTGAGAAGAACACGCATCCGCACGCGTTCTCACACACACTTTCTCTCTCTCACACATACAGAGAGAGAGAGAGAAGAGAGAGAGAGAGGAGAGAGAGAGAGAGAGAGAGAGAGAGAGAGAGAGAGGGAGTGTGAGGGAGGGACAGACAGACAGACCGAGAGATAGACATTTTCTCACCAGATGTCTTCAACTGAACAACACTGTCACGAATGGTTGCTACACCTGCTTTCATAAGGCAATACAAAGTCGAGTCGAAGTGTGTTACAAAATTAGGGGGGAGAGGGGGGGGGGGGGGCAGAGAGGGTAGGAGAAATGGTGAAGGAAAGGGAGAACAAGAAAATAAACTTTCAGGATCCCTAGCCAGGGGAAGCGGTGGAGAGAAGAAAGGCCGGACGTGAGAGTGGGGGCAAAAGAGGTGAGGGGGTGGGGGGCAAAGACAAAAATGCCTATGATGGTGACATGATATGTGTCAGAAATCGGAGAGAGTGAGGACGGGAGGGACGGTGGCAAGAGAGAGATGGGGATGAGGGGGGGGGGGGAGGAGAGAGGGAGGGAGATGGACATGGATACAGACACAGATTCGGACGAGCTATTCAAGAAGGCCATTACCCCCTTTGAAGCGGTTTATTAACAAAGATTACAGGCACGGCAAATTTTCACTATGGGAGAGGAGGGGGGGGGGGGGGAGGCGGAGGAGGGAGAGACAATAGAAAATGAACAACAGAGTTATGAGCAATATACGGATCGAATTTTGAATGCTTGATACAAATAAACAGGGAACTGGTTGATGACATTTTCATGGTGAGATGACATAAACAATATAACTCTAAACAACGAAGGCTGCTTCTGATATATGCAGAGATTTTTAAGATCATTCAAATCAGGACAAGAAAATACGAAATGAACTTTTACTTCCCGTGCACCCTCACTTAATGAATGAACAAGTATGATCAAGTTCAGCATGCTGTTTCTAAATAAAACTATGAACAGATATAACGGAGACCCCAAATCAAGATCATGTCATGGTATGTTTTAAGTGTCCATCCTTTTTCATTAGGTACATATGTTGGAACAGGGTGAAGCAAATCAAATCAAGTCTGTAACAAGTCAAATCTGGTACAATCAAATCAAGTCTGTACGAGTCAAATCTGGTACAATCCTGAAAATGACTATTCCACGGTCGCCACCGGCCGTCCATCAATCTTGTGCGAAGAATGCGTAAAAAAGGGTTATATCTCCTACACTCTGACTGAACCATACATGTCCCAACCCACGTTCATGCAATCTCACTTTCATCTTTGTTAAGCAGTCTGCATCGCTGCTTTCGTCAAAATAATACAACATAAGCTTTCTAGGGATGTCATGCCTTTTGCGTTCATGCAAGTTTCAGCCAGTAATGAATGCATTTTATTCATTGAATTTAAACAGTTCGGAATCCTATTTATCTCACCATATATTAGATCCTTTGGAGTTTGTACTGTCACACCAATGAATTTCTTCAGGGCAAAAAAATCGACCGTTTCAAAGTTTAAGATCGCATCATCAAACCCTCACACTTCAGCACCATATTGTACAATGCCGCTGCGAATTTAACAATTAAAAAAAACACGACGACGACAATAACAACAAAACAACAACTTGGCAAGAGATTGATTTTCCTGTCTAGATAAATGTTGCTTAATAAATGCTGCAACACGCTTTGCCCTGCTTGCAAGATCTTTACATGCAAGAAGAAAGCTCAATCGTGTTGAGAAATAAATGGATAGATATTCAGATATTTATATGTATTATCAACGGGCATGCTTACTCAGCTATATATCCAGTGCTTTTTAACTCCTGAGAGAGGAGAGAGAGAGAGAGAGAAGAGAGAGAGAGAGAGAGAAGAGAGAGAGAGAGAGAGAGAGAGCAGAGACAGAGAGAGAGGGAGACAGACAAAAGACAGACAGACAGACAGACAGACAGACAGACAGACAACACACACACACACACACACACACACACACACACACACACACACACACACACACATTTACTAACACTGATTATTTTCAACCAAGACGGCTTCATACGGACTAAACTGTCGCAAACGATTGCCCCACCTAGTTTCATGCTGGACAGTACAAAGAAAGGCCAAAAACGTTCACACGACAAAGCAGCCGAAGTCGAGCGGGACGTTGAAGAGGTATGTTGGTATAACGGCAGGGCAAGGAGGGCGGGGGGGGGGGGGGGGGGGGGGGGGGGGCATGGCGGAGACGGAGAGAGAAGAGAAAGCAGCAATAAACCTCCAAGGGGTGCCCCACAAAGACCCAGGGAACTACAAAGGTGACGTGGTGACACGTGTTTGACTTAAAACGGATTCCTGGGTCCACATGTCGTTCTAGTCCGTGGGGCGTCTCTTGGTCCAAATTGCCCTCGGGTAGTCTACGCCTCCGTCGTTGCCCTACCTTTGAATTCCTGATCTGGATGTCACACCGTCCTCCCCATTTACCCATGGCTTTCTCCGACGCTCAGTTTTCGAGGTTGATCCGGCCTCGATAATTATCGATGACTGCTGTTCGTCAAAAATAATGAACATGTGTACAGCACATTAGTCAGAAATCTGCTCTGTGCGCTCTACAAAACAGACCGATTTCGAAACTTCTCTGAGTTTCCTCAGCCCCCATCCTTCTCAGCAACTTCATCCAAACACGCTGTGTTCTTCTTTATCTCTTGCCCTCCTCCTTTCATTCTCACACACAAACGCACACGCGCGCGGACATACACCCACACAGACACATGCACTCTCTCTCTCTCTCTCTCTCCTCTCTCACACACACACACACACACACACACACACACACACACACACACACACACACACACACACACACCTGCGCTCGCTCTACCTGCATACTGAACGGACTTACGTCAGTGGAAGCGTATGGTCGTAAGGGACAACAGGAAAGTCCAGACTTGTCGAAACAGTTAGGTTCGTACGCCAGATTGAAGAAACTGAGGCGACCGAAGTGACTTTGCTGCACCAAGAATCTTCCTCTCTTCCTCCCCTGTCTTGTCCCTCTCCTGCCCCCGCCCCCCTCTCCCTCCTCAACCCCTTGAAGGACGACGATGGCCGTCTTCGTTTCATGGAAAGCAAGACCGGACCGGCTTACGAAAGATGGGCAAAACACAAAGTTGTAAAAATAACAAAACAGACATGACATGAACTGAACTGATTCCATAATATACCTTAGAGCAGCAACTCAGTGACCGCCATGAACATACTTATTGCTCTCTCTCTCTCTCTCTCTCTCTCTCTCTCTCTCTCTCTCTCTCTCTCTCTCTCTCTCTCTCCCCCCTCTCTCTCTCTTCATATTTACAAGTACAACATTTATTCCAGAAAAAGCCTCAGACATATCAGATGAATCTGACAAAACACAGAGTTTGAATTCCAACTATTTGTGTGCATTCTAACCGCTATACGCATCTGAATGATCGTAAATGTATCAGTCCAATATGTTTTGGAGATGAGGAAAATTTCATTATTATGATCATCTATGTCTTTAAAACCAAGAAGCTAGACAGCAATGAGTTCCACCAAAGCACTTAAAACAACTGAGTTCCCCCCCCCCCCCCCCCCACACCTCTTTTTATGTTTGTTCATTTTGGATTCTTGGAAGAAACCACAGAGAAGAATAGTGATTTGAAAGATCTAAAGCACTGGCCAATCAAATAGATACACATCCACACACATCCCGATTCATTCTAACTTGCCACCATCTAGTGGACTGAACAGACCAAATCTTTCAGGGGGGTGGTCAATATTTGTGCGTACAAACAAGCTTAAAATCTAACATCCTGTTTATCCTGATATCTTGGTACCTTGAAATATGACAAACAAGGCAAACCATTAAAAAAAAAAGAAAAAAAAAACTAAAAAGAAAACCTAGAAGGGCATTCAGGAGAGCGCAGACTTCTGTCACGGTCGAACAGTTCCTGGATTCGCCCTTTGATCCAAATCCACGCCAGTAATGGCTCGTTCTTGGGCCATATTCCATCCTTACACCAAATTTCGCTAAAATCGGTTCTGTAATTTTTACGTCATTTTACAAGATACAAGAATGGGCACTGGAACAAAACAGAAATACACTCTGGATGCAAAAAGCATCTGCTTGGTTTCGTTTCTTTACAATATAAGCGGTGTTTTTTTCAGAAAAAAGTCGGGGGGGGGGGGGGGGCAGGGGGGGCAGGGGGGTAGGGGGTTGGGCAAAAAAGATTGTGGTGAAGACAAAAATGCAGACAGGAAATTGACTGTTGCTGTTGACTTCAAAAAGTGGAGAATATTGCAGGAATGGCAAATATACCTTGTTTTTTTGTTTCAGCTACTTTAAAACTGAAACTGGAATTTGAACAATAAGACACCATGTTGTCAGGCGTGTGTTTATTTGCTTCAATGTCATACATTATATGTAAACTGAAACTGGTGAGGATCTTAACCCCTGCTTGTCAGCCTGCTGTCCCCTGTCTTCCCTTAAATTCTTTCTGGCCTGAGACCTACGCTGAGACTTCTTTCTCTGCCCTATCCTCATACTTCTTTCTCTGTCCCTATCCCTCCAATATTTCTTTCTCTGTCCCTTCTCCAATACTTCTTTCTCTGTCCCTATCTCTCCAATACTTCTTTCTCTGTCCGTATCCCTCCAATGCTTTTATCTGTCCCTATCCCTCCAATACTTCTTTTCTGTCCCTTCTTCCAATGCTTTTCTCTGTCCCTATCCCTCCAAGTACTTCTTTCTCTGTCCCTATCCTCCAATACTTCTTTCTCTGTCCCTATCCATCCAATGACTTTTCTCTGTCCCTATCCCTCCATATCTTTCTCTGTCCCTATCCCTCCAATACTTCTTTATCTGTCCCTATCCCTCCAATGCTTCTTTCTCTGTCCCTATCCCTCCAACTTCTTTCTCTGTCCCTATCCCTCCAGTTACTTCTTTCTCTGTCCCTATCCTTCCAGTGCTTTTTCTCTGTCCCTATCCCTCCAGTACTTCTTTACTCTGTCCCTATCCTTCCAGATCTTTCTCTGTCCCTATCCCTCCAAAGTACTTCTTTCTCTGTCCCTATCCCTCCAGTACTTCTTTATCTGTCCCTATCCCTCCAGTACTTCTTTCTCTGTCCCTATCCCTCCAGTACTTCTTTCTCTGTCCCTATCCTTCCAAGTACTTTTCTCTGTCCCTATCCCTCCAGTACTTCTTTCTCTGTCCCTATCCCTCCAGTACTTCTTTCTCTGTCCCTATCCCTCCAGTACTTCTTTCTCTGTCCCTATCCTCCAATACTTTTTCTCTGTCCCTATCCCTCCAGTACTTCTTTCTCTGTCCCTATCCTCCAATACTTCTTTCTCTGTCCCTATCTCTCCAATGCTTTTTCTCTGTCCCTATCTCTCCAATACTTCTTTCTCTGTCCCTATCTCTCCAATACTTCTTTCTCTGTCCCTATCTCTCCAATACTTCTTTCTCTGTCCCTCTCTCCAATACTTCTTTCTCTGTCCCTATCCTCCAGTACTTCTTTATCTGTCCCTATCCCTCCAGTACTTCTTTCTCTGTCCCTCTCTCCAATACTTCTTTCTCTGTCCCTATCTCTCCAATACTTCTTTCTCTGTCCCTATCTCTCCAATACTTCTTTATCTGTCCCTATCCCTCCAATACTTCTTTCTCTGTCCCTATCTCTCCAATACTTCTTTCTCTGTATCTATCTCGCGACCCCTCCCCCCTACCCCTCTCTCTCTCTCTCTCTCTCTCTCTCTCTCTTTCCCCTTTCAGCGCGTGAGCGTACATGCATGTTCGCGAACACATACACACACACGCACACACACACACACACACACACACACACACACACAACACACGCACGCACGCACGCACGCACGCACGCACGCACACACACACACACACACACACACACACACATGAGTGATCAAAATCACTTATTTTTTAAAATTCAGTCAAACGAAAAACGAATGCTAAGGAAACAGAATCAAAATCTACATAAATTGATATACACTAAACGGCGCGGACGCCATATTAACACCGTAACACTCTGTCAACCAGCAGGACGTCGCAGCATAATTTTGTCGACCGCAAAGTTTCCTAGGTGCACGCGCTGGTACGTCACAGGGGTCAAAATTACGACAGCGCCAGTTGGGGTGGCTTTCCCCTGTCTGGCAGGAACGACTCCCAGCGGGATTTCCCGATCATTCCGCGCGACATTCCTCGCTCCTACTGTATTTATTTCTACAGCAATTGCAGCAGCTGTTCCACCCCGTGTGGTGGTAGCAAGGACCTGAACGCACCGTTAACACGTTCACAGCCTCAGGATGTAACAGATGATTCGAATGGACCTTTTTATTATAACTGTTATTGAACAAAATCAGCTTGTGTGCGGCCTTTCCAGTTGTTTATAGCCTACATGGTGTTTCTGATGTGTGTTTAGGGGACCCCGAGGAGCGTGAAAATATGAAATGATAGAGACGTGCGGTAACAAAGGCGAAGATACCAATGCCGTTAGAGATGCTCATCAGTTACAATGCAGGTAAGCCGGAATCGCATAGAAGCCTACAGGTTTCATGCCTGGGAAGTCTTCAAGGAAGGGAAAGACCCATCCCGCCCCTTCCCCCTCACACACACTGTCCATGTCGTCAACCTTTCCCCCTACCTGAATCCCTCATCTCTCCCCCACCCCGCCTTCTTCAGCTCCCACCAACTCCAGCCTTCTTATTTACCGTTAACACACAAACACACACACACACAACACACACACACACACACACACACAGAGAGAGAGAGAGAGAGAGAGAGAGAGAGAGAGAGAGAGAGAGAGACTCAAGATAATTTATTCATATCAGGCCTCAGCCCATCATAAAAAAATGTGAATATTTAACTGGATCAGAGATATATTACAGATTCAAATTAAAACTACCTATAACACAAAATGTGTTCATGTTCGTTTCAGTCAGTGACAGTACCTCTTCATTTAAATCCCTTATACAAAAACAGAGAGAGAGGGGGGAGGGGGAGGGGGGGGACACAAGCAAGAAGGGCGCTCAGGAGAACGAAGACCTCCGCCAATATCGAAAGGACCCTGGATTCTCCGCCTGAGGCAGCTCATGGGTGTAAAATAAGATAATATTTTCGGCTAAGAGAAATAACAACAGGCATGGACTGAAAGAGTTACTTCCTATTAATTTCTTTATACTATTTTCGTGTGTGTGTGTGTGTGTGTGTGTGTGTGTGTGTGTGTGTGTGTGTGTGTGTACTGACGCACACAGTACAACAGTCAGTACAACACTATGTTAATCTGACAGTAAATGGTTTCAGTCAGTCAGTGTGTGTGTGTGTGTGTGTGTGTGTGTGTGTGTGTGTGTGTGTGTGTGTGTGTGTGTGTGTGTTTGCAATATATGGAAAATACCACGTGTCAACGTCAAATATCTCAATGTAAGTTTAATGACCTTGTTGAACCAATTCTGGATCCGCTGTTTGATCCAGATCCGCAACAAATTTCAATGGATTCATCCATGGGCCGCATTTAATCTTTCCACTAAGTTTTATTAACTCAATACTGTCGTTCTTGTGTTATTTTGCACATAGAGTAACGCACCAACGGAGGTGAAAACGTGGCCTGGTTGGCGAACGTAACTTGCATTTTCTCACGACTGGTATATATGTGTGTCAGCGAGGGGAATATTCTATGCATATGACTTGCAGTTCGGATTTCAAAAGCTGTTAATCACACACTGTCCGGCATTAACATGTGCAGCATGCTGCGTGAATCTAAGGGCCAAGGAAAGGTGCATCTCGCACCAATCTTGCAGCATGTTGCGTGAGTTTAATGGTCAAAGTGAAGGTAAGCACCGCGTCAGCCTTACAGTATGTTACGTGTGTCTAGAATCCTAAGAACTGACCACCCTGCGTGAATCGTGCAGCATGTTACGTGTGTCTGCAGGATAAATAACACATGATTCATCATGAATCTTGCAGCATGGTATCTACATCTGGAAACCAAAGAACAAATAATCCCGCTGGGGCATACTGCGCTTGTCTGAAGGCCAAACTAAATGTACGTCCCCCTTCAACCTCGCAGCATATTGCGCGAGCCTGAAGTTCAAACTAAAGTTAGTTCCGATGCAACCTAGCCCCTGCTGAATGTGTACAAAGGACAAACTAAAGATACCTTCACATCAGCTTTGCACCGTGTTGCTTGCGTCTGAAGCCCCTAGAGAAGATAGCACCTGCATCCAACTTGCAAAATGTTGCCTGTATCTGAAGGCCAAACACAAGTACACAATGTATCCACCTTGCTGCATGTTACTTGTGACTATGTGTGTGTGTGTGTGTGTGTGTGTGTGTGTGTGTGTGTGTGTGTGTGTGTGTGTGTGTGTGTGCATGTGCGCGCGCGTGGGCTTGTGTTTAAATTTGACAGCATATCCGATGATATTGTCTTCCTTTGCATAAAGTGGAACGTATTCTGGAAGTGTTGCAGTTCGTTTAATTTTGTCCATTATCCCTTCCCCCACCCTTACGTCCTTCCCTCCCACTCACTCTCTCTATCTCTCTGTCTTAAACACACACACACACACACACACACACACACACACACACACACACACACACACACACACCACAACACACACACACACACCACACACACACACACCACAACACACACACACAACACACACACACACACACACACACACACACACACACACTGAACCCCATGCAGAAAAGTGATTGGGAGTCATATGCGGCTGTTACTGAATATCACCACGGTCGTCACCGTCCTTGTTTACGGCTTCCGGTTTACAACTCTCTGATCACTTTCAATTTCTGTCTTTTTTCAACCATCTGGGATTACCTGTGTTCGGCTGTTTTCATCCATGCGTTCTTGTGACATGGGTCAGGATCAAAAAGGCCACGTCAGTCTTGAAGAAATGTTCATTTGTGTGCTGGTACATTTCTTCAGCTGTTGTTGCTGTGTGCGCGTGCCAGCTGGGATTATATGGGCAGCTTGGAATTTCCCTTTTTTGGGGGGAGGGGAGGGGAGTGGGGGAGGGGGGGGGGGTCCCTGTTTGTTCTGTGTCCCTCTTGTCTGCATTAAAACGAGGTGAATGGATACCCTGACAAGCATTAGTTGAGTCATGTGCCTTTTATCGCTTCACCATGCTCGCAAAAGTTATCTTCCTTGTTTATGACACAAGGATAAGTAAACAAATGTTGGATTTCTTTCTCAGTGCAAAGCATTTTTGGCAGCAAAGTTTTCTGGTATGTACCTCGCTCCCCACCCTTCCCTCCGCCTCCCCTGCACTACCACCACCCACACCTGCTTTCCCCCTCGACTGCTCTCTCCAACCCTCCTCCCTCCAACCTTTGTCTTAAACCGACCACTTGTTGACCGTTGCATGGTCAAACGGCACGAAAGAACAGAGAGCTTCAGAAGGCCGCAGTGAGTGAGGAGTAAAGGAAGAAGGAAGGGGAAGTACGGGGTGGGGGGTGGGGAAGTACGAGGGTGGGTGGGGTGGGGTAGGGTGGGGTGGGGGGTGTCCTCAAACAGGGAGGGTTTGAAGTTCAAAGAGGCAGCCCGCGGTCAACAGGCGAGCGGCCCACTTCAAAGGGCCTGCAGGCTGTTGAAAAAAGAAAAGGAAAAGTGCAATAATCACAGGTGATCTTCGCTAAAACAAATTTGCCCTGGCCATCAAACATAGCTTGTTGCACGGGCAAACAGGCTCGGGCAGGGAGGGGGGGCCCGCGCGAGGCGGACCGGAGACCCCTGGCCGTCCGGCGAGGGCATGCCGGGAAGACATGGGCAGCCTGCCTGCTGGCCTCCCCCTCCTCCTCCTCCTCCTCCAACCTCTTCCTCCCGTCGCCCTCCCTCCCGTCTTTCGCTCGGCTGCGAGATCTACGGCACACCGCGCATCTTTTGACACCATCACGGACTAAGTAGATTTGGGGTTCAAGCCTGGCACGACCAGCTCGTTGACAACACGGCGGGGAGGGTTTCCGAAGTTTGTAGTCATGCCTAATGAGCTTGGTTAGGGTGTAGCGAGAACCGCGAGTGGTCCTGTCTTCGGCTGGGTATTGTCGTTCAAATGCCGTCCTACACACATAGCACTTGGGTTTCTTAGCTGAGGTGTACGCACCGGATTCGCAGTTGCGAGTTAGAATCCCACCGACAACAACAAGAAGAAAGGCCATCATAATGTGTTCTTCTGACAGTATCAGAGTACTTTTAGATCCCCCGATGTCCACTCTTTTGAGATGGTTATACGCGTCTGCTACATAGCTTTTGAAGGGTATAAATGACAATGTGAATGTCGTTGCCTGCTAGGATCTGTGGTGAAGCACCAAATTAGCATTCGCCAACTGCCAGTTCGAATCTCGCGGGCGCCCAACGTAAATTTTGGCATTTTTGCTGCCCATCTGAACGTGGTATTGTTCAAGTGCAGTCACCGTAGTGTTAGGTACCTTCGTCCCTTCGCTAGGTTTCCCTTCCTTTCCTCTCCTACCTGTCACTCTCCTAGACGTGTTATCTTCGACTGCGATATCACCTTTGGAGCTGGAGGACATTACAACTCGGTTTAAACATCCGTCTCATTTTCCAGCCAACTAACTGACAGCGAGTGGTTCTGTTTTTGGAGGTTGCCCATACCACAGTGTGCCCGAGGACAAACGTGTGCAACGTTTTATTATAAAACGCACGCATTATTACGCATATACTTCAATGACAGCATCCACGAAATACTTTTTCAAGTTCACGATTATGTTCAGCGATCAGGGTAGACAAAAAGCCCCACTTTTAGTGATGATATCCTCATCGAAAACACAGTGCTCATACGGCAGAAGTCCACCCGCGGCGAAAATCCACTCGGCGAAAGAGCACGCCCCCTAACGGTACCCTGCACAAGAGATCTCGGTTTAGATTTCCTTCCAACGACATGTTGCAGCCTAATGGTTCGTCACACAGGCGCAGCTCCCTAATACAAATGCTCAGATACAACTAACACTTCTTTGGACTGATAGTTAATACGATCAACATATTCAATGATCTTACACCAATAAACAAAGTCAAGATTGAGTCATACTATACAAATAAAACGCTAGTAACTGATGCTACCATGCAACTAACAAAGTCCAGCTATAGATGCCACCGTGCAAATAAAAGGCTAACACTGGACGGTGTTTCACTAAGAAAGCAGGCAATATTGGATGTTGCTATACAAATAAGGAACTCAGTATTGGATGCAACTACACACACGCCACACACACACACACACACACACACACAACACACACACACACATTTTCTTTTATATCTATTTATTTATTCATTTGGTGGTGTGTGTGTGTGTGTGTGTGTGTGTGTGTGTGTGTGTGTGTGTGTGTGTGTGTGCGTGCGTGTGTGTGTGTGTTGTGTGTGTGTGCGTGCGTGCGTGCGTGCGTGCGTGCGTGCGTGCGTGCGTGCGTGCTGTGTGGTGTGTGTGTGTGTGTGTGTGTGTGTGTGTGTGTGTGTGCACGTAAATTGAATGCTATCACACAAATAAAAAGCGATATTGAATGCTACTATACAGACAAAAAAGAACTATTTTTTAACTGCTACCACAAATTTAAAAAAAATACTGAAAGAAAACATTGAATGCTGAAATATCAATAAGGAGGGGCCAAAACTGAATGATGCTACTGTCCAGGACGGGGGAAATCGTGATGGTATTGCTTAAGTGCACTAAGTTGATATATTAGTCAGGCTTAACACACCAAGGTTATCTTTGCACTCATACACGCATACGCACACTCATGCACCCACCAAACATTCACCTCTCTCTAGGAATGGGATGTCACGCATTCGGTTCTCTCCTAACACGACTGGGAAACAAGAAATACAATTTCTATGCTACTTATAATCAAACATGAAAAATCCAATTACACAAAATGGAATAATCAAACATAAAAGATCAATACTTCCTAAGCCGGGGTTATAATAAAATGGCTTCTTAACTGGCCAGGTTTCCACACACAACCCACATTTTCACACCACACCACAGTTCTTGAACAAGTCTCTTCAAGTTTTCTTCAGCACTGGGTGATGGTGATGCCCTTGGTTGACTGGCTCCAGGTTTCAGGACTGGGTCTTCGTGGTCGTCTCTGGGAACTCGACGTAGAAATCTTCTTCTTCGCCTCTTTCACCCACCTCTGGGTTCAAACTCAGTTTGTCTCTCTTCACCCACCTCTGGGCTTCAAACTCAGTCTTTTCCTTTTCAGCTTGTCTTTAAACCTAAGACCTTGCTGTCACTTCTGTCTCCCAGACCACGTTTCTCTCGACCCTACTTTGTCCTGCCCACCCTTCTCTCCTCTCTCTCTCTCCTCTGTCCTTCTCTCTCTCGTAGTGGTCTTCTCCTCTGGGTCACGTTGTTCTCCCTCAGTTTATATAGGGATGGACACAAAGGATTTCCCTTCTGGCCATGCCTTTGTCCATGCTGCTTCTCCACTACCTTGTTCACAAGTATCCTGAATTCCCCTTTCGCTACATTCTTCCACACATCAGCATTTACACACATCCCTACCTAATTGATTAGCAAACAACCACTTGGCACCAGATGGACATCGAAGATTCCCGCCGACTTCGGGGGTCACTTAACACAGTATTTATCCTGGAGAAAAGCTACAACAACGTCCACGCGCATTCAACCAGCCTGACAATAGCTTCAACACAGTGCCCCACGGCAATACCATCTGAACGAGCCCAAGACTCCTGCTCTTCAAGGACTGTTTACAAAGCGACCTCAGCTGACTATTTAGCACCTACTCCATGCGCCGAGGTCCTAGTGGTTACATTCCTCCCCCCTTTCGCTATCGGGAAGGTTCGAACACGGGAGGGTCCTTACTACCTTAGGTGCCATCTGTCACCTGACCACTTCGTCCTCCTTGGCACAGTTCGACCGTGTGCGGTAGGTAAGGCGTACTGCTAATGGGTCTATTACCTATTTCTCTACTACGTACAACATTCCTTGCCTCTAAGCGCTTAAGGCCTTTTGTGACAGGTTTCACTCCCTTGACACTACACAAATTTAAAGACAGGTGATACTGAATGCTACAGTATAGACAGAAAAGAGGATGCCAATGCTGAATATTACAATACAAATAAAAAGAATAAAGTAAAGTGCTACTTATAAAAATGAAAAAAAAGTATTGAATGCCACCATACAAATAAAAAGTCAATGTTTGATGCCACTATACAAAACATAATGACGTCTTTCATACAATAAAAAGACGTTCAATACTGGATGCGAATATACAAATAACCACGCGGACAACATTGAAATGTTACGATACAAATAAAAAGGAAGTGAACATTGAATGCTCTGGAACAATTGGGGAAATATTTTCGAATGCTGTTCGACAGTCTATTAATAGAAAATAAATTAATAAGAAATGAATAAATAAATGGATAAATAGATATATAAATAAATAAATACAATGTAACAAGAAGCTAATTTTACATACTAATGGACTGGTAAAACAGAAGCTCAAACCACCATACAAGTAGAAAAAAAGTAATACAGATTGCAATTATACAAATGGCAAAACAATGACAACATTGAATACTACCTCATGAATGAAAATAATCAAACAATCAAAGCCAACATAGAATACTACTTCATAAATGAAAAAAAATCAAACAATAAATGCCACTGTACAAATAAAAAAGGACTCTCTTGAATGCAGCTATTCAAATTAAAAGCCACTCTTGAGTGCTAATTATACAAATAAAACGGTAGCCAATATTGAACTCTACGTTACTGATAAGAACAGCTAAGATTGAAAGATACTATACAATTAAACAAAGCCAGTGGTGAACGCTTTTATACAAATCAAAGAAAAAAAGAATACTGAACGCTAATGCCCATTTCAGCAAGCCTATGTTGAGTGTTTTAAGACAAATAAACAATGAGTCAATGTCGACTGCATTCAAAGGAGAGAGAAGAATCCTATATTGTATGCTAATATACATTTTTAAGTCAAAATCAGACGGTATTATTATTATTATTACTATTAACATCATTATTATGAATACTTATAGAGCGCCTATCCTCGGCCAGAGACTAAGCTCTAAGCGCTTTACAATACCCACTTGTTTACACAACGGGCTGCCTACCTGGGTAGTGCCGACTGAAGAGCTGCCAGCTGGCGCTTCATTCAGTCGTTTCCCGTGTCATCCAGTCAATATCGCTCTCTCAATTTCCTTACTTCCTTCATTCTTTCCATTTCTTATGCAGGGTGCATGCTATGTGTAACGTGTCATCCATACCAACGGCCAAACTGGCCTTCTCTTCCGAAAGTTGGTGATGGAATTTTACGTGTGTGCAAGATGTTATGCGTGCGTTCACACACGGAACCTCGGTTTATAGTCTCATTCGAAGGACTGTACGGGAAATGGAGTCAGAACCAATGTCAACTCCGAGGGAAAAATCCCCCTGTACCGAAACGGCCCGGCAGAGATTCGAACCCGCAACCCCAAGATCACCAAGATTACGAGTCCGGCGCTCTAACAATGTGCTATTCCGGCTATCATTGTTATAAAATAGAAACCCTACACAAATGAAAGAGAACCTGATATTGAATACTGTGCACTACCATACATATTAAAAACAAAAAAAAAGCCACAAAAATAATTGATTCATTTCCACACTGGACATTGGGCCACCAAAGTACCGGACATAGTCTACTGACATTTTTTTCCCTTGCCGCACTTCCTTGCTGCACATAGCTCACCAAAAGTACTTTTTTTCTTTTTTTTCCTTATCGAACAGTGGCTCACTACATCTATACATAAATGTGTGTGTGTGTGTGTGTGTGTGTGTGTGTGTGTGTGTGTGTGTGTGTGTGTGTGTGTACACACACACACACATATATATATATATATATATATATATGTGTGTGTGTGTGTGTGTGTCTGTGTGTGTGTGTGTGTGTGTGTGTGTGTGTGTTGTTGTGAAGAAATACATACTCTTCCCGACCAGACATAAATTCACAAAAACAAACAAAACCAAACATACAAATTTCATTACCAGACATTGATTCAAAGAAAAGAAAAAAAAAACAGAAAGAAAAAACAGAAAAAAGCAAAGAAAACAAAAGAAAAAATATGATAATTTCTTAACAGACACCGGTTCACAAAAAAAGCTATTCACAATTTTCCGCAGCGGACATTACCTGCACAAGACTATTAGTGATTTTCTCTTGCGGACATTTGTTCACAAAAGCTCTTCATAATTTTCATTACAGAAGAATGTCTTGCAAAAAGCCAGGCCTACAGATAATGTCCCTTCTTGGACATTGCCTCCCAAGAAAACTATAGGCAATTTTCCTGCTAGACAATGCCTCGAAAACCGCGGACAATTTCCCTGCCGGACAATATTTTTCCTTCCCGGACATTATCTTGCCAAAACTACTGATAATTTTTCTACCGCAGATTGTTTCATCAAAACTATTGACAACCTTTTTCCCGGGCATAGCCTCACTGAAACTATTGATGTTTTACCATACTGACTAAGCCCCAGAAATAAACATTACTTTCTTAAACAGGTAGGACAATGTCTCCTAAAACTACTGATAGTTTTCCTTATCGAACGATGCATTATCAAAACTATCGGTAACTGGCTTACAGAATTGTGCTTCCCAAAAACTAACATTTTTTTTCTCAACGGGCGTTGGTCTATCGAAATTATTAATGATTTTCTTTACTGAATAATGTCTTGCCAAAAACTACTGACTATTTTCCCTTTCAGACAATGCCTCGCCAAAAGTATTGATAATTCTTTTCCGGACGATGCCTCAGTTAAACGATGAATAATTTTCCTTTCCAGACGATACCTCACCAAAACTATCGACAGTTTTCCTCAAAAGGCATGGTCTCATCAGAACTATTGATAATCTTTCACACCGGACCATGCCTCACCAACTCTACTGATGACTTTTCTTCCTGGACAATCCCTCTCAAACTTTATCGACTATTTTCCTTAGCGGATATTGGCTTATAAACAACAACAACAACAAACAAAAACTATTCATGATATTCCTTTACAGACTCTGGCTAACCAAAACTACTGAAACTTTTTCTTCCATCTGCTTATCCGCTTCAGACTTTATGATGGACTCCGTTTCCATGACAATTCTCCGAGATCGATTTCGTTTACCCGACCGCTTTCTGAGACAGATTCTGCTTACACCCTATCTTATTCATTCTGTCAATATCGGCGCGCTCCACACACACACACACACACACACACACACACACCAACGCACGCATGCATGCATGCACGCACGCACGCACGCGCGCGCGCGCGCACACACGCACACACACACACACACACACACACACACACACACACACAACACACACACACACACAAGGGTGCGCTCGCCCGTTCCCACATGCATTGAGAAAACGTGACACAGAGCCGGGCAGACTATCAAACAAACGGATAGGCGAACGGCCAGCCTGACAGACGGCCAGATATCGCTTCAGGTAACCCGAGAAGTAACTCGAACTAGAGTAGACCGACTTAAATACTTCTCTACTTGTGTCTGCACCGTTGAAACAAACACAAATTAGTATCGGCGTGTCTTATTTTCGACGCAAGTTGACAACATACAGAAAGAAGTAACGAACGTGTTGACAGAAAGCAATACGACGGGACAAGAAATGTGTGGATTTTAAATCACGTTTTGCATCTGACTGTTCG
Organism: Conus canariensis; assembly: GCA_033310375.1. Lineage (NCBI taxonomy): Eukaryota > Metazoa > Mollusca > Gastropoda > Neogastropoda > Conidae > Conus > Conus canariensis. Next base: position 28,862,573 of record CM065714.1, on the reverse strand, counting down.
CACGGTGATTCTGACAACACCGAGGGGTGGGGGTGGGGGGTGGGGGTGGGGGTAAATTACTGATTTCCAGTTGACCTGAATGTCCGTCCGCCACCTCGGTACGAGACTTCGGTACATCCTGAAGGATAAGATCCAAACAGAAAAGGCGTCTTTGGAATGATCTTGCAGAATAAACTTTACTTCCCCACCCGATAGACTTGGTAAATGTGGCGGTTATCTGAGGTGAAACGAAAAGAGGGCGTTATTGGGGGGGCGGGGGGGGGGGGGGGGGGGGGGGGGGGGGGAAGGAAGAAGTCTGTTCTCGATTTCGCGTGAAAGCGGCTCGAACACTTGGACAGTTAATGCTGCCCTCTCCTCCCCGCCTCTCCCTCCTTCCCTCCGTTGTGTGTGTGTGTGTGTGTGTGTGTGTGTGTGTGTGTGTGTGTGTGTGTGTGTGTGTGTGTGTGCGAGCGCACGCATGTATGTGCATGTGCGTTTACATGTGTATGTGTAAGTATGTGTGAACGCGTGCATGCGTGCATGCTTGTTCGCGTGCGCGAGCGCGCGCGCGTGTTTGTGTGTGTGTGTGTGTGTGTGTGTGTGTGTGTGTGTGTGTGTGTGTGTGTGTGTGTGTGTGTAAATGTTGATTCTCGCTCATGAACAGAGCAGGCAGGCAAGGGGAGGAAAATGGAGTAAGAAGGAGGGAGTGAATAGGAAGTGGAAAATAAAAGTCAAAAACAACTTCAGTTCACAACAAATTTCTGACGTGAGACTTAAGAATTAAATGAGCTGTCTGATCTTAGATTGTTCTCAGAGGAGAGAGAGAGAGAGAGAGAGAGAGAGAGAGAGAGAGAGAGAGAGAGGTTCTTTTACGCAGTTCTGATTTACAATGTGTGGACCACTGGAACATATCATCGGTCTATTCTGTACGCCATAATGGTCCCATTACAAGGCACCCATATACCGTCTGACCCAAAAGAGTGACCGCATGACCTGTTTTGCTTATGAAATGAATCAGCAAAAAAAAAAAAAAAAAAAATTAAAAGATATCACGCGCGACTCAACTCTTTTCTTTTCCTTCAAATCAGAACCACCATCGCCACACACACACAAAAAAGAAAAAAATCTGTTTTGAATTTCCCGTCTTTCCCCGAGAGAAAAGTTCAAAACCACTCAATTCATCATCCACCCAACCCTCCCGTCTCCAAAGACAACAATTCCCCGCCAAGTCTATTTCGGGGCGATTATGACATTTTGTGTTTCGGTATCGTCCCGCAAGTGTCGCGGGCCGAGGCGTCCTCATCACATTAGCCGGGATTCATTTCATTAGCTAAATACACTGACTTTTGCGCCCTGCGCGTGAATCCCGGGGCCTGGGCAGGAGGCCGGGAGTGATCCGTTGTAAGTGGGCCGGAGCCGGCCCTTGAGCCGTGTTGGAGGAGTCCGGTCAGGCTCGCCAAGCTGGGGGCCCACCCCGCCAGCGCTGTGTCCGGGATTGGCAGGGATAGAAACCGGCTTTACTCCGAGATCCCGTCCTCACACGGCCCGGCCCGCCTAGCCTTCCCCTCCCCCCACCCCTCCCCTCTCCCCCGCGTCTCTCCTCTCTCTGTCACACACACACACACACACACACACACACACACACACACACACACACACACACACACACAGGCCCACCTACACCCGCCCCCTCCCTCCTCCCTCTCTCTCCGCTCCAACCCCACGTTTTTCCTTCTCTCCGCACGCACCGTCTCCGCTCTACCCCACCCCACCCCACCCCACCCCACCTCTCCTACCTCCCCCTTCTCTCCCCCCTCCCTTACCCTTCCCAACCCCGTCCCGAGCATCCACTCTGTCTCTTTCGCTGCCTCTTGCCTGATCGGATGCATTCTTTTTAATTAGTTTTCTTAAAAGAGTAAAAGAAAAGGGAAAAGAAATAAGGCAAATGGAGATCGCTCTCTCTCTCTCTCTTCTCTCTCTCTCTCTCTCTCTCTCTCTCTCTCTCTCTCTCTCTCTCTCTGTTGTCTGTCTGTCAGTCTGTAACCATTCACGATTGAAGAAAACCTCCATGAACGTGGGCCTTAATATCCTAACCTGACGCTAAAAAATAAAAGAAGTTGCAATACAAAAATAAATATGGAAACCAAAGGCGAGAAAGTGTTACTTTAAACAAACAAGACAAAACGGTCGTTAAAGAGAAGCAGTCTATTTGCACGAACGTCGGCCACATGCAGTTCTTCGCTCTTCGCCAGATGTCGTGAACGCTCACACTGCATTGGCTGTAATTCAATCTGAGTTTCCCATTTCACGCTGTGTACCGTGGTACCACAGTCTTCCAAGGTCTGTCTGTGGTACCACCTTCTCAAAGAGGGAAAGGGGGGGGGGGGGGGGGGGGGGGGGGGGGGGGAAGCTGCAAGAAAACAAGTAAACCAGCATGTCCACTCAGTCACATTGTTCGTGATTAAAACAACAGTGACGTAGTAAGAATTAAACTTGAAGCAATCACAAGCAAATAAACACAGACGAACTAAATTTCCTTTCTGATTGGAGGCGTGAATTCCTGACTATCCGCACAGCTCCCCGTCCTTTGCTTTGTTTTTCACTTTGTTGTTGTTGTTCTCTTTCACTATTAATGGAAGATAAACTGAAGGCATCAAGGCATAAATGTTCAACAACCTTTTGCTCAGTCATTCAGTGGCAGACTTCTACCCAACTGGTGTCATTGTTCCAACCCACCAAAATTCATGGATCAGAACTGAAGTCACGTCTTACTCGCACTATTTCAACAGATGTCACGTCCAACTCTCGCCACTATGTGACTATTTGCACAAGCACCGTCAGCCCAAGCAGTGCTTTCCCGGTTTTTCTGGGATAACCAGTGGTTCTTAGTTTTGGATTTCTTCATGAATGCCGGTGAAAGCCTTGAGAAGGCTAACAAGGTCGAAGTGGGCGAAACGACGGTAGTCACATACGGAGTTTATGTCCTCACCCACCCAAGGTGCTACGGCATACGGAGATTACCACCTAAAAAGAGTGGGGAGGGGGAACGGTGGAGGGAGGGAGGGGGTCTCTGATACCACCAGAACAAAAACACGTAAATATGGGCAGCAAAAGTAGCATTTTTTTTCAATGTTGTGAGGCAAAAAGATATAAACTTGCAACCTCCGATCACGAACCTTTCTCCTTTTTTTTTTTTTTTTTTTGGTTTGTTTGTTTGTTTGTTTTTTTTTTTTTTTTCTTTTTTGTGTTTTTTTTGCGTTCCCGACCATCCAGAATAAGCAGTCCGGTGCCGTGAACGAAATCCGTCGTCAGTCTCAGCGACATCGCCAGTCACCACAGCTTCTCCCCAAGTCTAAAGCACTGGGCCAGGTCTCCTGTCATAGGGTATGAAAGGTGTGACAGGAATAAAAAAAAATGTGGATTGGCATTCTTCGCTTTTCGACACTCTTCACCACTAGTTTTCATGGGTCTTCTTTGAGACGGGGGGTCCAGCGATGTCACCTGCCTGGAGAGTCACGGACGTGCATCGCACCGTGGTATATTCATCTGCACGTCCATAGTGGGTGGGTCGCATACATGTCCGGTTTTTCCCTCATGAGTGGGGTTAGGGGAAGGAAACTCTGCACGCTGTCGTCAGCCAGGATTTTCTGTCTTCGGGGTAGCTCAGTCGTGATATTTGAACCATGGCCGGTTCATGGCTTAGCAACTGCCAAGGTATTGTCCATTCGCCGATGGACTGCACACAATGCCTTCCAGACGGCCATACTCCCTGATTTTTATTCAAAGGCTACTTCTCTAGATCCCACCGTATTTGGGGGAGGGGGTGAGGGGATGGGAGGGGCAGCTACCCCAGTTTCTAGCACCACCTCGTAGAGGATGTGGCTCTTCACTACACGGACGGTCTTGGATGTGGAAAAACTGTGCTGAATCGAGGGTACTTCCGCCGTAGTGGCCGCCCCTTTTCATGTCAGAGTCCGGGTCACGGGCAGCCGAGCCCCCCCCCCCCCCCCCCCCCCACACACACACACACAAAGCAAGAGGGCATGCAAGCATGACCTACTGGTAAAGCAGACAGGGCACGACCATCACCAAAAGCAAAGACACCAGATCTGGGAAGATAAAAGGGAAAAGCCCTGATAACTCAACACTGCCCAACCATCAGCGCACCATCATCCCAGGCCACTCTATCCCATCGGTCACCGTGTATTGTCCAAGAAGTCGGCCCACGATGTCCGATCCCGGGACCGAAGCCGATCACAGACTCGGTGCTCTGCCACTGACCTGACTAGACATCGATGGAGGTTGAAATGGCCCACCAGTACACCTGTTTTTATTAGGGAAGAAGGAAAGACTTGGGGAGGAAGTTGGGGCTGTATCTGTACTTCTGGACCACGTATTCATCCCAGTATGTTCACATTGCGTTGTCTATTTTGATTATCACATCTACACTTAAATGGCCAACATCTGTGAAAAAAAAGGATCTTCCTAACATTGTCTCGCGATCCTGTTTCCAGAACCTACAAGCAGACTGTGGGCCGCTGACTGAACGGAACAAAATATTCAAGACTAGATCTTCAAGTCAAAATACAAATAAACATACAAAACGGAGTGCAAAGTAACGCATACTTAAGACAGTGCCAAACAGAGAAGTCCGTTTCCAACAAATATCTTCTTCAGACATCACAACTATTAGACATCAGAAACATACAAAACAGTACTCTCCAGATGGCTGTCGGCGGAAAATAATATCAGGAACGTCTGAAGAAGACATGTTTATCTTGTCTGATCTGTTTTGTGTATTGAACGAGTTGTGCCTTGCACCCTGTTTTGTGTGTAGTTGTATTTTGACACCACGGTAAAGACTGTGTTAGTCTTCACACTGTACTTCATTCATTCGCTCTGCGGGTCTATGACGTTAAAACAGTCTTGTTTCATCCGCATCCTACAGTTATTCACCCTTTTGTCCTTGTTTTATGCTTTCCAGCGACAGAATGGCCATGCTACTATTTTCTTCTTTTTGTATCATCTTCCGTGCCACTTCAGTGGGGCTACCCCCCAACGTCGCTCAGTCCGGCCTCCCGTCCACATCTATACCTTGGCTTGTCTCATCACTCCTCTGGTACTGACAATCCGTATGGAGCACGCAATGTCAAGTCGTCATGGGGCAACCTACCTGAGAAGACACTACACTGCTGCTTAATCATAGCGGTGGTGTTCACTGGTGCTGTTCTGATCCAGCATACGCCGGACATCACCCACTATGCCCCCTACTGACGAAAATTGCTAAGTTGCGGAGCCAGCGTGAGTGGGCGTCTCCCTGGAGAGGGTGCCCGTAAGCTCGTCCAACGGCAATTCATACGAACTTGCAGACACCGGCAGTTCATATGAACTTGCAGACACCTCAATAACGAACTTAACACGGGTATGGACGCGAAGACAAATCAAACTGAGATCACCAAGAGAGCACAGCGTGGACGGCCATGGAATTTGAGATTTTTTTTTCCCATGATCGATGAGGATGAGGATTATGAGGATTATGAAGATGATCCTTTGGGGGTTCCACTCTGGTCTGAGACAGCGAGACAGGGTTGTAGTCTGCGCTTATTACCACAATAACATATCATGGCGTCAACCAAGCCCGAGAGATACAGACACCTGCAGTGTCGGTCAGGAAATTTGCTCAACACTCTCAGTGTAGATGAAACTCGATTGTGTGGTACTTGTCTTTCCAACAGAGCCCTGTAAACCTCAACTCTGGGTAGGAGCCAGTCAGGGCATAAACATTCCACAAATAAATGGATTTGATGGGAATCGAACCCACGACCCCTCTAGTCGGGAATCTGCGACGCTCACCACTGCGTCACATGTCACAATTTTTTTTTTCAAGCAGTCCATCACATACCTACCTAACTGACTTACTGACTGACTAGCTAGCAAGTCATGTTTAATACCTGAGTGCCTGGCAACCTGATTAACCCAATACGTACGTCCAAAGAAACGAACACGATTTAAAGATTTCAATAACGTATCTTAGACTCCTTGTTTTATATCCTACAATAATGTTAAGACAGGGGTGTTGATTTTGAGTGAATTCGTGAAGATCGCATGGTCGTATGCTCAAGTTCTCCTTTGTAAAGAAACAACAAAAAAACAAGTGTACAATGACAAGAAAGGAAAGAAGGAAAGGAAAGAAGGAAAGGAAAGAAGGAAAGGAGAGAAAGACAAACAGAAAGAAAGCAAAAAAGAAAGGAGAGAAAAAAAAGAACATTAGACAGAAACTATAAAGAACGAAAAAAAGCAAAATAAGTTTATACAGATAAGGAAAAAAAAAGAAACAGAAATGAAGAAGATATAACATGAAGAAAGGAACGTGCCTCTACTGAGCTTCCGCCGTGAAATGAAACGGAGCAGTCTCAAACATTGTGACATTTTATCAGACTATTACCATCAATATCTTTTTTGTTTTAAATCCTGTGGATTTTTCTCCTTTTGAGACAAAGCTTTATGCTTTATTCTGCTTTATCTTGCAGGGAAAAAAATCGATGATCCTTGTGGATTGCATACAGGCCTGTCACTGACTGTTGTGTTCTCCATTGTCTTTCAGAACCTAAAGTCACCTGTTCTGCGTCCTCTAATGAAATCATTAACACATTCCGATTGGTCCATCAACTATAAAAATATACATTAGAAAAATATACACATATGCACAAGCCTTTTTTTTCTCTTTTTTCCTTCTAAAAAAGAAATCCCACTAATCCAAACTCAAAGTAAAATACAACTCGAAAAGAATTGTGAAACATTAATCAACGAATAACGGATACAGATCGTTTTTTTACACCCTGAAAAAAGGTCCACTGGGTACACCTCAAACTCTATTTTCCATTAAAAAAAACCTGCTGAAAACTCAATAGTCTCTACCTTTCTGAATTAAGAACAAACATACAAAACATTGCATTTCCCAACATGTCGATCAAAGCTGCATTCAATTTCTTTTTACTGTTTTGTTGTTGATTATAAAATACAATTCTGGGTTGTTGTGTTTTTTGCCAAGAAGACTCCTGGACACTGCGCGCAAAGTTCTTTTTTCTTCTTTCTGTTTTCTCGTTTGATTTGACAAGAACACTGCAAAATGGTATGTATTTTCACCTATTTATTTGTTTGTTTTTGGTTGGTTGGTTGGTTGGTTGGTTTTGTTTTGTTTGGTTTGTGTGTTTGTTTTGTTTTTGTTTCAGAATCTTTGAAAACTTGCCGGCAATGCCGGCTTTATTTCTTTTCTGCAGCTGTTGACCCCCAGCGCCTTAAGAGAGCACTCCCATCTGTACCCGTAGGTTTTGCCAGCATCGGTTATTCTCATCCTCGACATGATTCTGCCACCAATAACGTCACCCCCCTCTCACAAACCTGATTCTGTTAGCAATCTGTCGATAATACCGAGGATGCGATTAACTGCCGTTGATTTTGTTACTCTCCAACCAGTATTATCACTTTCTTTGCTTCTCATGCTTTCTGCTTATCCGAGGAGGGGAAAGCGGCTAAGCTCCCGGCTAAGAACACCACTGAGGTGAAATACGGACCCGGCAACATTTCCTGCATACGCAACGAGGCGGCGGCCGAGGGCCTGAGCTCCGCTTTCCGTCTCGTTGTCAATGTATTTGTCTGGAACTGTGCGGGGGTAAACTGGCGGGTGATGGAGATGGCTGGCGCACTGCTTGGAGAAATTAATGCGGGGTGATTAGATGGGGAAATTGGCTTGTACCTCATCGGCCGCGCGCTGGACTTGGGGGGATTAAAGGGAGCCGTGGTTTTTCCATTTCTCTAAGCCCTCTTGTTCCCCGTTTACCATTACCGGCTGTTTGACTGCAAACACGTTCCTTCTGCTTCCTAACTTTCCCAACCTCCGCCAATGACGTCGTCGTCGTCCTCGTCGTCGTCGTTTGTTGTCTGCCTCTGCTGCCAGAGAGAGAGAGAGAGAGAGAGAGAGAGAGAGAGAGAGAGAGAGAGAGAGAGAGAGAGAGAGAGAGAGAGAAAATCGATTTCGTGCCCCTTCACCCACTCATTCTCCTCGCATCCTTCAAGCCCCCCCCCCCCCCCCTACCTCCCTCCCTCATTCTCTCTCCTTCTCTATTTCTTGATGATTAGGAGAAAAACAACAACAACAACAAAGTTCTTTTCATGTAAGCTTTTTGCTTTGTGTGCAGTACGGGTTGGGATAAAAAAAAAAAAGAGTGCGGCAGTACGGTGCACACCATGCAATAAAACAGATTTATTTCATGTGATTTTAGTATCAGGACCACTAGCAACTTAACAATACAGAATTGAATCGACATCAGTTGCTTAATGCTTATACCAAATA
>CM065714.1:28831741-28849241 GCA_033310375.1 Conus canariensis | reverse complement strand
TTGACGATGCTCCGCGGGGATTGTCAATCTCTAGGCCAGCCTTCTGCTGCTGGGGGCCGAGATCGAAGGGAACGGGCGGGAGGCCGCGGGTGCTCGCTGCTTCACATAAATCCATTTCCAGGGCCACGTTTAATTTCGCGCCGAAACTACGTGTGATCAGCTCCGCCTGCTGGAGTCCCGGAGTGAGATCGGAAATTGTCTCAGGCCGTCGAAATGTGATAAATATTCATCTTCTGTAGGGTGGGGTGGGGTGGGGTGTGTGTGTGTGTGTGTGTGGTGTGTGTGTGTGTGTTGGTGTGTGTGTTGTGTGTGTGTGTGAAGGGGAGGTGTTGCTTTTATGTTTTGTTTTGTTTTTCCTTCTCGCGTCATTTGTTTGGAAAAGTAATGTGTTTTAATGTGGGCTGTATGTCAGGGTGTGGATGTGTGTTAGTGTGTGTTAGTGTGTGTGTGTGTGTGTGTGTGTGTGTGTGTGTGTGTGTGTGTGTGTGTGTGTGTGTGTGTGTGCGTGCGTGCGTGCGTGCGTGTATGTGTGTGTGTGTGTGTGTGTGTGAGAGAGAGAGAGAGAGAGAGAGAGAGAGAGAGAGAGAGAACTGCTTGCGAATGGATTAATAAAACTAAATGTCTTGCATGCAAACAGAGTTCTATGGCTGTAATCTATGTAAATATCTCATGATACTGCCTAAACATATACATACACACACACAGAGAAATATGGAGTTTCTTTTTAACATACACTGGCGTTTTTTTTCGACGAGGGTCTACTAGTATCGGAACAAACGTCTCCAAAATGGCGATGCAGGTGGGTTTGTGTGTGTGTGTGTGTGTGTGTGTGTGTGTGTGTGTGTGTGTGTGTGTGTGTGTGTGTGTTTTAAGGGATTAGCTCTATTACACTGCAAATAAAAGGTGTGAACATTGGCAGTGTATTAGCCACCCTTAGATTGTGACGTCAATTCAAGGCATTCAATCTTTTGTGCCGGCTAAGGGGGAAATTATAATTAGACCTGTTCAGGAGAAGATAACGCATGTCTCTCCATTGCAAATAAGAGTTACCTTTTCTCTGTTTATGGGTCAAGCAAACAGATCTAGAGAGTCAAAATGTCCGTTTCGAAGCGCACGCCAGGATAACGATCAGAACACCGACTATCTGCATTACAGGCGCATTGTTTCACACACGTGTCTTGGCGCTTTCTCTCTGTAACTGAACCGTCAGGTTGGCTGACCGTGCACAATTATTTTGGGCGTGCCAACCAGCGGCATACCTTCTCCCACCAAAAACGGCGGAATCACTCTCGCTGAAAGTGAACTCTAACACTGATTACCTTTGCAGATTTTTTAACATTGTCTGCTGTGGTGTAATGACTGTCTATATAGATCTTGGATTGTAACGCGAAAGCTGTTTGCAAAGGAGACGAAACAGTACATCATATATTAGATAGATTAGGGGCTACAGGTGTTCGAGGTATGGAAATTGCTGGGAAGTAAATCGAGTCGATTGTAGGGAAAGTATAAAAATGATAATGTCACATAAAAACAGCAGGAAAGCAGCCCCGAAGAAGGCCGAAAACGATGACGAAATGGTCTTTGTCTGCACTTTCAAGCATTTTGAAATGACGCAGGTCAGCGCAGTTTCTGAAATTTCGTCGAAATTTCGTGCCTTATCCTCTCCTAGAGTGAGAAATAAGCCCATCAAATGCTGTCTTGGTGGACGTGGGTATTCGAAACATCCCTTTGAGAAGAAGGTAGTGGCTTGTGAGGTTTTAACAGAAAGAAGCAGCCACAGTATTGAAGCAGAAACTTCACCGGAATGTGAATGATAGCTGGAAAGTAATCTTCAGAGATGAAATGACAGCTGTCATCAAGCAGAATGGAAGAGGGAAACTGTAAGAACAGCCGAGAAAAAAAGGTTGATGCTTTCTGTTGGAAGCAACCCTTGGTCGCTAAGCAACACTGAAACTAAAGGTTTGGGGTAGAGGGGGGAGGGGTGGGATGCATCCGTTATGACTCAGGTGGTCCACTATTGTTTGTGGATGGAAATATGAACTGTGAAAAGTTCGTCAAGGGGCTTGAAAGCAACTTTTTGCCTTTTACAGGCAACCGGGACCCAACCAACCAAAAGTATACTCCCCAATTTACACGTCTGCCGAGAACGAGAGCTGAAAACAATAGAAGAGAATTCTGTTGTTTCTCTAGCCCCACCCCCACTCCACTACACACACACACACACACACACACACACACACACACACACACACACACACACACACACACACACCACGCACAGAGCCCAGATCAAAACCCCACTGAGAACGTGTGACAAGAATATCCTCCGCAACAATTTCGTCGCTAACCACCGGAGCGCAGTCACCTGATGAATCAACTGTCTGTCTCTTGCCTTCATTGCATGTAGGGCTGTTTTCGTTGTGCTGAGGCGAAAAGGATACAGTACCAAGTATTAGTAAGTTAGGACCAACCTGATGGTCGGAAAAGTAAGTTCTAAGCAGCAGGTAGTAGATGTTTGGGACTGGAAGTGGCAGGTGGGAAAGACATTTGTCCCCGAAGTGTATGTGCCATCATGTATTTGAATAAAAGCGAATAAACAAACAACAACAACAAAAAAAACATTGTGATGTTCAGTTTGATTTTCACAACATCATATTTAGCAAAATTTCGCTTTTCAGAGCTTCTTCAGGCTGGCACAAATTGAATGAAATACCACACACAGAGATCACTGTAACTGACCCGTTACTCGTAGCCCAAACATAATCCATTCATTCAAAAGGTCTTCTTAAAAATCATGTGAGAGGCCAGTTACAGTGGGGTGAGGTTCAACTGTAATAGACTACTTGCACTCTCTCTCTCTCTCTCTCTCTCTCTCTCTCTCTCTCTCTCTCTCTCTCTCAGTATCACACATACAGACGCGCGCGCGCGCACACACACACACACCACGCGCGCGCGCGCGCGCGCACGCACACACATGCACGCACACTCACCCACATATGCACATATGAGAGAAAGACAAAGAGAGAGAAAGAAAGAGAGAGACGCGCACTCATTCGCATGACCATATGTACACAAATTAGCTACCAACGATATACATTAACATTAGCGTCATTTTCCGCTCATTCTCCCGTCGTTTCTCTTCAGTGAGCTCCCACTCATAGCAATTATTCGTACAAGCAGATATGCACAAGCCCACATAATCAAGTTGCGCATGGACATTCAACGTATGTGAATACGTTGTTTACAAAGATCAACCCCCAAACCCCCTCCCCCAGCCTTAAGGTAATAAGCTGTGAACAAACAACTCACTCAATGTTCAATATCACAAAGTTTCTCCTTTTTTTCTCCCCTGATCGTGTAATATTCTAGACTGGTAAATCACGTCTAGAAACTGAATCATCCTATATTTACTGATGACGTAAAGAGAACATGAAGAGCAAAACACCAATGATGAACGACGAGAGAGGAGAGGCAGGGTTAGGATGTAAAGATGATAATGTGGTAGAAGAAAAAGGCGGGATCACTCTAATAAAAGCTGAAGATTATTGCCTCCATAAGTCATAATGCAGTCAGTCTGAATGCAATGTTCCCTTTTACACGGTGGGTGGGTGAACAATGGGGGACTTGGGTGGAAGAGAAGGAGGGAAGGGGTTGGGGAATGAAAGAAAAAGAGAAGGGGGATAAACAAGAGGGTACATGACTGCAAAGACTATGTGTGAGAAAGAACGGTAAGAACTATCTTAAAAGTGGTTGGAAAATATACCTCTATGTTAACTTTTTTTTGTCGTTCCATATTTAGATGGAGAGACGGAAGTGAAGGGGGTACGGGGTGAATGATGAATGGTAGAAATATTCAATTTGTGACTGGAGATTGCGCCTGTGTGATTCAGCATTAAAGCATGTTTAATATGAATGTGTTCATTGTTTAGGGACAAAAGGTTGTAGTCGGAGGAAACCATGGGGAGGGTGGAGGGAGGAGTAAGGAGAGGGAAGGGACGGAAAGGAATGAAAGAGTGGATGAAAGCGACGTGGGAGATGAAAGATGGTGAAACTATTTCAATATTCGCTGGCCAATACGCCTCTATATTTCACTCATGAAGACTTCCTTAATTCGAGACTGTTTCTTATTCTGAGAAGAGGATAGGGAAAGAGTAGGGAGAAGCAGAGAAAGGCCGGGAAACGGGTAAAGGCTTTGTGAAGGACGACAGAACGGTTGAACCGCACACATACACACACACACACACACACACACACACACACACACACAGGTGCGCGCGCGTGCATACACACGTGTGCATGTGTGTTTGTGTGTGTGTGTGCGTGCAAGCGCGCGCGCTTGTGTGTGTGTGTGTATGTGTGTGTGTGTGTGTGTGTGTGTGTGTGTGTGTGTGTGTGTGTGTGTGTGTGCGCGCGCGTGCACGCGCGCGCGCGCGCGAGCGTGTATGTGTGTGCATGTTTGCGCGCGCAAGAGCGCACGTTTACCATTTTCCATGAAAAGAACATGCACAAATTAAACATTAAAAGAACACTTTGGTACCACGAGCCTTGACTTGCCGGGTTTTCCACTTCAGCACAGCGTTAGTTGGAAGGAAGTATACTGTTAATGGCCGTTGTAGATACGGCGGTGTCGGGAGGTGGAGAGTCGGGGCGTTTAAGGGAGAGTGGAGGTGGCCACATGGTTAGCCTAGCGTTCTCATGATTCATGGGTTCTGGGTGCAACCCAAGCTTGAGAAAGAATCATTCTCTTCAGATTACATCTGTATAGACTTCTGCTATCCCCTTCCGGACTTTCGAATAAAACGAATAAAACTGTAAACCGAGATGCTTAAGGAAAGTATTCCAGACGGACAGACAGACAAACAGACTCATGCACGCATCACGCACGCACGCACACTCACACACACACACGCGCGCGCGCGCGCGCGCACGCACGCACACACACACACACACACACACACACACACACACACACACACACACACACATGGTGTCATGTTTAAACATCATCCGTTAAACCTGATTGTGGCTACCTTAATTAAGAGTGGGATTAAATGGTCTCATAATACGCAAAAATCTAACCAACGATAAATCTTGGAGTTCACATCAAGGAACAACCAAAAATCGAGGCGGCTGCACTCATAACTTTTTTCCCTGTGGCGTACCACGTAGGAATATTTCTCCCACCTCTCCCCGTCCCCGCTCCCTGGCTAGCAGAAATCGATCCGCTCGAAAACGAGAGTTTCAACACTCCCGTCTGCGACAGGCTTAACCGTGACGGCCAGGCCTGCCTGACAAGGTTATTTAGGAGAGGCTTTAAAACCAACGGAAATCTGTCCTTTTTCCCCCTACTGTGTGCCAGATTGTGCAGGAGAGCAGTTACACAAAGGGAGAGTGCCAAGTTGCACAAAATCACAATGCGACTCGGGGCTGAAGAGGTGGCAAGGGGGGACTTTAGGGGTGGGAGGGTCAGGTCTGCGGCCCAGCCCCAGCCTGCCAAGGGGCCTGGTGAGAAACAAACAATGGTTCACCCATTCGAGACACCGAGGCAGATCAGCGGCCATTACTGACAGCTTGGAGTGGCCAGCTGACGACGGATGGTCCTCAGAGAGTTAACTGTGTGGGTTCCCGGCTCATTTCAGACCCTCCCCGACTTGATGGCCCTCCTGGAGGGCGCTGTACACAGCAGCAGCAGCAGCAGCCGTGGCAAAAAGCGGCGGTTATAACGGCACCGATCGTCACGTCTGTTCCTCAGGGACCTGGTCAGCACGGTCGTTTGAGCGACGCTTTCCACAATGTTGTGCCTCGTCTGGAAACGTTTGCGCACGAGGACTACCACAACATCAGTTTGAAGTAGAAATAAGGAGGGTGTACCATGCCAAAAGGCCTGTCCATATGTATGATCGCTTTATTCTTCCTTAGCAACAAAGCTACAGTACTTATTGTGAACACACCCAGTGAAGATACACTGGCATGATTGTGCACGTGTCCTTGTTCCTCTTCACCCTGCATTCTTCCTTCTGCTTAACACCCTCCAAACACACACACACACACACACGCACATACGTACGCACGCACGCACGCGCGCGCGCGCGCGCGCACACACACACACACACACACATGATACACAGAAATTCGAACTTTTTCACATATACACATTTTCAACAGTATTGGGCAGAAAAAAAATGCCATTCCTATAGAAACGATCAATTATCGTTCAATTTCCAAACAAGGCATGACAAAGACTGATAACAAGAAACAGTAACAGGCCAACCACTTTGACTTGACATGTAGGAAAGAATGATTAAAAGATTGTGAAAGGCACACAGCATGTAAATCAAGCAGGCTTTAGGAAATGTAGGTCATCATTCAACCATCTAGTTAAAATCAGAACATAATTCAAACGTCGAGTCGCTGGAAGGAAACCATTTCAACGAGCAATCACTTATTCAACGCCCATCTTGCGCCGAATTGGATGAAGGTAAGTGATTGCTCGTTCATTTTCGTTGTCCTGAGTGTTGTGTATCTTGCCAGAAGAAGACCTAAGAGGTCGAAACGCGTCGTGTTTTGTCTTGTGATTCGTTTGTCAACGTTTTTTGGGCTGAGCTTTATCAAGAATTTTTCAAATTTGTTTATATTTCCGCCTGCAGTCGCCTCACTTTGCAACCGGATATTAAAAGTTTTGCAGCTTAATCAGCCACCGATCAGGCCTTTCCTTCTTTCCCCAGTAGCATCAGCGAGAACCAATGTGCAAGCTCCGCTTACGTGTTGTAGACTATTAACCTTGGTTTCTTTATTCTTAGTTTCATGCAGGTTTAGCGTCCACCCCATACAGGTGGCAGGCGGATGAAGTAGCGGGACAGGGGAGGGGGGGCGGGGGGAGGCTAATACCTATCCAGTATCACACTGATACCACCAGGACGACAGTGAGATTCGAACTTGTTAGCGTCCGAACACGAACTGGGTGCTCTGCTACAGGGCCAACCCTGCTACCCTACGTTCTAGGCAGTGTCAGGGATTCGGTTTTTCACGTCAACCTCCAACACTACGTGATAATCTCCCCAAACCACCCACATGACCAGTCAACGCTTTCTTCACGTTTCTGAGGCCTGAAAGAAAGAAAGACAGACAGACAGACAGACAGACAGATGGACGGACAGACAGAAAGACAGACACATAGACAGACAGAGAAAAGAAAGACAGACATCAATCAAGAAACAGAAAAAAAATCCAAGCGACAGAAGAAAAAAAAAACACAGGAGAGAGAAAGGACGATGGGTGGGTGAGTGAGAGAGAGAGAGAGAGAGAGAGGAGAGAGAGAGAGAGAGAGAGAGAGAGAGAGAGAGAAAGTTGGGTAAATTGGGTAAATGGGAGAGACAGAGACAGAGATAGAGAGAGAGACAGATAGACAGATAGATAGATAGACAGACAGGCAGACAGATAAACAGACAGGCAGAGAAAGAGACAGACAGAGAAACAAACGGACAGACAAACAAACAGACAGACAGACAGACAGACACAAACAAACAAAAAAACGTACAAGCACAGGCAGTTCACTTTCCTAACAAGTGGCAGATATCACCTTCCACGCATCCCCTTTACCACAGCCCCACCAGCGAGTTTGAAAGACAATACAACGGATTTGCATATCGCTGAGCTGATAGTCACCCTCCTCCGGACCACTTCCTCCTGCTCCCCGCTCCTCGCCCCCCAGCTCCGACGACTGATCGGCATGGCATCATCCCTCCGCCACCAGATTCATAGTGCCGGAGCCCAGTTCGGGGCTAATATATTTGTCACCCCTCGCTACCACTTAATGCTTCACAGTCCCAGATAGCCGCCCCTCATTTCCATCGCTTCGAATACCACCGCGTCCAGTTCTGGGCATGTGAGGAGAGGCTTCACTTCTGTCTGTAGTTCTTTCCTCTCGACTCCCCTCATGCCCCCCCCCCCCCCCTCGTCCCCTCCAACTTGCCCCTCTCCCTCTCCCCCTTTCCCAGAACAGTTAGGTTAGGTTGTTGCACTCCTCTAAGATTGGGACTTACGCAATACTTCATTTTAGATACGCCACCTCACTCCATCCCATCCCGCATCTCCGATCCCTCCGCCCCCCCCCCCCCCCCCCCCCCCCGTCTTCCCTCGAACAGACTAGACTGAAACGTTAGCTGGGATGGGATGTACTTGACAAAAGACCAAGATAACTAACTGTATTAGTTAAACTAAGTGGAGAGAAGAAGAAGAAGAAGAAGAAGAAAAAAGAAGAAGAAGAAAAGAGAGAGAGAGAGAGAGAGAGAGAGAGAGAGAGAGAAGAAGAAGAAGGAGAGAGAGAGAGAGAGAGAGAGAGAGAGAGAGAGAGGGGGGGGGGGGCAGACAGACAGACAGACAGAGCTCTTTCATTCTTTGAAATTTGAATACTTACTGTCAGTCCTACAATGATGCAACAAGCCAGCGCTAAACAAACGATGAAGTTGAGCACAGTGGGTGGGGCTCTCTTTCGCAACAAGCCAGCGCTAAACAAACGATGAAGTTGAGCACAGTGGGTGAGGCTCTCTTTCACAGGATCGCTCATGCTGGCTGTCCACGGCTCGTGAATCAGACTCATGGTCCTAGTCTTGACATGCATGACTCGAAGGGCGTTAGAGAGAGCTCAGACTTCCGCGTAGGTCTAACAGATCCTGGATCAATCGTCTGATCGCCAACAGGGGATGTAACAGCAGGTATATACTGAAAGATACAAGTGCTTTTGCTGGGTTTTTTATTTTTATTATTATTTTTTTTTAACATGATATGGAAAATTCGAAATGTGTAATTAATTAGTAGGTTTAATATTCCATTAAAAACAATGGTTTTTGGCTGTTATTAATTTGAATAACAGTAAGCTGAAGGTGTTCATGTTCAGCGGAAGTAAATCTTGTACGCATCTTGCGGAACTGATCCGAGACTAGTTTTTTTTTATCCAGACATAAGTACGGATCCGCATCAAGATTTCACGGGTTCCTTCTTGGATCTTATTCATTTTCTCCGCCAGCTGTGGTTAAAATCGACTGAGCAGTTCTTGCGTCCTCTTATAACAAACAAACAAACGAAGATTGTTATGTACCACAGTGCATTGTAAGTTCTAGGTGACTTTTTGTTTGTTTGTTTGTTTTTACTTTTTAAAGTAGTCAACTTTGTTCCTATCTATGCGAAACAAATGAAGAGCATGGTCTTCTCCAACAATAATCCGATAATAGATCTGCAAGTAGGCCTTGTTTTTTTTATTACCTGCGTAAATTCTGACAAAGTCATTTCAGATATCACGTTTGTGTAGTCTTTCTTTTTTCTTTTTTTTTTTTTGCAGAAAGACAGTTTTGCCAATAATTTTCTCCTATTTTCGTTCCACTGGAAAAATGTAGTTTTGCATACGTTTTCAGCCTCTTGTTGCAGATAGTTTTGCCGACAATTCTCTCAGTTTATTCTTGTTCTGCTGAAGAAAGTTACTTTTGCCGAAATTTCTCTAGTTCATTCTTGTTCTGCTGAAGAAAGTTACTTTTGCCGACAATTTCCCTTGCCTAGCCTTGTTCTGACGAGTGAAAGACTTTTGCGGTCGACCTCTCTTTTCGGCCATTTTCGTTTTGTAAGACGTTTTGCAGCCAATTTCATGCCATTTTCGTTTTGGCTAGAGACAGTTTTGCAACCTCAATTCCGATGCTTTTTCGTTTTGGTGAAGACAGTTTTGCTAACATCTTTCTCCATTTTGTTTTGTTCGATGTGAAGACAGCTTTAGATCATGTTTCCTTCCTATTGAATTGACATTTTACCGATGTAACATCTAGTCTGTTTCCTTGATAGAAAACACTTTAGCGATAGCTTTCAATCTGTTTCCTTCGACAACTCGTTTTCACGTTTTCTTTGTCTTGCGTGGCTGGTCTTGCGAGGTGCTTTCAGATAATTTCCATTTATGGCGCGCTGGTGGATGGGAGAGATAGCGGGTGAGGGAGAAGGGGGGTACGAAGGAGGGGAGCACAGTAGGCTGAATATTTTATAAAATATTTTTTATCTCACATTCCTAGTCCCCTCAGACAGTGTGTTGGTTGAATCGAATATAGAGGTGATTCGACGGAACAGCGTGAATCGTGAGAAACTGTGTTGTTTACTCTCTCTCTCTCTCTCTCTCTCTCTCTCTCTCTCTGTGTGTGTGTGTGTGTGTGTGTGTGTGTGTGTGTGTGTGTGTGTGTGTGTGTGTGTGTGTGTGTGTGGTCGTGTGCGCGCGCGCGTGTGTGTGTGTGTGTGTGTAGATGGAGAGATAGGTAGATAGACAGATAGATAGACAGACAGACAGACAGATAGATTCGGTCGTTAATTGCCATTTGGATCGTTTTGCTGTGTTTATTTTCCGAGTATGACTGATTTGTATTCATGTCCTCTTACTTTTTCTTCTTGTTCGTTTCTATTCTACGTCTTTTTTTTCAATTACCGTCTTTTAAAGTCATGACGCAAAAAACAAAAACCATTTTATCCATTTTACCATTTGAAAACACACGCGCACGTGTGTATGTGTGTGTATGTCCATCTATCTATCTGTCTACAAATATAAATAAATAGACACACACACACACACACACACACACACACACACACACACACACACACACACACACACACATTCGTTTTTCGTTCTTTTTTTGTTGTTGTTGTATTCTTTCTCTTAGGAGCGTTAAGTGCCCGGCGGCGCCAACCCCTCCCCCTTTCCCCCTCCTTCCCCCACTTTCCTTGTCCGCCCAAAATGGCACTTCTGTTGCATCTGAAAATGTTGTTCACGTGGCAACAGCGTAGCGTCAGACTGGACCCTCCACCCCCCCCCCCCCCCATCCCCCCACCCCCCTCCTACACGGTCATCTTACTCTCCGAGGGAAGCGAGTCTTCCCCGCCCGTCGCATCACCTGAGGTGGGAGTATCGACGTTGAAGCCTGGATTGACCCAACTACAGCGGAGAAAATGTGTAGCAGGGGAATGTGTGTTTTCAGACATTTTCTCTCTCGAAGTCAGTGACCTCTCGTGAAATTCCTCACCTTGAAAAAAAAAAGAAAAGAAAAAACAAAAGAAATGCGATTGCACTAAATACACGCGAGTCCGACGGAACGCCATGGATTCTGAATGTGAAAGGGGAAAGCCGGAGGGGAGAGAGAGAGAGAGAGAGAGAGAGAGAGAGAGAGAGAGAGAGAGAGAGAGAGAGAGAGAGAGAGAGAGACAGACAGACAGACAGACAGACAGACAGAGACAGAGAGGGGGGAGAGAGACACACATAAATAAGTTTAGAACTTGGAGTAGTAGTAGTAGTAGTAGTAATAGTAGTAGTAGTAGTTATTGTTGTTGTTATAATAGTAGTGGCTGAACAACTATAACAACTATTGCTACTACTATTACTATTATTATTATCATCAATAGCATCATTATCATTATTATTATTGTTGTTGTTGTGGCTGTTGTCGTTTTCATCATCAACATCTACATCATCATCATCATCATCGTCATCATCAGCATTATTATTATCAACAGCATAATCCGCCGTGTTGCTGTGATTGCTGATGCTGCTGTTGTTGTTTCTATGACTACTACTAAGCTTACAACGACTACAATTACTATTGCTACTATTACTATTACTACTACTACTGTTGCTGTTATTCTATCTGCTGCTGCTACTCCTGTCACTTTTGAATTTAGATTACACATACATGTAAGCATAGTTTTGAATTTTGCTAACAAAAAGAAATATTTAGAAAAAAAAAAGAAGAAAATGTCTTGTTCTGTCTCTTCTTAAAATTATGGAATGCCTGTTGATCAAAAAAATGTGATTATCCACATACCAAGGTGATAGGTGGTAGGGTTGTCCAGTCGACCGCAAAGGGCCATATCAGGGCTGTCACTGTGTTGAAGTCAACTCACAAGTCATCCAAAAAAATCACTCAAGCCTTTAAAAAAAAAACACGTTCTAAAAACACACCAGAAATTTTGTTAAAAATCTTTCCTCCGTAAAATCTTAGATCAGATAAAAAAAATGTTAATCTCCTTCGGAAAATCAAAGATCACATCAGGCGGGACATAGCTGAACAAGGTTTTCATGGAGTCTACTGTGAAATGTTTATGTCTGACACCATGCAAGTCCAAGATGAATTGCATTGTATGTGTAAAAACTATTCGTAAAGCATTTGTTACAGGGAAAATGAATAACGTAAATGCTCCCGGCGGCTTATCAACGTTCTTTTTTTTTAATCCTGGATAACCATGATCTGTATTGCTGGACAAACAATGCCTCTCTCTCTCTCTCTCTCACACACACACACACACACACACACACACACACACACACACACACACACACACACACACACAATTTGTGCGGAACTGAAGAACTATGATGTTATTTATACGAATAGGTTTCATCCAACATGCATATATATATATATATATATATATATATATAGAGAGAGAGAGAGAGAGAGAGAGAGAGAGAGAGAGAGAGAGAGAGACCGGTTCGTAAACCCATTCTGTAGATAAGGGAAGAGCACTACACACACACACACACACACACACACACACACACACACACACACACACACACACACATTTTGAGTTCACACTTTCTTTGAATCAGCAACTTTTTCTCCAGTTTGGATATTGCTGGTATTGATGTATGCAGTGCATATTGTTTTTAACACTATATTAACTCCTTTCCATTTCTGTTAAGAATAATGTCAACAAACAAATAAATAAATGTATGAATAAATAAATGAATAAACAAACAAATGAACGTTAGTAAATCATCAAATTCATGAATGAGTGAGTAAATGAATAAATGAATATATAGATAACTAATAACATAAACAAATGTCAGTGAGTAACACTAACCAACAAATATATCAATTGTAAGATACGATCAGTAAATAAACCAACAAATGTCCCTGGCAATGCAAGCATTTATTCCCAAGTTCTTTGAAAACTCGATCCATGCTATAACATTTCATCCCCAGAACCCCTACCCATCCACCCAACCACCCCACCCCACCCCACCCTGCAACAAGATAGAGAGAAAGTACACAAGGAGCAGCGAGACAGACAGGCAGACTGTGAAGAGTCTGGAGAAATTCCTCCAAGCTACTCCCGAAGTTTCTTCACTGCCCACCCCTTCTCCCGAGAGACGTAGCACCCCCCCTCCCCCCCCCCACCCCAAGTGGCATCGGTCCGCGAGAGCCCCGTCTCCCTTTCCTCCCCCCTCGGCCCCTATCTGTGCTCATCGACATCCAGTAATTAGAGGAGAGGGAAAAAACGAAGATGCAATAAAGATAAAGCGGACACAAATTACCGTTATCCGTCAGCGAACCGCCACTTAAAAATGGACGAGGCAATATTACCCTCCCCACCGCCGGCCCGAGATCTAAGCAGCAACCTTATTTCTATGATAATGCCTTCTCCCCGCGGACCGCTTCAGCGTTGACATGGGGCAAAAGGTTTCAATCCCCAATATGATTCATTCAGCGATATGTCATATGCACTTTCCTCATCAAAACGCCCGGCCCAGAGAAAGGGGGCAAAACGTGGGCCCCATTCCCCCACTTCATAATAATGCCCGTGAAAACTTTTGCCCAACTGCGCGTGCCCGGATAAATCTCCGCTCTATTTGCAAAATTTTCCGACTGGCCGCTATTTTGATTAACCTTCCCAAATCAGTGTCATCGTGAAATTAAGACTCGACTTGAGTGGCATTAGAGGCTCAGCGAGCCAGGCCCTGATGGATTCGCCGGGTCTGCTTTTCGGCCAACCCCCCTTATCAGTCGTGGACGATCGGAAGCCCGTGTCCAGAGAAAGATCTTCTGTGCCTCTGTAATGCAATTATAGCACAAGTTGAAAACATCACGGCATTAGAAACAGATCTACCCTAATCGTCAGTCCTGAAAGGATTCCGTGAGCAAGCTCTAAACAAGCGATTGATAAACTGATGAAGCCAGGTAGCTTTGGCTGGTGCTCTGTTCATAGTCACCGCTCATCTTGGCTGTCGGCAGCATGTGAAATACCCCCCCTCCCCCACCCTCCCTTTCCTGCCCACCTCTTCCCCCTCCCTCTCCCTGATCTGTTTTTCTGGGTTTCTCTTGCCTTTCCTATTTCCCCTTCCCGCCAGATAAATTGTTTTTCTCCCTGCATTCCTGTTATAATACCCCTCATAAATCTTAAAGTCAATGCCCAACACTGCCGGCCCTCGGTCCATATCGATCGTCTGTCTACTACTCCCCGCTCCACGAAGAGGGGCTTTCGGAGCGGCGGTATTTCTCGGTGCGGACAGTCCGCGACAATGCCGGTTATTGTATTGTATCGTTTTGCATTGTATTGCGCTCTGTAGTACTGCTTTCACCTACCTTACCAATAATCAGATACCTCCGATCATGTCATCGGAGGAGGCGGTCTACACAACATGTAAATCAAAGGAATGCATAGCGATGCTGGGCTTCGTCTATCGCGATTTTGTCAGCTAGTTGTGGGCGTTCTCTGGACATGGCGGCCACAGTGGGAGCTGAGAACCGCCTGATGGTGGCCAAGTATAGACAGTCGTGTCCCCAGGAAGAGGGGCACTCCTGTGCGTCTTACACAGAGCGAGAGAGGGTATTGGTTTGGAACGCTGTTGTATAGTCAGGTCCCCGTTCGGAAGTGAAACGGAGCACGTCTGCGTTCTCTCCCTTTCACTGATATTGAGCAGCCAGTATTGAATATAAGACAGTGGGAAAAACAACGACGATTCTGTTTGTACTAAGCACTGGGGCATGTAAAAGAAATCGCATGAACAAAGAAAGTTTCTCTGCAAACAAAAGTACATAGTTAAAGCAGAATTTAATGGTGACAAAGCATTGTCCTTATTGTAATTTCAGATCATATAGTTTCTGCCAGCCTGTCACAAAATTACCATCACTGACATTTCCACACACATTGTTGAAAACAAATTAAAACTCACCAGAACTTGACGGAGAAAAAAAAAAAGAAAAGGGGGAGGGAGGGGGGTAGTAAAACAAAATCAAAGAAAGGAAGATAAAGGAAATAAACAAATGAAAGAAAAAAACTTGATTTTCAATAAGCAGCCCCGCAACATTGACATCTGTAGACCTAATAGAATTCAGGCAAAGGCATTCCACACTGATATCCGCCACTATGCGTGATATTGTGTTTTGTAACATTACTAAAAACAATTGTTGCTCTTTGTAAACTGTGCAAAATGTTGTCTTTTTATAAAGAATGTGTAACATTGTCTTGTTAAAATGTGCGGAATGTCGCCCTAGTCAAGTGTCCAAAGAGCTGTCTTTATTCAACCGTGCACATGATCTTTCTCATTACACTGTGTACGGCGTCAACCTTAACCTATGCTTATCGCCCTTATTAAACTTAACACCTGTGGAGCTCCAACTCCTTTTTCATACCACGTACAGGATGTCATGCGAATTCCATTCTGGTGAAAACAGCATGATCTAATCCATATGTGCGACATCTACATCCATATTCCTTGTTATGATACCGTATTCCACGTATGCCCACCACGTCCTTTTTTCTGTTAGATATTTCATACATATGAAAACAGGTCTACATTTTTGTAGCCACGGGTAAGAAAAGATCATCTATTATCGGAACGAAGATCAAGAAATATAACACGATAATCAGGGAACTGATGGAAAGAGGCTTCTGAATTATTCGTCAAATTTCTGTTTGTCTGTACATTATCGTCTATGGCTACGCAGCTGCTGCCTTTTGGAAAATTGAAATGAACATAAAATGAAAAATCATAACAAAAATGAATTAAAGTTTTACAAAAATCAAGCAAACGCGCTGGAGGAAGTGGTTTGTAGTGTATTCTGGGCGTATGAGCTATGAAATACAAGTATACAGGCACATGGTTTATGTTTTTCCTAAGTTTATCAAATGAAAACCATCCACTGGCAAAAAAAATTAAATATTGCTCCAAAGAGAGTAAAGAACACTTACAGATTTCTAGACTGTGAAATATGCTGATTTTTCTAAATATCTTTAGAGGAAAGAAAACCAAGGCACGAATGCAAGAGCATTCCACATGTCCAAATCAACACACCTGAAGTATCGACAAATCTAAGTTCTTCTCTCCGTGGGGTATCATCGGGGCACCACACTAAAGACTGTTCCAGTTCTGTCGGTACAGTGCCAACCCCTGAGTGTCTGCAAACGTTTTCCCAGCGCATTCTGCAGAGTTGGCAGTCCACTAATGGAATGGATGGGGAGGAAACCAAAACCCAGGTTAGGGGAGCCCTTATTCACACAACCCACCCCTCCCCCACTAGGTAACCTCCCTTTGAGAAAGAGCTTTCTGTCGAATGTTAAGGCCGAAATAGTTAACCGTATGCCAGTTTCTGTCCTTACTGCAATTTGTAGGATATTCAGGGTGTTAAATCTTCTAATGGAATTCACTCTGACGGAAGAAAAGCACAACAGGCACTTCATGTTCGAAGGCAGCTTGTGTTTAAATTTAGAAACCCCTCAAGGCTCAATTACCTCAGCCAAGCTGAGCTTTGCCAAAATATCCGCTATTCCATTGTTACACTCTGCCTGGAAATAAATTCTCATGAATATGCTTTGAAATATAACTGACAATGAAAACGTGTATATTGCTTACCTTCACATCCTCACAATCTCCTGCTTCAAGTATTGTGAAAAATATTCTACTCATTAAATTATGATAGCGAACGAGTCGACAAATCGCCAGACGACAGTGAAAGTGACACTTGCTGCGGGCTTTTTTGAGTGTCAATCTGTGACTGGTTGATATTCGCTGTACCAGTCGCTGCGAGACTGTTACATTTGCATAAATGGTAAGCTAAGCTGCAGACGAAATGAGAAAGGGAAAGAAAACCAAACGAGTATGGAAAGACAACGGGCGCAGAGGCTGGTATGACCGCTTAAGCGTGTTCTCCATTCTTCATTTGCGTCTGAAGAGTGTATTATTTCCGATTTCATTGTGTACTGTGCATGTACACTTTTTTTCCTTCCTGTTGTTAAGGTTAACATGTGCAGTCTACAATGTCGACTTCTCTGGCAGCTGTTGGCATCTTGCTGAAGCTCTACAATGGCGTATTCTTTGTATCTGCATTGTCCTCTGTGTCTGCGGTTTAGAGGCTAGAAATTATGTAACTAAAAAAAACTGAAACTAAGAGAGTGTGAGCGCAGAAAAAGTAGCACTAATGCTGCTATACAAGTGATGATGGTGGAACTATAGTAGTGACAGTTGTGGTAACAGATATGTAACAGCAGCAGAAACAATATTTACAGTTGTGGTTGTCAGAGTACAGGGAGCGGGTAATCTTCACTGGTGAAGGGGTAAAACTAACAGTAGTCCTGCTTGTAGTAGTACCGATGGCAGTAGTAAGTTTAGTAGTAGTAGAAGCAGTAGTATTGGTGATGGGTGTGGGAACAGAAGGAGCACTGGTAACGGGTGATCTGCCTGTCACTTAGGGAGAAC
>CM065714.1:28814241-28826741 GCA_033310375.1 Conus canariensis | reverse complement strand
TGTGTGTATGTGTGTGTGTGTGTGTGTGTGTGTGTGTGTGTGTGTGTGTGTGTGTAAGCCGAATGGATAGCGTGCCTGTCCAGAACAAAGGAGAAGCCTCCAGGTGCCTTATTGAGTCTGCGTAGATCGCATGGGTCTCTTTCTCCCGCTCCATAGCAACAAGCTCACGAAAATGAGAATACCGACTACTTCATGCATCAGATCACTCAGATGGCTCTACTAGATCTATTTATTGTGCGTGGAAACAGATTGTGGCGTTACATGATTAGAAAAGATTTCCTTTTGTCCTCCAGCCCTGGCAAGGGCACTGGAATGCACAGATGATAACAAACGTGGTTGTTTTTTTTTCAAGTGTGTGCAAATCTTTAAAGAGTTAATGCCGTCTGCCATTGTTGGCCGTAAAGAAGAAACAGTTCTATGCCGATAACTCGCAGTCCACTCCTTTCACACCCACTCACAGTTTTTTTTTTTTTTTTTAAGTGAAGAAGCTCCACGGTGCATTCCAGATGATGTACAACTCGCTAGATAGCATGTTGTTGTAGACTGCTGAGACTGACTACAGGAGACTATTTGAAAACCTTCAGAAATGTTCCACCGAGTGTGATTTGTTGTGTTCCTGAAAGAGATAGGTATTAATTGTAAATAAATTCTGTACACTTCCTAGCGACTGGTGCCGGATAAAGTCTCCTTCAGTCTGTTTTGCAGCTAAATAACATGGGTGATACGGCAGACAGGGATGAAATCCCAGAAGAGGTGAAGTGGATCTCTATTGCATCACACTGATACCCCAGAATGCGCAGGACGAACGTCGAAAAATGCCTTGTTTGTTTTAATGTGAGGCGCGTATGGGGCGCAAATTCAAAGTGGTTGACAGATACCTACATACCTGAGTCGGCATGCACACATATTAACTCATTTGAAACACGCAACAGTGTTAACAGTTTAGAGGTGTTTGTTGTATCTCAGCAAGAGCACAAAATGTATTTCTGGTTAGCATCAGCTGTAGTATGCCCAGATGACGTCACCGTTATCCATTGTTTGATGTGACGGCGGTCACTTCCATCGTAAAGGGAGGAAGAAAGACTAGCATTGCATGAAAGCCTGAGAACTCACATTACACAGAAAATCTGCGATGACAAGAAAGTTGGACGGTGCAACACGATGCATTACAGTACAACAGAATAGGATACAGCACAGTTCAGTGAATACGAAATGATACAATACCCAACAACCACAACAGAACATGACATGATGAAATATAACACAGTGCAATGAAATATGCAATACAATACTATGCGCTATAATGCAATGCGATACCCACAGTTCCATAGGATGTGATACGATACATTGTAATACAATTTGATCCAATATCCACAGTTCAGTATATTACAATAATACAGTTCAGTACGATACGAAACAACACTACACTACACTACACTACACTACACTACACTACACTACACTACACTGTGCTATGCTATGCTATGCTATGCTGTGCTGTGCTGTGCTATGCTATACTATACTATACTATACTATACTATACTATACTATACTATACTATACTATACTATACTATACTATACTATGTGTCTTTTTCATCAATGCCATCGGTAGCATTGCTTCAAGACAGACTGTCCGAAACCCAGGCCTCCTCGAAACAGCAGGCCCATAACTTATCGCACACCCAACGTGACATTCTGATCACAGAATTAGGCAATGGGCCTGCAATGGTCATCTTCTGCCCGGAAGTATGAGAGCAAAATGAATGTTTCCCCGTATTTTCCCCAGAAATCATTTATTATCACAATTTTCTTGAAGGATATCAAATGTTTTCCCCGAGAAAACCATCATGATATTTTATTTCCCTATCTTCATTCTTTCCTTGAAGGATAGATACTGACCACTTTCCTCGGAAAACATGGAAAACAGAATACGCTATGGAAGCATGCTAACTTCATATGCGTACAATAGCCGTTTTCGCCAATTCCTAAGAAAGCAGTTACCTTTATTACCATATTCAAGAAAACGGTGAGAACACGTTTTCCAGGTAAATCACTTACTATCTCTCTCTCTCTCTCTCTCTCTCTCTCTCTCTCTCTCTCTCTTTGTATGCGTGTGTGTGTGTGTGTGTGTGTGTGTGTGTGTGTGTGTGTGTGTGTGTGTGTGTGTGTTTTAGCATCACTTTGGAAAAAAGAGTTATAATAACCGATTAGTCCTTTTATTGCGGTTTATTGGTTTTGGTTTGGTTTGGTTTGGTTTGGTTTGGTTTGGTGTGTGTGTGTGTGTGCGTGTGTGTGTGTGTGTGTGTGTGTGTGTGTGTGTGTGTGTGTGTGTGTGTGTGTGTGTGTGTGTGTTCGCGTGCGTGCGTGTGTGCACGAGCGCGCGCGTTCGTGTGTGTGTGTGTGTGGTGTGTGTGTTCGCGTGCGTGCGTGTGTGCCTGAGCGCGCGCGTTCGAGTGTGTGTGTGTGTGTGTGTGTGTGTGTGTGTGTGTGTGTGTGTGTGTGTGTGTGTCCGAAGGACTCTTTTCTCCACGGGAGCACAGTAATAGTGGGCTTATGAAGCCAGCATTCTGCTTCAATACATATAACGGACTTCGTGACCGAGTGGACAAGGCAACGGGCGAGGAAGTCAGACGGTTCCAAACTGAGGTTCGAATCTCGACCAGGAGATGTCTGTTCCCCATCGCCCCTGTCGTGAATGATAGTCTTTGGGGTAAGACGAGCCGAGCGTGTAGCATGGATGTAGCACATGTAAAAGAATTCAAGGCAACAACGAGAAAGTTGTCTTTGGCAAAACATGGTCGACCCCCACCCCCATTCCCAACCTCAACCTCACGCGGCCCCCCACTCCACCCCCGTCCCACTTCCCCCCTTCTTTGATGGATGGGTAAACAAAGATATACGCAGACAAGAAAGAAATACTTGGTGGCGCCGAACCTCGGCCATACCCTTTCGCCGGGACAGATCAGCACTAAGTTGACACACACAGCGAATTCTGTTGTGACGAGAGAATTATACAACACAATTCAGGAGTACAATAGAAACGGATATTTATATGCGCGATCCGCTGTGCTTCTACAACCTGTGTGGGTTTTTCTTTCCTTTTTTCCCTTGTGTGTGTGTGTGTGTGTGTGTGTGTGTGTGTGTGTGTGTGTGCGTGCGTGCGTGCGTGCGTGCGTGCGTGCGTGCGTGCGTGCGTGCGTCGTGCGTGCGTGGTGTGTGTGTGTGTGTGTGTGTGTGTGTGTGTGTGTGTGTGTGTGTTTGGAGAGTGAAGAGATGCGAGTGGATCGGACATGGTGGGTGGGTAATGGGTGGAGGAATCGAAGGTCAGGAAGGGGTTGGAGGGGTGGGATTTGAGGGATGGGGGGCAAGGGGGGGGGGGGTCGGGGGTTGGGGGGGGGGGGGATGGGAGAAGAAGAAGTCACATTTATACCCTCTCGACAGGAAGCATGTCAGTCTCTTACAGTGGAAGCAAACCCCGCCAGCACTGCCAATCAATGCAGGACCGTGGCAGCTTGGCGGAATAATAGCCCCGGCCCGTTACAAGGCCTCGGTTAATGGAACAATCTTAATTCGCTTTCGACACCACCCTTCCCCCCCCCTCCTCTTCTCTCTCTCTCTCTCTCTCTCTCTCTCTCTCTCTCTCTCACTTTCGCTCTCGCTCTCTCTCCCCTACACCCTCCCGCGAACCCTGTTTCCCCCTTCCTCCCTCCCTCCCTCCCGTCTCCATGTCTTCCTTCTGGCTCCTTTCGTTACTCTTCCATTGCCCATCTTCCGCCTCTCCGTACCCCTTCCCATTCCACCCCCCCCCTCTCTCTCTCTCTCTCTCTCTCTCTCTCTCTGTCAGCGCCCAAAGGAACTTCATCAAGGAAGTTGGGTCCCAAACAGGGGAGGAGCACGAGAGAGGGAGACAATCTGCCTTTGTTGTTTCTTTCTCCCCGGCCTTCCTTCTCCGGGGCCCTGTCCAAAGACTGATCCGATTTGCCTGGCCGGGGGCTTTGGAGTGCATCCCCTCACAATTAAACAGATGACAGCGCTGTTACAACACGTCCGGTGAATCGCCAGAGCCAGACACTGCATGTTGATGTTTACACCCGATTCACGGCCAGTCCTCTTCCTCCTCCTCCTCATTCTCCTCCGCTCACCCATCGACTGACTCCCTTTAAGTTCTTGTCTTCGTTGTGCCAAAGTTGCTTTAAAAATCATGCCAGTGTCCTCCGCACTGAGATTTCACACACTGATGGAAATCTCTGCCAGTCTGGGTGACTAACTCCCCATCTCTAGTCTGTCTGTCTGTCTCTCTGTCTGTCTGTCTGTCTGTCTGTCTGTCTGTCTGTCTGTCTCTCTCTCTCTCTCTCTCTCTCTCTCGTTATGTGTGTATGTGTGTGTGTGTGTTTGTACGTGCGCGCGCCTATCTCTCTCTCTCTCTCTCTCTCTCTATATATATATATATATATATTGTGTGTGTGTGTGTGTGTGTGTGTGTGTGTGTGTGTGTGTGTGTGTGTGAGTGAGTGTACGCGCGTGCGCGCATGTGCGCACGGGGGCGCGCGTATGTGCGTATACACGTGTTTGTGTGTTCGATCCGTCCTAATTGATCCGACCCTGAATTGATCGCCTGAATTGATGCACTTGATTTTTTTTATTCAAACTTTGTGTCAGTTAGAGACTGCGTCGAATATCTTTTCAAATTACAAAACCTTCACAATTTTTACTTGGTTTCGCTTTTTGTAAAAAGTGACAAAGAAAAGAGAAACACCAGATACACCGATAACGAACCAGACAGCAAAGGAGCCTATTGAAAGACATACACTAGTTCACTAGATAAGCCACGGCCCTACGGGGATAACTTTCAACAATTTCTTGACAAGAAATAGGAAGAAATAAAGTTTTTTTTTTTTTTTTTTTTCATTTCCGGCATGAAGAAGAAATAGCATTTCTCAGACAGGAAGATTAAAAAATAAAGCCACACAGAAAACTTTTCTAATCGTCTGTTTTAGTGAATTTCAAAATTGTATGCTGACTTGCCATTTCTGCATTCAAATTTTTAGATGGGAACTTAAAAGCATAAAAAAAACAAACCCTGATGCCTATATGGCAAAAACGTTATAAAAAAAGAAAAGAAAAGAAAAGAAAAGCAATAGAAAAAATGTCGACAACGCCGGGAAGTTTTTCCAAAGAGAAGCTCATCAATTGCACATGATGATTTTTGAAGTAATCAGTTTTTTAAGATATTTTTTTAGAGGTGGAAGGGGGTGGGGGTCGACAGCAAGTACGGAGAGGGGCTTGAATAAGGGGTGGGGGAGGAGAGGATTTGGGGACACCAAGCTCTAACTTTTTTTGTAGAGCCTTTTTTCGAGCTTTCGTGATTTTTTCTCTTTTGATTGTCTTTTCGTGGGGTTTTTTTCACAGGAGAACTAGTACATCACAACGTATCTGTGTAGGGGTATTTATGTGGCTCCAGTGGGTTTACATTGTGAGATTTCGTCCACAATTGTCTATTTTCTTTCTTTTTTTCCAGTGTTTTATTTGATGCAAATGATCGCAGTCGTCTGGGTTTTAATGTTCTAATGTCTACGGATTTGTTAGTTTCGACTGTTGGCAAGCCTCTCGAGGAGGTGAGGGGAAGGGGGGAGGAGGGAGGGGGGGAAGTGTTGCTCAAGCGTGTGGGAGTTGGCTCCGAGTCTTCCCACACATCTGACTCTCTCTCTCTCTCTCTCTCTCTCTCTCTCTCTCTCTCTCTCTCTCTTGGGGGAGCTGAAGTGAATCTCAGCGGGTGAACAGCATGTGCGATCATGTCTCGTGAACATAGTAAATTATAAGCGTTGTAGGCATTGTTGTGGCTTCATCTTTGGCAGAGAAGGCAGCTAAGTGTCTTGCCTTCAGAAACACTGGCATTTAGACAGCAAAGTAGACTCTTTATCTTTGCTTTTTTTATGGCATTAATGAAGAAACGTGCAAATTCAAGATGACCGAGACTGGGACTGACACTGAAACCCCAAAATGTCGGTGTCGTGCGCGGTATCCCCCTCTCCTATTAGTTCTGGGGAAGTTTTTGTCGCTGTTCCAATGCGGCGATATTGAACTGAATCCAGGATCCCGTACATCTTTTAACTAGATACAGCTAGGATCTCAGTCCTCACGTCCCCCTCGAACTAGTGTTGGAGACACACCTTCGGATGTTTCACCCCAGAACAGAGATCGGAGCTCTAACGATGTCATGTCTATGCTCCATCAGTTGAATATTAAGTTTGAAGCGCGGTAAGGAATGACATCAGTGGTCTCAAAGACGGGTTTTGATAGGCTGCACGATGAAATCAAGAACATGAAGGAAGAGTGCATCCGTCTGCGAGAAGAAAACACCGCAATGAGGGAGAGCAACGGCCGCCTGGAGAAGAGGATCGAAGAACTGGAGAAGAAGACCGACGATTTGGGATGCAGATCCAAACGGAACCGCGTCATTATCCATGGACTCCACAAAGCAGAGAATGAGTCGGCAGATGGCCTGGAGGCTGCTCTCAGAGATCTCTTCACTGACAAGCTGGAGCTGTCCAAGGACGTTCCCGTCGACCGTTTACAACGTCAGAACCAGAGGCCCAGCTCTGTAATAATCGGGTGCTGTACCTTCTTCAAGGACAAGGTAAATATAGGGCGAGAGGGAAATTGAAAGGTTCTAATATTTTCATTGGGGAACATCTTCCCTTCAGCATTCGGGAAATCAGACGAAAACTGTTCCCCATTTGAAACCAAAAAAAAAAAGGCGTCAGTGGTGTTTCACCATCTTATCATAGATGGCACTAAGTTTTCTGTGGACTCAGAGGGCAACCTGAAAGAACTGAAATAGGACAGTGGCCGCTCTTCTTGTGGAGGTGTTTCTTCTAGGTTTTGTTTTGTAAATAATTTTTCTTCTGCATTTGATTTAAAGGGAACATCAAAAAAAAAAAAAAAATCGGCACCGGTTGTGGAACCATTTTCGGAAGCTGCGTGGCAGACACTGCACGTTTAAGGGTCGTGACGTTGTCATTGACAGTGAGGAATGTGTGAGCGAACAGGTAATGGTTCGTGCAGCCGCTCGAAAAAGGTCACGGTCGGACTTTGTATTAGGTCACGTTAATTCCGACTCTGGTGCATGTGCGTTTTCTCTTAAACATTTTAAAGTTTTGCTATGGAATATC
This sequence comes from Conus canariensis, assembly GCA_033310375.1. Classification (NCBI taxonomy): domain Eukaryota; kingdom Metazoa; phylum Mollusca; class Gastropoda; order Neogastropoda; family Conidae; genus Conus; species Conus canariensis. The sequence goes on along the minus strand of CM065714.1, from coordinate 28,819,567 downwards.
AACGAACTGCTCCCTAAATTAAAACATAGAGAATTAATTTCTTACGTTCGTTTCTTTGATATCATTTGTTTTGTAGAAAACTTTATGGAGATATTTCAGTTTTATTTGTTGATTACCTGATTTTTTTTTTGTTGTTGTTGTTGTAAACCTGCTGTTAAGTCTTCTAAACATGGTCGTTTTTCTGGTGGAGTTGTGTGCCTTAAGAACAGAAGATATGCCCCGTTGGTGTAGTTGTGTGCCTCATTAAGAGAAGGTATGTCCCATTTGTTGGATCTATTGACGAAGATTACCCTAATGCGTATTGTTTTCCTTATAGACAGAGCTATGTTAGGCACCATGAAAGAAGTAAAAATTATAGTACAGTTATCAATCATCGTTTACAAGAGTGGTTTGAAGAAAATAACATTACTGGGGAATATCAAGCAGGGTTCAGAAAGAACTATTCATCTACTGATCATTGTCAAGGAAGTGAAACCTTTCACAAAAGGCCTTAAGCGCTTAGAGACAAAGAATGCCATGAGTGGTAGAGAAATAAGTAATGGACCGATTAACAATACGCCCTCACCTAGCAAGCACGGTCAAACTGTGCCAAGGAGGTCGAAGTGGTCAGGTGACAGATGGCACCTAAGGTAGTAAGGATTCTCCCGAGTACGAACCTTCCTGATGGCGAAAGGGAGGGTAATGTAACCACTAGGACCTCGGAGCATCGAGTAGGCGCTAAACACTCAGTCAGCTGAGGTTGCTTTGTAAACAGTCCTTGAAGAGCAGAAGTCTTGGGCTCGTTCAGATGGTATTGCCGTGGGGCACTGTGTTGGTGCTTTGTCAGGCTGTTGACTGAAAAGACTGAGTTTGAAACCCAGAGGTGGGTGAAGAGAGACAAACTGAGTTTGAACCCAGAGGTGGGTGAAAGAGACAAAGAAAAAGATTTCTGCATCAAGTTCCCAGAGACGACCACGAAGACCCAGTCCTGAGACCTGGAGCCAGTCAACCAAGGGCGTCACCATTATCCATTGCTGAAGAAAACTTGAAGAAACTTGTTCAAGAACTGTGGTGTGGTGTGAAAGTGTGGTTGTGTGTGTGGAAACCTGGCCAGGTAAGAAGCCATTTTATTGTAACCCAGGATTAGGAAGTACTGATCTTTTATGTTTTGATTATTCCTTTTTTTTTTTTTTTTGTGCTGTCCCAACCTCTGCGCCACCTCAGAGGCAGTGCACCCACGCCGCTCATTCCGACACCCCATCCACAGCCACAGCCCGGTCGGCCCCACCACAGCCCCGGCACCGGCAATCCACAGGGAGCAGTCAATGTCAAGTCGTCAAGAGGCAGCCCACCGGAGGAGACACTGCACTGCTGCCGAGTCACTTCGGTGGTGTTCAGTGGCGCCTGTTCCGATCTAACATACGCAGGACACCACCTACTAAGCCCCCTACTGACGACAATAATTGCTTAGTCGCGGAGCCGGCGTGAGTGAGCTCTCCCTCCGGAGGGCACCACCACGTCCGTCCAACGACAGCCCCCATGGACTCGCCGATACCGGTGACCCCGACGGAACCAAACCAAGGCCACAGACGTGCAGAGGACATCGAAGTTGAGGTCACCATGAGAGCAGGGCATGAAGGACCACAGAATTTGAGACATTTTTTTTATGCTGATCGATGAGAATGAGGATGATTAAGATGATGCTACGGATTTCCATTTCGGTCTGAGACTACATGACAGGGCTGTACTCTACGCTTCATTTCATAATATATCCCGGCGTCAACCAGGCCCGAGAGATACAGGCACCTGCAGTGTTGGTCAGGAAATTTGAGCAACACTCACAGAAACGCATCCATTAAGTGGATGAAACTCGACTGTGTGGTCCCAGTCTTCCCAACTGAGTCCGCAGCAAACTCAACTCTGGGTAGGAGCCGGTCGGGGCAGAAAAACCCACATGACTTCTGATGGGATTCGAACCCACGACCTCCCAGCCGGGAGTCCGCGACGCTAAACACTTCGCCACGGCGGCTGGTCTTGATTATTCCATGTTGTGTAACTGGATTCTTCATGTTTGATTATAAGTAGCATAGAAATTGTATTTCTTGTTCTCAGTCGTGTTAGGAGAGAACCGAATGCATGACATCCCATTCCCAGAGAGAGGTGAATGTTTGGTGGGTGCATGAGTGTGCATATGCTTGTAGGAGTGCAAAGATAACCTTGGTGTGTTAAGCCTGACTAATAATACATCAACTTAGTGCACTTAAGCAATACCATCACGATTTCCCCCGTCCTGGACAATCATATGGTATACTTTGTTAGCTCTTGTGCAAAAACAGGTCTCTTTCGACTGAAACTTATATGTTGCATTTATTGATTTTGAGAAGGTTTTTGATACCATATACAGGAAAATTCTTTAGTCAATTCTAATTGAAAAAAAATGGTACAAATAGTAATTCATGCCATTGCATTAAAAATATGTATAATAATGTTAAAGTTAAGATACAGTGTGGATATCAACTAAATTTTCATCATGAGCACTTATGGTGTTAAGCAAGGTTATGTGCGCAGTCCTGTTTTCTTCTCCTTGTTTATAAATGAACTTGCCATAGGAATAATTCAAAATGGTAAGCTCGGTGCAACGTTCACAATTGATTATTTTGAGCTCTTTATTATACTAGCAAATGATGTTAAACTATTACCTGAGACAGCCATAGGTTTGCAAACGCAATTAAACAGTCTACAATGCACAGCTTTTTCTCTTAATTTGAGAGTGAATTTAGAATTGTGTTTAGAAAAGGTGGTTACTTAGCAGCAAGAAAAAAAAATGGACGTATAATCATGCTGTCTTGCTTGTCGTAAATGTTTATAAATATTTACGTATACTGTTTTCAACAACTCGGTTTCACATCTGCATGAAATGGCCTGGTAACTAAAGCGAAGAAACCTCTGCTTTGCATTATGAGAAAACTGTACATTTTGAAGAATACTAGTTTAGATTTATTGTTGAAGTTATTTTATTGCTAGGTTCAACCCATTGCTCAGTACAGTGCAGAACTTTGGGGACTAGACGATGAAACCCGCCGTTATGAAAAATTGCACCTCTTTGCCTCTAAGAATATTTTAGGAGTTAAAATGCGAATACCCAATGACTTTGTCTATCGGGAGACCAATAGCTATCCTATTCAGTTAAATTCTGGATCAAGCTGTAGTCCATACTGGTTGAAATTAACGAACATGAATGACCATAGATTACCACGGAAGGCCTGTATGATGTACGATACGACCTAGATGTAAGAGACAAAAGAAACTGGGTTTCAAATGTCCGTTGTAAATTATATCAATTGGATTTGGATATGTTTGGATAAACCGAAGCGTGCAAAATGATAGATTATTTCTATATGAAGTTAGAGGCGTTAAAAACAGATTGATTGCGTGTGTGGCAGGAATGGGACTTTCATGTAAAAAACAGCGATAGATTTACCATGTATCGGACATTTTGTACGGTCCACGATGTCAAACTTGTGAAAGCTTGATATGTACCAGCATCTAAATTGTACCCCGAATATTTCAGCCAGACGGTTTTGTCATGCCTCCTGATGGGTTACCATTCGAAAACTGGGTTGTCTTACAGCATCACTGCACCACACAAGATGGCGAAGAAGAGCGGGAGCGAAAATCGCCAAAAATTAATTCTCTTTTTTTTTTTTTTTTTTTTTTTTTCTTTTCCACTTTTTTCACTGTTGTTTAAATCCTGTAGAGAACTGACCATGCTTTTACTTAATACTGGTTGGCTTTTATGACCTTCAATCTTTCTATTGTTTTATAGCTTTATTCAAATACACAACTGTAGTCAGCATCATCTGGCTCTGAACGAAGTGTCAGTTGAAGATCCGCAGACCTGCTTGTCCTGATCTTGTTGCTTATGAATTGTTAAAAAGGTCAGAGGTGAAAGTTCCCATAGCCTATTGGCTATAGGGGCAGTGGACTCTCAGATGTTCACAGAGTTTGGGGGGCGGCGTGATGGAAGGCGAAGCTCACCCCTCTCCTTCCGCCGCCGTTAACTTTCCCTGAACTGAATCAGGTACACAATTACTGCTTGGTGGATGGAGAGGGTTTTCAAGTCGGAAAACAAACAAACAAACAAACAAGCAACACACCACCACTACCCCTAAAAAATAAGAAAACAAACACACACACCCCACCCACCCACAAAAAAGCAACCCCACGAGTGGGTCGAACTCACGGCTGTAAACTCCTCAGGCAAACGCTCTAATCTTTTGACCACGAGCCCCAGTGAATTAAACCACCGTGATCACAGTAAATTGCACCTGCGGTACAATGTGGTACAATTTCAGTCCACTTCATTATGTGAAGAAAAAAAGAAATAGGTACAGTTATTTATGGAAAATGTGGGGAAAATACTTTCAGCATACACGTAGCCACTGGTACTTGCATATGTTTCATTTTGTTTTTGATTTTGTTTTGTGTTGTTTTGTCAGATTTTAGTCATGTCATATTTTTTTCATCTGAAATTTGGATTGCTTTCTCGGAAAAAAGTACGTCACCACAATCCACAGTGTAAAACTGTAATTATTTGTTCTATGTGTTGACCGGTTTCCCTAATGGAATTAGATATTGCCTTTTGCTCTTTTTAGACCGCTGAGTAAGTGCTAAATAAAGGACCTCGGTCTCTCATCTCATCTGAAAGGCTAGCACCCAGACACACTGCTTCAAAGTGCCGTGGAGAGGGCTAAGATGGGGTGGATGGGGAGAAATATGTGCCCGGTCCATGGTTCAGACCCCCTGATTTCTGGGACATTTGGTTCCGAGACGGGTATTTCAACCATACAACCACCGCTGGATCCTGTTGAGGACTGCCTTTCAGCTGTAGGTCTTTCCCACATTTTATACGATATATGGGTTGGAAATGTTCAACTTTATGTATTTGTGCGTATTGCTGATTTATGGTCTTAAAAACATATTTTTCAAATTATCTTGGGAGCACAATTACATTGAAATACATTCCATAATCACGACAAATAAAGGCAAAGCATCAATCCATTAACTAAAGGTACGATGAACTCCATCAACACTTCGAATTGTTCAAATAATCCAAGCAAATTCGTACATGTACAACAATCTGAGGAAAAATGGAGAAAATATCACCTTTCTAGAAATCGTAATTTGTATCCGTTACTTTCCACAAGATTCTGATATGAATGCCACTTTACACGGAATTCTGTGAATCGCATTTCCTGCAATGTGTATATTTTTCGATGTTGTATTTACTCTTTAATTTGTTCAAAAAGTATTAAGAGTTAGGTTCGATCTATTGATTTTACAATAT